>JARHVA010001499.1:0-600000 GCA_037957365.1 Torreya grandis | reverse complement strand
CCAAGTTTGAAAAAAGGTTATAGATGTAACTTCTTGGTAAAGGTATTCCAAAATAGAGATGACGTTTCCATTACTATATATGATGAATAGAGGCATAATTATAAGAATGGAGATATTTTCCAAGGTGTGATGACCCTTCATGGAATCCTTGTATTGCGTATGCCCCATATTTGTCCAAAACAACGAAGGAATATATTGAGTCTTAATTATTGATAAGCATTCCATTGACACCATTTGTGATAAACACTATTTGGACAAGGGTTTGAAAGACATGATGAACTTACAGGGTACCATTTTACTAAGGAATAATGTAATTGATACATGGAATAGAGTTAGGGGAATTGTGTCATAAAATAACTCCATGGCTCTAGTAGTTGTAACCATTAGTATGTTGATGAATGGAAAGTATCTTCTATTACAAAAAATTAGTTGGTGATGTTATTCATTTTCTTATTGGAATTCAAACATGATGGTAATTGGAGATGATGGTAAAACATTCACAAAGCTTAGTCATCTCCATGGATGCAACATTCTCAAAAAAATATAATGCAAGTTTTATACATTATTAAAGTTAAAATTAATTTAATATTATATTAATAATGGCTAGAATTACTAACATAGTTGTTCAATTCATTATCACAATCCTAATTGTACAACTTGATGGTCTTTGATGAGCAACAAGGAATAGTCCGAGTTGCATGGGATATTTATTCTAAAAATAGGGTGGGCAACATTAAGACTTGGTTGATAGAAGTGTAAAGATGTGGCAAAGTGTTTTGCCTAGATTGGAAGGTTAATGCATTCATCACTAATGATGAAACTGCTGAAATTGATGCAATAAGTCAACTTAATATATGTTTTTTTTATTACTTAATATGTAGTAACTACTTTGAAGAGAATGTTTGGAAGATTAATTTAATTTTGTTTCACCATATTATGTTTTGAATATTATAATTTGTTAAGGGGATGTAGGAATGTGTTTATTTGATACATCCTCCTTTGTATTTTGTATGTGATAAGGGCATGGATAAGGAATTTATATATGTACATCTCTTCTAGGTTAGTATGTAGATGTTTGATAGAATTAGAAAAATACTGCATGTAATTGACAAAGAGGTTAATGAAATATAGTTTCATTGTTGATTTTGACATTGAGTTTCATGCAAAGAGTTCATGGAATATTTTAAAAATACACAGTCTCCAAGTGATAATAGAATTATGGAGTTAATTATCTACGTTTTATTTTATTTTACACATATTTTTCTAATGTAACATATGTTGTTCATGTACACCTAATTGAAATAATGGTGCAGTTATGTGGGTCAAACATTTTTGTTCATTCAATCATGTAGACCAACATACCAATATAGCCATTGAATCTTACCATTACTACATAAAACACCAAGTTATTATAGAATGCTCTCAAAAATTTAATTGGCCGATGGATTGGTTGATTTACAACCTTCTCAAAAGGTTTGACCATATCACAAATACAAGTGCATGTTGAATATTTTTGGGTTTATTTGGAAATTCAAAAAGGATAGGCATAGTGTAAACTCGTTTGAGAGGGCTAGGAAAATATTGATAAGGACTTACATGTACATGAACATGTGAAGGATAATTATAAGGTAAGAATCCAATATTATAGGCAGACTTTGGTATTTTTTCACCAAGTTTGGGATAACTTTCCATGTTTGTGATTGTCCATGGTCTAGGAAGGGAGACATATGCAAGCATGTAATTAAGGCTATGTCCTTAGCTAGTTGAGTAAAAAATGATAACATTGGCGGACATTCCCAATCCCATATTGAGCCTCCTTTTTCTTGATATGAGATACTTATTTTCGACAAAACTTAAAGTTCATCATAACATACTTGATGAGATTATTAGGGAATACAATTATTTTCCAAAAGATGTTGAGGAAATTCCATGTGATATGGAAGTAGATGTTGTGGTGGACAAAGTTTAGAGTGTTAGGTGTGAACAAATGGTGGTATATGGGGTTATGAAATCAAAGGTTCTAAAATAACATATACAGTTATTGTATTAATTTTTAAACATGTAATTAATATGTATAAAAAAAGTGGAAGCATTTTGTCCATTAGTTTTAGGTTTTCAATAACAACTAGAAGCTGATATATTTGTTCATATGATTTGACACATGGCATTGCATCGGCAAGTAAGCCACTTCGAAGGAAATAACCATGGTTTAACCCATATTCCTAAAGGGTTAGGGGACATGGTCATCATGGAGGAAGGTGAACAATAATATAAAATTTTAAATGCCATGTTGAAGAATATGAGAGGTTTAAATTCTCAGAGACAACTGAAACTTGAGGTTGACGTATTCACAAGCAAAGAAATAACGCAAAGCAAGTGGCTCTATAAAGTGAAATGAAAATACATTTAATATATCTAGAAGATATTACTAAATATCATTACATTCTAATTAGTATTTGTGTTTGCATATTATGATCTCCAACACTCATAAGTTAACACAAAAAAATTATTTACACCTTAAGGTGCATCACATGCTACTCCTTAAGGTGCATCATAGCCTACCACTAATAAAGCTTATCATAAAGTATCATTTTTAACATGTGGAATCCAAAAGTATGACAAAATGGTGTGTAGATTGGGTATTCATTTTTGGAAACTCTTGAATAACATAGGTTAAAACTATCAATATCATATTTTCATAATTATTTTGGTTACCTAAGGGTAAGTGCACCAACTTGGGACACAAAAAAGGGCCTACTCGTGGACATGATTTTTTTGAAATTTTTGAAATGTGAACTTTTATAGAATTGTAGCATTTCAAGTCTAGTTTTCAAAAAAATTATGTTTTTTGAAAAATGGTTAAGTATAAATAGGTCAAACATCTAAAATTTGAAGAGGACCTCTTATTTTTTAAGAAAATTTGAATTGTACACAGAACCATTCTGTGTGACCCACCATTTTTTGAGCATCATTTATTATTGTTAGAAACCCTTTGACGAATATTTAGATTAGCTCTTCTAGTGTGTTATGAAAATTTTTAAATATTTTTTTTATTAATTTTGCAATTAAGTATATCCTGAAAACTGACAAAAAAATAGATAGCCATCTGTGCGACCCACCCTAACTACCCCCCAAAAAAATGAAAATTGATTTTTTTTAATGTGTGTAGAATTAGGCCTAGTTTGTTACCATATAATTTATTTTGCATTTAGATCAATGAAAACAAATTAGATAAATATGAATATGCATGTATGGGTGAGGCATGTAGTGGCCTAAAAAAAGGTGTTGTTAGAAATAAATATAGTTTAAACCCTTGAAATAGCCCAAAAATTATAAAAATCATACATTTAGAAAGAGGGAAACGTGCTCGTCATAACAATAATAATTTTTTGAATTTTGATGTTGAAATCCATAGTGTATTTGATTATTGAAGTTGAAATTTGTTAATTTTTCCTAAAACTCTCGGTCCTAGATGTAGATGCATAGTCCCAAGCCTTTGGCTCAGAAATCCAAGCCATTTCCAAGTTTAAAGGCTCATTTTTAAATTAAAATCTAAATAACATGTATGCATTATATAATGCAATAAAGAATGCGTATGTGTTATATAACACATATGCATTCTTTTGACATAAAATGAAACAAGCAAATTTCATGTTTGTTGTGGGGGGAAAGGTCCCATTAGCCATGCATCCTTATAGGGGAAATGTCAAATTTCATTGTTTTTATAGGGAAAAGGTCCCATTAGCTTTGGACAGTGAATTAAGGTGCCATAGAATCACATTAGACTTCAAAAATTTTACCCATTTCAATATGTCATCTTAACTACTTATAACTTAGGTTTCAAGGTTTAACACATTATACATTTGACAATATACTAATTTTATTGTGAGAGGTCATAAAATGCATTTTTTAAATATATGATCAAAACTTAACCTTTAGTGAACCAATCGTTGTGCATTAGAGTATCAATACTTGACTCTTACTTTGCAAGATGTGACTGGTTATTTTTAATTTTATAGAATAAATGTTGAGCATGTATTAGATATTACGTGTTTAGCTTCTAGTGCACTTTAATATTTATATACACCAATATGTTTTGTCAATAGAACACATGTTAACAAAAGCCTTGTTTGACAATTGAAACATGCATGGCTATTGGGATCTTTCCCCTAGTAGGGCAAGGATATACCTTACCACCTTACTTGCATAAAATCCTATTTGCCCTTAAATTTTGTGTTTCTTATTGATATTATCCTACTTGCCTAAAATCCTATCTTACCCTTTTGTTGTTTCTTTGATATCTTTGACCAAAACCCTTTATTTATAAATTTTGAACTAATTTGTTTAAGTGGCAAACCCATTGAATTGGACTATGTAGTATAGATAATCTTGTGTAAGTAGAAATAAGAATTGAGACCTTGGTACAACAATGCATCTCTTTGATATCTATTTCAAGAATTCTATCTAATGGAGCCCAATACCTATGAATCATGCCTTGGATTATCCCAAAAACATTCCTAAAATGTGTTGAATAAAATCCCTTAAGTTTCCTCTAAGGTCACTTAGTGCATCTAATTCAATAGGTGAATTTTGAGGTCCCAATTGAAAGTCTAACAAAAGTCTTCTATTGTTATAATTATTCGAGTTTGATTCCCCTAATGTATTGAAATACATTATTCAAATTTTGCTTAAAATTAAGATCTATTGTGAAAATATGGTTAATCCTCCATTCTGTGCACCTCCTTCATGTTTACCCCTCCATCACACATGGGAAAACCATAAACCACTCCATCCAATCCCATGTCATCTGAAGAGTGTGTCTTTGACATAAGACTAGTCCTAACTGCACTGTGGATGTACCAATTGTAAGCTCAAAAATAAGGTAGACAACACTTGATGCTTATCAATACTATAGAGTTTTATACCTTATTATGTAATTATGATGGTAAGATATGAAATTCAGATGATGGACCTACAATGTATTTACAGGTTAAATTCTTAAATATTTTGGTCAAGTTGGGTACACATTTTGTTTTGTATAATATGTGGTTTTGAGCTCAATAAAATTGAAATCATCACGTGTATCTATTAGTGATGATGTGGTTTTAAGATGTTATCCCTGTAGTGATGAATGTATAGCTTATAAAATATCTAAATGCACTACCTAGGGACTTTATTCAAAACCATTAAGGGATGGCGTAGACCTAGCATTGACCAAGTATAACATATGTATAAGTTACCCTAGCTCAAACTCTATTGAAATTATTCAATATACATTAAATCTATGATAATGTCCCCTAAATATGAGACTTGCTTCCCCTCAAGGATGATGTTGATCAGAGAGACCCAATAATTATTCATGTGGATGATGGATTGCTCACCTCATATAGATGATTGATCAAAATTGAATACTAGTGTGCACCCCCTCATCGAAGGTTTCAAGTTTATATATATTTTGTACATATATCTTCAATCATCTTGTTCATATTTGATTGTAATGATCTTAAACCTTACGATGTGGATTGAAATAAAGTAGTACATGTCTCAAAATTCTTGCTCTATCTTGGGATTTGAGGTTGAGGCTTGTCCATTACTGAATTGTGTTCTCTCCTACGTGTAGGACTTAATATGAATGTAAGTTTTGGGATCTCTATAGGTAATTCAAGGTAGAGGGATATAAATAATTTGAAAACATACATGTAGAAAACTGATAACATTCGGTGCTCACTCAATTTAGATGGGACCTTAAAGGGCTCTACATGATAATTTTTGTACAGTAATGGCAAGTTGAAGGCTCGCACCATGTGAATTATTTAATAGACATGAGTTTATTGGATCGATGTCAATATTTAAACATTATTGGATTCTATGTATGTATGATAAATTTGGGAATAGGCCTTAGTTGGATTGGTTGGCTTAGTGATGGAACATGTCTAAGTATCAAGGATGTGCATATCTGACAACTCTAACACTTCTCTAGGTGCACTAAATCTACACATATGGAAATATTTAATTGGATTGGGCATCTTGAGGCTTTGACAAATCTGATGCTTCTAGGACAAGTGAAATTTAGATCTCTAACACAAATATATATGTGTATAAGATACACATGTGCATACATTTCTAATTAGATCTGGCCTCATAGGGATCTGATAGCTCACTCTTTAATGCTTCTACGACCTGACACCTATATTAGTGTTGACACTTTTGATCATGTACAAGGTACACATGGTGATATGTAATTGGATTTGGCCTCTTAGGGCATTGTTAACTCTAAAACTTTTAGGACTTGATGCATCTCTATTAGCTTTAACACTTTCAGGTGTATGAGGTACACACGTGGCACAACAAAGATCAATTATAGGGGAAATTTAATTGAGGAGGCATGGGAGGCCAATTTGGACCCCTTCTTGATATAACTATAAGATCATGATATATATGATTTGGGAAAAAATTAAGTATGATTCTATCTATCATGAATTAAACCAATTAGTCAATTGGTTCAATTAGGGATGTGATTTGGGCAAAATTGAGTCCCTAAACCAAATTTATGACATAATTAATTATATAATATAGATGCAACATGTATGACTTAACTGACCCTAATTTAATCAAAAATGCAAATACGAATGCAAATGCGGCCAATTTCAACCCATTGAACCTAAATTGGAGTCTACGATGTGATTGAAAGGGATAAATGAGGTCATGTTTCATGACATGTTGATCATAAACCCTAATTTTATCACTTGAACATATATGTAAGTCCCTTAAACCTTAATTTCATGACATATACACATATACAAACCTGTTACACTAAACCCCTAACCCTATATTCTAATTTTATAACAAACACAACCCTTAAATTCCTTGATTTCATCATAAATACATAAATTCATGAATGTGATTATTTATGAACTTGTTATTCACTTAATTTTTTAAGGACCTATGATGGGATTTTGGGCAAAATTAGCTCATTTTGTCTTACATATTGATCCTTATTTGATCATAGTCTTATCAAGAGTCTTATTATATCATGTATTAGAGATTTATGCATCATATTGAGCCTTATTGCATCATATGATAGCCTAAATGTATCATATTAGATATTTATTGCATCGTATGATAGTCTTATTGCATCATATGATAGTCTTATTACAATGCATGATAGTTTTTTTGCATCGTATGATAGTCTTATTGCATCATATTAAGCCTTATTGTATGATATGATAGAATTATTACAACATATGATAGTCTTATTGCATCACATTAGGGATTTATGCATCATATTACAGTCTTATTGAATTTTATTGCATCATATTATAGTATTATAATGGAAAAAATGCTTGAATATGAGCCTTTTTGCTTGTTTGTATAGTATATGCCTATACTTCAAGGAATGTGTGCGTGTTATATGAATGTGTATGCATTATAGAAACATGTACGTATACAAATTCTTTGAGTTATAAACAAAAACTTACTTTTCAACGTCTATTGTAATCCATTATTGAGATTGTTGTCCCGACAAACATTCCCTACATACTCTACGTACTTTCTTGGTTGTAGTTTTTTTTTGACCCCACATTTGAAGTACTTTATTGGTTGATTTTGTCAAAATGGGCTCCGATTCACTTTTAGGGAGGAGGATGAAGTTGAAGAATAAAACATTGGAGAAATTAGAAGAATTTAGAGAAAAAAAAGGTATGAATGCAAGCAATTTGTTCCAGACAAGGTACAAACACTAACCCTGATAAGCCAAATGCCTTAGATAATGAGACAATTAAAAATAATCAATTAAATAATGGTGAAATTTATAATAATGAATTGAATTATGATGAAATTCACAATAATGAATTGAATTATGATGAAATTGACAATAGGAAATTAGATAATGTTGGAAATTCACATTCAAAGTTTAAAGTTTTTGATTATGTTGATGAAGAGCCTATGCATGATAATTTACCCACAAACAATGAAAAAGAAACACATAATGAAGAAACATACAATGAATAAAATTTCATGGAACCATATAATGATTTTGAAACACCCTCTAAACGGATTCCTCCAATAACAACACCTCCAAGAATTGTGCATAGAAAAGATAAGTACTTAATTGAAGTTGATGAAAATATTTTGAAACCAATGAATAAAAAAATGTCTAACCACCATTCAAGAAGATTGGCTCAATAAATTTAGGATAATTTCTTTCATAGATTCGAATATGATAGTCAAAGATGTCAATTATTTGTTTCATTAATGAAATTGCTTAAGATGAGACCTATAATGTACACATTAGGACTAAGAACATCTAACATGGATAATGAAAATGATGAAAATAATGAAATTATTGAAAATCTACATGATGCATATCATATTGTAGGCCCAAAGTCATGCAACAAAGATTGTAATGCTGCCCAACGTATAATGACAACTTGTGCAGTAAGTGCTGAAATAGGGGAAACACGATTGATTTCAAAAATAAGTCAAAAACTTGATATCAATAAAAACACATTAATAAAATCAATTTCAAGACGTGAAAGACTTAATGAACGTAATATGAAAGAGCTCTTTTTATTCTCTATTAGACTTCCATAAAATGACAAGGCTATAGTCGATGCTTTGAAATAGTTACTTGCACAATTTTGGAAAGATAATACAAGATTTTCGCCCAATGTAAGAGATGTAGTAAAAATAAGAGTTGGTTCTCGTAATTGTGACTGCATCCAAAACATTTCTTGGATATGAATCACACACAATTGTACTCTAAGTTTTTGGAAAAACATCCATAAATTACTATTAGTCAAAGAATTTTTGAGATGGCCAAACCTTTTTTTGTAAAAATAAATCACACACGCACCACTTGTTGTTGTAAGAAACATGTTGAATTTTCAATGCACTATGATGTTTTTTTCTATATTCATTTTATTTTGCATACTACTAGCATTTTTCAGGAGTTTGTCATAAAAGTTCCACAAAAATCAGCCAAGGAATTTATTTCAATTTTTTTTTATGAAAGCCCAGATGGATAATTCTTTTATAAGAAAGTATGTTTGGATGGAAATTGCAACATTTGCGGTGGATTGCCAAAATTGAAAAAATGTATCCATGAGGAGTGTAAAAATGCAATTAGACAAGAATTAGTTAGTTTGAGAAAATACAAATCTATGACTTATCAAGCAAAAGATAGCAAATAATCTAAAAGGCGTGAGCTTGTTACGAAAGAGATACATGTTTCAGAATTTATGGCTGAATTCATGGAGAAAATTGTTTATGAGTCTGCAAGGCATATACATAGGGATAAATGGTTGGATGAACATTTCAAGCTAAGCAAGGTCACATTCCCACTTGATTATATTATTTAGTAGTCAACTTTGCAAAAAATTACACATTCAAAGGATAAATGGAAGTTCAATCACAATATTACAACTTAGCACAAATTGCCATATTCATGCATATAACATTCATGCATGCACTTGATAGTACAGAGGAGGATCAAAAAATATTAAAGGAGTACCATTTATATATCATTGACGATTGATCACATTGTATAGAGTATGTGCAAGGTTATTTTGATAAGTTTTATGGACAGTTGACTCAGAGGAACATTAATTTCAAACAACATTACATTTTGGCGGACAATTGCACATCCCAATTCAAGAATGCACAGATGTTTTATTGGTTGAGCAAGATGCACATTATCACTAGTGTAAAACATATTTGGAGTTTCATTAAGGTTGGCCATGGAAAATGGGAGCATGATGGTGTTGGAGCATGTATAAAAAGAGCCATTGTAGGGGAGGAGTTAAAATATGATAATGTTGATAATTGATTGATGCAAAAACTGTGGTTGATTGGTGTAATGAGAACACATGTCATGGTATTCAAGAAAATTCTACTATTCATAGATATTTTTAGTTAATAGAGGAAAAAGACTTGGCAAACTATGAGGATTGTATGAATCTAACAAGTTCAAGTGAGTTCTATTCATTTCTTAGCTCAAATGCAGGTTCTTGAACTATTCGTATGTGATACTTGGCATGTTTTTATTCTGTATGCATTGACTTTATTTGGAATGATTGTGAGTCACAAGAGTGGGTGGAGGACTGGGGTTCCAAACCTCTAATTCTAATCAACACATATCAGGTTCCACTAGCATTGTAACTTATTGAGATGACATCCTCACATGATTTTGACAATATATCCGATTTAGTATAGCCAAGTAGAAGATTAATCTTTATGTACTATTTATTCTCATAATCTATCTTCATAATGTCATTAAAAATTATTTTTTATGATGTAGGCCATGTTTTTTTAGTTATTGCAGATGAGTACAATGAAGAGGGAATAAATTACTAATTATGTTGGAGTGTAGATGGAAAGAAAAAATTAACTTCCCCGATTGTAGATGGAGAAAACATTGATTATCCCACTAGGTCTGTGGTAGTCACTGAAACTTGGCTTTGATGATATCATATAAAAAAATCAAATTTATGGTTGTTTGAAGACTTTGAAACTCATAAAAAGATTCTACACTATTCAAATTTGGTTCTTTCAATGAATATTCAATTTCAAAAATATCATGGGAGGCCAAGAAACAAGAATCTATGAAAAGTTCATGAGTCAGACCATGAAGCTATTCTTGATACTATCAAGATTAGAGCAGACCCAAGTGGTTAATTGGATTGAAATACATAGGTATGTTGACTTGTAAAATGTAGATGTAATCAATTTTACCAAATGTTTTTGATTTTTTAGGTATTACGTGCATTAATTTCATCTTTAATTATTTAATAACATTTTTTTTAGGTTAGTGGTGCCAAATCAGCTTTCACCTTCACTTGGTTGGCACTGTTAGTAAATAATTTCATATTCTTGAAGCTAAGAAAAGATTACTGAAAGTACTTGGCATTTTTGCACTCCTAAACAATTGCTCATGACAAGTTTATTTCTCATTATAGCCTTCTAAACACCTTTGTTGTTAGTGTTTTCATGCTCTGGAATAATAGTAAAAATGAACTTATAGTTGGAAGTGGGTATCAAAGTTGTTGGAACATGTGTAATTTGCATATATAGACATGTTTAAAGCAGTGGATTTGCACCTACCAGTCCTGGAGGGAAAGTTGTTAGTTAGAGGTCAAGAAGTTGTCTATTCACTACCAAAAATTTACATTTTAGAACCCTTTAATACAACTTCTACCATAGATTGTTATTAGAGGTGCTTCAGACTAGATTCAGGGTATAATTAGAGGAATTTCCCATGCACATAAAGGATCTTACGGTTCCTCCATACGAATTATAGTTTTGGTTTTATGCATGCCTAAAGTTAGGCTAAAAATCAACATCTTTCTTGTATTGGGAAGGAGGTTCTTGAGCCAACAATGAGTGGTGGGTTTATCATTCGGGCCAAATGGGAGGTAAAAAACTTGGTCTTGGATGTTATTCACCCCTTTAGACATGTTGGTAATGCCATTTTTTAGCCAATAAGCATCAAAAATTGAGTTCTTGGATTGTAGCTTCAACTTTGACAACAATTGTTGTCAGTGTTTTTGTGCTCTAGAATAGTAGTGAAAATGTACTTGCAGGTGGAAATGAGTGTCACAATTGTTGGAAAACATATAATTTGCCTAAATATATGTGTTCAAAGTGGTGGATTTGTACCTACTGGTCCTGAAGGCAAAGTTGCTAGTTGGAGGTCAAGAAGTTGTCTCTTCACTGCCAAAAATTTGCATTTTAGGACCCTTTATTGCAACTTCTACCATGCATTGCTTTTAGAGGTCCTTTAGACTAGATTTGGGGTGAAATTATAGGACTTTACCATGAACATTAGGGATCTTACGGTCCCTCCATATGACTTATAGTTTTAGTTTTATGCATGCCTGAAGTTAGGCTAAAAATCAACATCTTTCTTATATTGGGAAGGGTGTTCTTGAGCCAGTAATGGGTGGTGGGTTTGTTGTCCAAGCTAGATGGGAGGTCAAGAAACTAGTCCTAGATGTTATTAACCCTTTTGGATGTGTTGGAAGTGCTATTTTTCATCCAAAAAACATAAAAAATTGAGTTCTCAGACCATAGATTCAACTTTGATAACATTTATTGTTATTGTTTCTGTGCTCCATAATAGTAGTGAAAATGCACTTACAGTGGAAGTGGGTGTCAAGGTTGTTGGAGCATGTATAATTTTCCTATATAGATATGCTAAAAGTGGTGGATTTACACTTGCTAGTCCCAAAGGTAAAGTTGCTAGTTAGAGGTAGAGGATATTAGGACAAAACTTTTGGTGAGGAGCAGAAAGATGGATCAATTATGCCAATCCACTAAACTTGTACCCAAAAACCCTCTTTGCACACAACATATAAATTTAAGATAATGCAACGACAATTATGATAACTAAATGTATGGCTTCCTTACTTCAAGTGTTGAAGGTGGTTTGGAGGTTGGGGCATGTCTATGGGAGGAGATATGGCCAAACATCAGTCCCAAAGAAGCCTAAAACCCTAGTGGGACAAGTTTATAATAGAGTGTAGTTGTTAGGCCTAGTATTTGAAGCCAACAAGGGGAAATAAGTGGATAATTTGGAAGATTGGATGTTTAATCTTGTGAAAACTGTTGTTTAATATTGAAATAAGTATTAATGTGTGAGAGTGGAGTCAAGAGTGAGAAATAAGGTCATAGGGGAAAAATAATCTTTAAGAACATGAATTAGGCATACTAGACCTTATAGGCATACTTGGGAAAAAGTGGGAAATAGGTACAAGGAAGACTTGGGGCCTTTAATGAAGGTTGGTTGACATGTTTGAGGGTATGGTAGGAAGTTAGAATCTATTGTATTTGACTCTGAGTGTCTATAGATAAGAATAAAGTCATTAAGTAAATTGAAACCAGTTGGAATGATGAGTTGTATACTTCTCCTCAATTATTTTCATCACAAACCAAGGTTAAAGAGGATGATGACTCATTTGTGAAATTTGACCAAGAAGACATGTGTCACTAACTTTTGCCAAATTAGGCCTACAGGCCAAAATATGTCATAAATAATCACAAAATTTGGTGGAGAGGCTCATTATGACCTAATATACCCATTAAATATATTTTTGTGGATTTTTTAAAATGGAAACTATTCACTATTTTAGTACAATCAACCCTTTGTCAAATCACAGTCAACATTGGAGCCTACCTTGCATAAATTGGTCAGTTTGGGGCATCTACAGGTTGAGTAAAAGAAAAAAATTTGGTACGAATGGTATTCATGAACTAAAAAAACATCCCATTCCATCCTAAATATCCTATAAAGAGTGAAATTTCTCACTATTTTGACACAATCCTCTTGTAGTCAAGAAGGCAACTATTGGAGATTTATGGAAGTTTTCTTAGTTCTGGGTGACAGGAAGCATTTTAGGCCTTGAAGAGATATTAAAACCATAAAATATGATGTTGGAAACATATATTGTACTATATAAATGATAAAATTTAGTTTTTTCATGAATTTTTATAAAGAAAGACAAGTTTTGGCATGAAGGAAGCATGCATGCAACTCAAGGTAAATGTTGGTAAAAAGGGTCTACAGGACAAAGTTCGTATCAAAATGACTTAAAAATTGATAATATTAGTATTAATGACATAATATAACCATATATAATATTTATAATGTCATATTATAAGTGTAAGTTCTTGTTGTTTTGTCACAGTCCCCTTCGTGTCTCATAATGGTCACTATTCATGTAGGCATAATTTTTGAAGTTTTAAGATGTGATTGAGGGTTAAAAGATTAGATAAGTATTTTAAAAGTGTGGTAATATGGTTTTAAAAATACTAAACACATTTTAAGGGTGTTCACACTCCAAACTTTATACAATCCCCACAGGCAGGCTCAAATCCCCACAAGCAGTTTCAAATGCATAAAGGCAAAGTTGGTATTTTGATCATTGGAAAGGTGTTATGAGATGTTTTAGATGTCATGAGTATGTTTTCAAAAAAATAATATAAATGGGAAGGTAAAATTTGTTCTTTGGAGAGTATGTACAGGGCATGGGAAACCCTAGATTAACAAGTTTCAGGTATTTTTGAGAGATTTAACCATTGAAATTTAATGAAACTTCATAATATTATTACCCTATAAATGTAAAAGGTGAATAAAAAGGTTTTAACATGATATTGGATGGATGTGTATGGATTCTAAGACTGAGTGTTTGGAATAGGGCTAATTAGGCCTAGATGAGGGTAAGCTAATGAAGGAAGTGATAGTTAGAGGTGGAGTTGGGTGATGAAAATTTACATAGACATGAAAAAGAATAGAGTTTACCTATAAATACCCTTATAATATATTTATAAATCATAATATTTACATATAATACAAAATACAATAAAAAAAGGCTACAAGACTTGAGAGAGCATTGTGTCCATAAGGTGTGGAATGAGAGTATGCTAATGTTTGAGTACTTAAAGGGGTTATACTAGGTATGTTATGATCATATAAGAACAAATGTGATAATAGGTTGAAATCTTGAAACATAGACCAATATTTGGTCCTTGAGATGCAAATAAGGTGCCTAGGAAGAAACTAGAAATAGATTGAGAGGAAATTTGTGAATGAGACATGAATGGGATAAAGTAAAAGATGTATGGATAGAGATCAATGCCATCAATGAGGTGATACTAAGAGTACAAGGAATAAGTAATAGGTGTAAGAAGATAAATTATGTTTGATTTACAAATTTATCCTAACAAGTTTTTCTCAATCTCATAATATTTGTAATCCTTAAGAATACTTCAAATCCAATCATTTATAATACTCTGAACACAAGTGATTGAAATAATATTTACTTCATTAGTTTTCTTAAATATTCATGTACAAAATAAGAATGCCATATATAGTCATACAATGTTAATAATACATGCATTTCCATATAAGAATACAAAAAATTACATCATATCTAACAACATAGTATCTAATGTTAGGTGAATACATCATATACGTATATACAATGCTAAAAATGCGTATATTTCCATATAGGCATACAAAAAAGTACATCATCTACAACATACTAATCATAAAATAGTCTCCCTCTCTTTGCCTTCTTTGAAAAAGACTCTCCTTGGGATGCCTTACTTGTAGATGGAGATATCCCAAATGCCTTAAATTACTTTGAGGTTTGACTGCGGGTACTACGCTCATAGCTCACTTACAATTGAACCTATTCAAATATAAAAAATATTATAAAATTAAAAAATATACATGAAACCAAGTTAAGAAACTCATGTTTTAAAATATAATAAAAAAATCGTTTAAATATGCACTTACCATAATCTCATGGTCCTTCTCAATTTGTCATTGACGCTCAATTGGGTCAGTGCCAGGTTCAGTTATATGAACAGGCATGTCAAATGATGAAGAAACATGAGGAGTGTCATAGTATTCAGCTGAATTAGAATATCATATGGCATATGATAGCCTTGCATACACAATACATTAATTCATATAAGTTATATTTTTCAAAGTATATAGTAAAATTATTAAAACAAAAGTACTTAATTATAAAGCAAAATTACAAATGAATATACATAACTCGATGAGTGCCTATGTAGATGACATTGTAGTAGAATTACCAAGTCTATCTCAACTTGTAATGATGGAGGCGTGTCCACCCTAGTCATCATCTAAACAAATAACCTAATAATTAATAACTTGGGCAATTCATTGATTATACAAGTTACTAACAAGCTTAGTTTTGTATAGAGTCTAAGATTCAACTATAGTCTGAGCATTTGATTCTTTTGGTATAATTTTTTGTGGAAATTTAATGAAGGGACACATAAGAGTATTGAGAATATTCTTTTTAGGAATCTAATTGGTCAAGAAGTGGTAAAATCCATTTTGTCCATAGTCCTTGTTCTTGGAAAACATATAGTTTGTAAACTAGGAAATTATGTGCCTCGTGTTTAGTCTTGTAACTTATTAATGTGGGAGTTGTATGGGATAAATGGGTCCTTAAATATGTAATTAGTTTCTGGTGAAGATTTATCAGATGCTTCCAACAAGGAGCTTTACCTAAAAATAGGGCTAGTAGAAGGTAAAGCTAGAAAGGTGTGAGGGGTAAGTAGACAGATAGTTTGAGTTAGTGACATGACCAAGGATGTAGAGAGAGAGTGATAAGAAGATAGAAGGATTATTTTGGCTAATATTATCGTTGTTATTTTATTGCCTAAAGGACTAAGGGAATGAGTTATGAATGGATGAAGGAGAACCTTGAAAGGAAGGGATATAGGTAGAGTTTGGTATATAAGTTGATTTTTCTTCACATCAATGGATATAGATAGGACCTCTCCCCCAACTAGATATAGTAGGTATTTGGGCCCCCTAAGTAGGTGGTGGTAAAAAAATACTCAACCCCATATATCTATATGGGGTTGAGTTACCCTATTTATATATAATTACAAAGCCTATGACATATACATACAGGCTATAGTTTATAGTCAATGGGATATAATGGACACTCTCCCAATAAACTAATAGAATTGAATAGGTACAATGGGATCAAGAGGATATTCCATCTAAATTTGTAACTCCATAGATAGAGATGGAATTATTATGCTCGAATGGAATCAAGATGGGAATTGAATTTCTAGCTATGACCATTTTGGATATCGATCATAGAGATTGAACTGCTATATGTGATTAGGATAACAAGGAATTAAGTGTCTGGATATGAGGTCAATATTTAAAATAAAGGAGTGGTGTGCATATTGATGAAGACATGCTATGCTCGATTGGGAAATTAATAGAAATACATTATACCAAACAACTTTTATCAAATGAGTTATATATATATGTACATCCAATCCTACTAATTGTGATTGACCCGCTATGGAAACTACATATAATGAGATATCAAGCAAATGTTCAACTCCCTATTTTGGTTATTGAAAACATAGTTGAGATGGAGGATGAGTTTCTAACAAGCTATGCCAATCCGTGTTAATACATCAAACAATAAAATGTCCAACAAAATTATATTAGGTATGTTATATTTTCTTCCACAAATATACCAAGGATGCAATTAAGGTGTATGAATGTACATCTAGAGTATATAATATTCACTTAAAATTATACCTCTATAAATGTATATGGTGTCATACTGACATGAATAGATGTAGTATCCTGGGTTGGCCCACTACCTAGTTATGATGTCAAAGGCAACGTCTCCTCCTGGAACACAAAAAATTGCATATGTATTATTCAATTTAAACATGTAAATTATTTTTTACCTTTTTAATTTTCAAATATAACTTAAAAATTTAACATTAAATTTATATAAAAGATACATGCATGTGTATAGACTTCCAACGTATCCAAACCAAATGTGTGTGCCAATAAATCATCAGTCAAGACCATATCCTCCAAGCCCCTTAAAATGCCACCATCATCATCTAAATTTCTAGTGCATATATCACCATAACATCTTCATGGGTGGGGTTGGGTACAACCACTAGCTAGAGTATCTTGAGCATCTATCTCTAAAAGTGTACTTGTATGATGAATGAGGTATCAGTAAGCACACTAAGTGCATGCAAAGTGTCTATCTCCACAACCTCTGTCATCATAGAGGGAATCTCTAGATGAAGTGGATTTTTGGTAGGGATACTTATAGGCTGATTATCTTCATGATGTGCACCTTGTCGATCTTGTGTGGAGCCTTTCCCTCGGCCCCAAACATCACCATATTCAAAGTAGTTGGGAATTTGATTAAGGACAAACTTGTAATAGAGTTTCCTCAAAAAGGAAAAAGGGACCTCATGGTTATTAAAAGGGGGGTAGTCAAAAACCATCCACCATCACTTCCAAAAATTAGCCTTAATCAAATCGTGCTGGCATCAATGGATTGGGAAACATTTGGTTGTTATGGGAAATGGGGCATTGGTGGTCGAGTCGATAAATAAGGGAAATTTTTTATCTTTTGTTATATTTTTGTTCTTCACCTCAGATGTTGAAAATTTATCAGCATATTAAGCCCTATAATTATCCCTATATGACCTCCATCTATTAATTTGACTTGTTATTGAGTCAACTTGACCTAATACTAAATCTAGGTTATTAGCCAAATAGGTGCGGTGGGTGTTTGTGGAAGTGGGCTCCCCCATTGTTCTCCACTATGTGAGCAACTATATTCTCCTGGCTACCTGGAGGATCTAGGGGAACTATAATAGGGTTAGGTAAAAGGTTTGGTGGAGGGTTAAGAGGGTTGGATAGAAGGTTAGGCATATGATTAGGCATATCATGCTGACCTGTTGGAGAAAAATAAAAAAATAAACTAGATGCAATTCACATTCATAAAAAAATTAAAAAAAATGATTTAATCTACAAAAAACATACCTCTTCTTCATGATGACATCATCAATGGAGGGCAAAATGCAAATCTTGTAGGCCAAAATGAGGTCTTACAGGGCAAAATGCAATCTTGCAGGGCAAAATGCAAATGGGAATCAGGGAAATGTGAATGGAAATAATGAGGAGGATGAGGGTTTTTTTAAATATTTTCAATAACACATACACATTATTTAAACTTATAGGAACCCATACATGTTCCTATAATGCATACACATTCCTATTAGTTTACATAACATGTACATGATATTATTATAATACGTACGCATTATGGTTAGGAAATCCTAAGCCATAACATGTATGTGTTGTGTTATAATGCGTACGCGTTATGGGTTATGTCCACAAAATTGTCCCCTAATTCTGTGTATATACCCCTAAGTTAAATTTTTTAATTTTATCCACATTGGCATTGGATAATGTCATAGATGTAGATTCATTGTATCATTTGATGAGAGAGAAAAATATAATATCTCATTTTCACAATTTTAATATTTATTGAGATCTTCATTGATGGTATTATTTCTAATGTCCTTCATTTTTCACTATGAAACATTGCATAAAATGTTATAATTAGATGTATTTTTGTTATGATATCAATGTATGGATGATATTTATAATGTAGAAATTTGTACACAAAAAAATTGGGATTACCTCATGATTTATTGTATGCATATATGGATGATGTAAGGTGAAGTTATCTCTAATGTTTATAGCCTTATTTTAGCTTGGGCATAAATTTGAATTAACAAATCCATTTTTTCTTTGATAGAACCATGGATTTGGAAAATATCTTGTTGCCTTACCTTGGTCACAATGTAATCCAATTAATTTATAGTTTTTATTAATGAAATATCTAATTTTTTCATGGGAAAAAAATATTTACAATGTAGAGTATTAGGGAAACACACACTAGATGTCAGAATCTCCAAACACAATTTCAAGTCAAAATAACTACATTGATCTGAGTGTTGCATAAAATTGTGTATCTTTGTTGTATAAATAAAACTAAGAATATAATTTAAGTAATGATTCATCAGACATAATTAGCTATGTTTGAAATTATTGTATTATTTTTCATTTACTATGAAAAGAACATGCCAAGAATTTGAATCTTTTATAATATTCAGATTTTAGAATAGGAATTTGACTCAAGAGACGTGTTAGTATCTTGTTAGTGATAAAATGAAATAAAATTGAAAAACCAACACACTAGCTAACATACATCTCTAGGCTTAGTTAATTAGTTGAGCTTAGTTAACAATACTATAATGGAAACACAACTAAAACATGAAAGAGAATAAATATTTCACCTCCCTTAAATGCTCCAAATTAGCTTGTAGTAGTGGCTTGTTCGGTTTATGCTCATGAAGTCTTCATCAAAGGAGGCTTGGCTATCTCCTCTTCTCCTTGGCATCTTGTGGCTTTGGCTTGGCTTGGATCAATATTTGGACATTATAACACTAATTTGCATGAAGCTTTGAAATCAATTTAGCATTATAACTTTATCATGTAAGAGCTTAAAATTCAATAGGCAAGGCATCCTATTTATAGATTTTTGAAATGGTTTGAGGATCAACCATGACCGTCCATCTCAAAATTGAGATGTGTGTCCATGAATAAATCTAACTATGAAATTCATTCTACAAATATCCTCATTAACATTTGGGATAGAGGGGTATTGAATAGGCATAGAGGGTCTTAATGAGGCATGGAGGGTCTTAATGATGCATGGGAGACCCATAATCTTGATATTTTATGAATTTATGGCTTATGGATGTCTTCCCAAGAAATGAGGTCCAATAACAAGAGCTCTTGATCATGATTAAGCACTTTGTTCACAAATTACTCAAATTGATTAGAATATCTTATTATTGGCCCAAAGTTTGATTGGATTAGAATGGGAAGTCGATGTCAGATGCATTGGATCCATTATCCCATTTTAGATGTTTCCAACACAAAATAATAAAAGCATGTGTCTCATGTAAGATATTTGACTGAAAAGAGTGATCCAGGGCACCCAGGTGCGAAATTGGTAATTTGACTCGAAATGATCTGATCAAAGTTAGTTGGCCCATAAATTGCATTACCTAATTTAATGATACTCTAGCAAAAATAAGCACTTGAATATATCAATTTCAACTCATTTAATGTGCTTTAATATTTTCAGGCCAAATTGTGTACTTTGGTGGAAATTGGTCAAGAGCCTAGTTGGAGGTTATCAGTGACCAGATTTAGGTGTCTAAAATTTTCCCTTATTTGGGAAGGTGTTGTAAGATATAATCACAGTAACATATTATAAAAGAATGAAAAGGTCCTGTATGCCTACAACTTCAATGATGATGAACTAACTGCATGATTCCCCCTTGAGGGAATAGTTAGCACAAGGAAAGGTCGGCAAGCAGTCCCTTGAAATAAAGAATGGAGATGAGGGGACCAAAGAAAAGAAAAATGATGGGAGGGGAACATAATGATATTGAAAAATAGTCAAAATCACTAAGAATTCAAGTAGGATGGTGTACAATGGTTTGTCCAAAGGCGATTATAAGCATTGTACCCTGATAGTGGCAACGTGGTATGATAACACAATGATTTGCCCAAAGGTGGTTATAATCATTGAGAAGATGGGGCTACCCCAGTTAGGATAGACAAATAAGATAAAAACATGCCTATATATGGGCAAAAAAAGTAAAGTGGTGATAACACAATGATTTGCCTAAAGGTGGTTATAATCATTGAGAAAATACAAGTGGGACGGTGTACAATGGTTTGCCCATAGGCGGTTATAAACATTGTACGCCAATTATGGAAAACATGATTGATTGGATAATTATTAGGGTAACTTAACATAGAGGCAAAATGATGAGTTAGAACAATCTGCTAGTAGGGAGATGCTCATCCAAACTAATAAAGGTTGAAATTATTTCATGGTTAATTACTCTATTTGGGATATGATTGGGATTGAATCAAGATGTTGGTACCAAAGAGATGTCGATGCCACCATTACTCAATAGACTTCTCAAAGCTTAGGTTTTTTGTAGCACATATTGGTAGGCATCGTGGTATAACATCATGAGGACTTGGCTAAAATATGCATAAGGACTGAATCTTGAATCCAATATGTAATAGAAAACAATGCACCAATGATAAAAACCATGATGTCAATGTTAGTTGATGAATATGGATGGATTCAAGGATAAGTACGCATAAGGAATCATCTAATGAATGCACATATATTGAATCAAGGTAATATTGTTGAAAGCGAATAAACATGTAGACAAACAAACAAAATAAGCTGAAATAAATGAAAAAACAAACAATGTAATAGAAACCATACGAACATTGCCCCTAGAAAATAGGTAAAAACTTAGCAAACAAACAAAATGGGGAATAAAAGAAAAGGAATGGGGTGGTCAAGCTATCTCTAGATGCAATAGGCAAGTGGACGCTACCTACATAGTTCTATGGGTGTAATATCCAACAAAAACTCCAGGCCAAATGTAGTTCTCTTAGGAAATGGGAAGAAAATGATAACTGGTGAAAATAAATAGAATGGACGTGATAGAAGAATAAGAATGGTCTTGTAAATGGAAAGTGCATGAGATAAAAGGCCAAAAAGGATGGGGAAAATAATTGACAAGTGATTTTATTTCAACTTAGTAAGAGTTCCCAGAATCCTTAAGGCAAAGAAGTGGTCAATGTTTTTGGTTTTTTCTATTGGTTTTACAAATGTTTTTTTTTTTGGAATTTTTAGAGTATCTCAACTCAATCGAGAATGACAAGATACTAAATGGTGTAATCTCACAAAATGATGAGAGATTTACTTAGATTTCTCATAAAATGATAAGAGCGTGGCTTAGGTTGCTCATAAAATGATGAGAGCATGGCTTAGGTTGCTCATAAAATGGTGAGAGCATGGTGGAAAGGGTGACTAAGCTGACCTCAACAAGTATCGAGCACTGCCTACATAGTCCCATAGTAAGACCTCAATCATTATAGTTCTACCCTACAATAAAGGAATTCAACTAGTAGAGTAGTCAATTCAAACAAAATAGGCACAATTGGTATAAAGACATAGTATGACATAGGAGATGATAAGTTGGTATGTCAAAGCTCTATAAACAAATATTGCCCCTAGTTTACCCATAGGTAGTTATAACTAGGACACAATGGTCTAGATCAATGTTACTAATCTGGCCATAGGTGGTTATAATTAGTAGCAAGACTAGTGATAAAAAAAGAACAACAAATGAAGGATGTAACTGCCAAAATTTTTGTCATACTACTCTAAAATATTGTCTCTATCTAGAATGCTTGAAAAAACTATTGAAACTAATCGAACTCATTGGTGTGGAAAAGGTGCAACCAATGGCAAAACCAAGGTCAAATGGGCTAGGTAAATAGGATTCAAAATATGGTTGGTCGATAGAGAAAAATGGTAAAATAGATAAATAATAGGCATAAGAGGGATGATAAGAATGACATTTGTATAAAGAAGAATAGTGATAAAATGGAATAACTAAAATTATCCTTATAGATAGTATACCATAGTGCTCAAGCATTGTACCACTTGAGGTGAATAATATTCATCAACTTAGGAATTTGATCTCCATATGGTGTGGCAAGCTTGTATGTTCTTGATCCATAATCTATAGTAATGATGAAAGGCCCTATCTAGTTTGGTTTAAATTTACCTTTATGCTTCTTCTTAGCCATGGTATTCTTTTAGTTTTCTTTAAGAATAAGATCACTAAGTTTAAATGTTCTATGCTTGACATAGTGATTGTAGTGGTCTTTGAATCGGTTCTAATATGCCTAAATATTATTAAGCACAACTGTGCATTTTCATCAAGTAGGTCTAGCTCTTGTAGGTGAACTACTCGATAGTCGTGATCATCTAGGACATGCTTGAAAGATATGCATAGTGAAGGCAACTCAACCCCAATGGGAAGGATGGATTATATATCATAAGTGAATATAGAGTGGATCCTATGGGGGTGAGATGATTGGTATGTTATGCCCAAAGGGTGCAGATTATTTGAAGGTACCAATCACAACTGACATCATTAACAATCTTTTTGAGGATATTGATAATGGTTTTGTTCGATGCTTCAGCCTAGCCATTACCTTGAGGGTAATATGATATATAAAAATGTTGTGTGATGTTATATTCGGAACATATCTTGTTGACATCCTTGTTATTGAATGATCCTTCATTATCAGATATAATGTTAGAGGGGATACCATAGCAGCAAATGAGATGGTTGAAGATGAACTTGGAAATTTGCTTTCCAGTAACGTAAGTGAGGGGTATAAATTCAACCCACTTAATGAAATATTTGGTGGTGGTAAGGATATGTTTATGGCCATCAGATGAAGTGGGATTGATCTTTCCAATGAGGTCAAGGCCCCATGTAGCAAATGGCCATGGTGTCAACATTGGTTTCAAAGTATTGGCTGAGGCATGAATCAGATTGGCATGCCGTTGACATTTGTCACACTTTTTTACATATGTAGCTACATCTACATCCATTATGGGCCAATAATAACTAGTATGCAAGATATTTTTGGATATGATCACCCCACTAGAGTAGGCTCCACATATCCCTTCATGAACTTCCTATAATGCTAGTGTAGATTCTGTTAAAATTAAACAATGAATCAAAGTTCCATCAAAACTACAGTGATAAAGGGTTGATCTTAGTAGAGTATAATGAGTGGAGTGATGGATAAATGCATTAGTTTATTTTTAAGATATGTTAGGTGGTATAAGTTGGTCATGAAGATAGTTATAAAGGTCTAAATACCAGATAGAGTTAGGACCAACAATATCAAAAATCATTACCACAATTAAAGGTTCATGAGCTGGTGCAACCAGATTATTGACAAGGAATTGATACTCTCTAGCTTTGTCTATTTGTCAAATCAAAGAGCCAATAGTAGCCATGGCATATGTAGTTCTATTACTAGACCATGGTATATGCTCAAACTGAATGTCAAAAAATTTGTTGCTTGAGAGTGTTGACCATGGCTTTATATGGAACCAACTTGTCATCTTTGGTTTGAAAATGGCCTATAATCTGATTGATGATTAATTGAGAATCACAATAAACCTTTATATGAGATATATTCCATTGTACCACTTGGTGAATCCCTAAAATAATTTCTTCATATTTAGCCATGTTATTGGTACAAAGAAAGCTAATCCTAAATGACTTAGGGATTAGATCCCCCTGTGGTGTAATAAATAAAAGGTCTACCCCTGATCCATGTTCTATTAGTGATCCATGAGAATAAAACTTCTATTAATACTCCTCAAGAAATTTTTCTATGAGGTTCATTATGGATTCATCAAGAAATTAGAATGTGAGTGGCTCTATGTCTGCAAGGGGTGCTTCAACAAGTTGATTTGCAAGGACCTATCCCTTGATTGCCCTCTAATTGACATACTCTATGAAAAAATCACTAAGAATCATGATCCACTTAGCCATTCTGCCTTGTAAATCTATTTTAGATAGTAGATACTTGAGTGGATCTACTTTTGAAATGACCATGGTCTTATTGTTCAACATGTAGTGTCACAATTTTTGAGTTGTGAAGACCATGTATAGACATGATTTTTTAATAGGTGTATAGCTATGTTCATATGTGACCAATGTATAACTTAAGTATTAAATTGCATATTCTTTTATTTTATCATCTTGTTGAGTTAAAATTTCCCCCAAGGAACTATCTGTAGCTAAAAAGTACAACAAAAATGGTTTTCCTGGCATATGGGGTAATAAAATAGGGAAATTTGCTAGGTAATCTTTTAGATGTTGGAAAGCTGCTTGGATGTGATTATCCTGGTGGAATACAACTTCCTTCTTTAGAAGATGTGTAAATGGATGACACTTATCTTCTAACTAAGATATGAAGCATCATATTGACTAGATCTTGCCATGCAAACTATGGAGCTGCTTAAAATTGGTTGGTGGCATCTTTGTTATAGCTTGAAACTTTGCCAAATAAACTTCAATGCCCCTACGAGACAAAATAAAGCCAAATAACTTTCTTGAGGTTACTCCAAATGCACATTTATTTGGATTCAATAAAACTTTGTACTCATATAGTCTTTCAAATATTCTATGTATCACTGTTGGATGGTCGGCTTTAGTTTTTGATTTTCCTAGTATGTCATCGATGTAGTCTTTACCAATATCATGCATCATATCATGGAATATTATAGTCATGGATAGTTTATATGTAGCTATGTCATTATTAATACCAAATGATATTACCTAATAACAAAATGTTCTCCATGGAATGGTGAACACTATCTTATGTTGATCTTCTAGTGCTATTCTAATCTAGTTATATCCTGAAAAGCCATCCATGAGTGAAAGCATTTCATAACCGATCATAGATTTGATGATCATGTCAATATTAGGAAGTGAAAAGTCATCCTTTGGTCAAGCTTTTTTTATGTCTTAGAAATCAATACAAATTTTCATTCCTTCAATCTTTTTGCTAATAGGTACAATATTAGATATCCATTCTAAGTAGTCAATGGATCGAATACATCTTGATTCTAAAAGTTTTTCCAAATATTTCTTTACTAATATAAAAATGTGAGGATGCATCTTGAGTAACTTTTGATTAACTAGTTTGGCATCAAGATTTATCACAAGGTGATATAAATCCAAGGTGAGGTCTAAACCTGGCATGTCAGAATATGTTCATGCAAATATATCTATAAATTCTCTCAATAGAGCTATAAAGACTTCACATTCCTCATTAGTGAGGGATGTTCCTAATTTTATCCATTTTGGGTCTGATAAAGCCCTGGTGTTTACCTTTGCTATATCTTCAACTAGAAGGGTTGAGCCATCTTCCAGGATAGTAGGCAAAAACTTGAACTGTTGGACTATATTAGGTTCTTCTATTAGGAATTGCTCTTCAAATTCTCCTAAGGATGATGAATCTAAGTCCCCCAATGAGAGATCTAGCCATGTGACAAAAACATTGGAAATTCTTGAATAATTTGATTAAACACTTGTTGTTTCTCAAAACTAAAATCATATCCATAGGTAAGTTCATCATTGGTGGTCTCTTGGTCTAAATTTGAAGAAGAATAAACACCCCCATCTAATGGTGCCTAAAATAGGTTTTCACCATTAGGCTGGCCTTTATCTTTACTATTTCCCTAGTCAAAAAACACCTCAAAGAGGTTTTCACTTGGGGAACTCAATGTTTTATTTATTTATTTTTGGCTAAGGGTGTTCACCCGCTCTCTAGAATAGGCTTCAAGATCCAATGTAATTAAGAATATTGATTTATGATCTCCTAATGGAACGTTGTCTCTAATGCCTAAAAATTCAAAGAATGCCTCATCATTTTGAAACTCATCAATCAACAAATTGGATTCTTATTAGTCCCAATCTATCAGTTGGGCATAGTATAATGGTAATGAGTTGTGATGAATGAATGGAGTAAGGGTATAAATGGAATTGTTATCAAATATGTTAGTCTCAGCTAGGTCATCAAAGGTGAGGCTATGATCAAACTTTGCTTCATTGTCAGCATCATTATTACTAGCCATCGATGATGGAAGTCAAATAATATATGTGGGTCACCCCTAGGTAATTTAAATCCAAGTCCATAAGGTCTTTTGTACTTAGTCATGGAAATTGGCTCAATGGTTCCTTGTTGATTCATTCTGAGGCCTCTTCCTTCATAATCTTGATGTTCCATGATCCTATTGGGAATAGGATACTTAGTGATCTTGTAACAATCAGCCAATTTTTCATTTTATAACCATGATTCATCTCCTTTGAGAGGGTTTTGTTCTTGGCCAGATGTTGGTATGAACGTGACTGGTCCTGGATTATGAATTTTATCTTTACCTTTTTGTTACTAATGTATGTGTGGGGTGAATTTAGGTCTTTCAAAGGTCTTAGGATCCTAAGGAATATTGGCAATATGAAAGGTATCATGGGTCACATACTCCCAAGGGCCATTAGCTGAAATGGTAAAATGATTTGAAATTTTAAGAGGCGAGGAAAGGGAATCCAAGGTATTAGGATCTATACAATTATCCTGTATGGCCTTTCCTTTATCCTGCTTGGAACTTGGATTCATGCTGTATTGATAATTATATCTTTGAAATACAGCCTCAAGATGTTTCTAATGCTCATATGGCTGCAAATCTCCTAGAATATTTAATTCCATCTTTGAGTGGGAAAACTTGATACATTGGTGCAGTGTTGATGGGAATGCATGAATCTCATGTAACCAAGGCCTACCTAGAAGCATATTATATGATAACTCAAGATTAAGCACATGGAAGAGTGTATCATGGGTCAAAGGGCCAATGATAACTGGTAAGCTAATGGTGCCTTGTGATTCTCTCTCCTAATTATCATAGGCTTTGATAGTTATCATTTATGGATGGAGATATACCATTGTGTACCAAAGAAGCTTGATGAGCCTTAGAGACACTATGTTGAGGCCTAATCCATTGTCTATAAGGACACGTTTCAATTTATGTCACTTTATATAAACTTCTGTATACAATGGATTATTATGGAGTGGGCTAAGGGAAGACATATCACTTTAGTTGAATGTGACTTGTTGGTTTGGAACTAGGTGTCCAACCAAATCTTGAAATTTATTGGGGGCTATGTCACTGGTAACAATGGATGTGTTAAAAACTCATTCAAAATGTTCTTGTAGATTATTGATGTTCGTAACAAATATAAAATAGAGATCTATTCTGGTATCTTCTATAATTGTTCCATATTATCAAACATCTTGTCTTGGTCAATAGTGAATGGTTTATTTTGATATTGAATGGATGGTTGGATAATAGGCAAAGTGGCAGATGGTTGTGGGTCTATAATAGTAATCTTTAACCTTCAATTTGTGATTACACAATTAGGATTATATTTTGGACCATGATTTCTAAAAAATATTGGAAATGGTGTGGGGATAGATAGGATAAGTATCGATTATCGATGCACTTGTATGTGGTCATGTGGTAAGGGTGAGTGATCGTATAAGGTCCAAAATGGAAGTCCTAATTTTTTGATTTGCTTGTGTGTAATCCTAGGTCAAAGAAGGATTATCTATATAATTTGGTTGAGTGGTATTATTTAGCAATGGTCTAGATTGATTAGTGCTCAATTTAATATTAATAGAGATGGTATTAACACTACCCCTATAATATGACCTACAACTCTATTGCAGTCATGTGCAAGTACATGGTAGGTTTGTTGGTTGTTACCATTTTGACCTTAGTTTTGTCCATTGTTCTGATGTTGTGGGTTCTACTATTGATTCTACTAGTTCTGTTGGTTTAACCTTTGATTTTGATACTATTAATTTTGTTATTGCATCGACCAATGTTATTGTTTCTGATTTTTATGTTATTACTAGGTGTTATGTTGGGGAAAGGGGTTTTGATAAATCCCAAGAGTTTTATAAGAGGTGGAATCACCATTATCTAATATTATCTCCCCATTCTCCAACATATTCTCAATTAAATTCTTGATTTGTACACATCTTAATAGATTATGCCCATTGACCTGATGACATTCACATAATTCATTTTCATGGTACTAACCAAGATAACGAATGCCTTGTGGATAATACTTGCGTATAGGTAAACTAATTAGATTAGTAGTGGTAAGTTTGTAAAATACACACTCAATAAAATCTCTCAAGTCACTAAATACATGACGAGTAGGTGCAATTCTTCTCGAAGGAGGGGTTTACAATGGTAAAGGTTGTTACATTTGTTGCGTAGGTCTTGGTTATTATTCTTGTAAAGTTAGTTAGAGAGGATTTTAGATAGGAGTAAGCTAAAAAAGTGGTGCAGTTGATGTTTGTACTATTTGGACATGATGTGACTCAGTTACTCTGTTTCCCACAACATACCTATTGTGGTTGAATTGCTTTGGTCTATCTTGGTTATTGGCCTGTGCTGGTTGTGATGCTTGCACTTGGATTGAATGTTAGTTTTGGCCACTTCCCTAATTGGTACCTTGATTATGATTATTTGAATTAAGCTTGATGATCCCTTTTTTAATAAGGGCTTGCTCAATCAACAAGCCTTTGTCGATGATCTCCTTAAAAGTATGTGCACATTATAGTTTCAGATGATAAACTATCTCACTATGAAAATTTTTAGTAAACACATCAACTAATTATTTATATGGTAAAATTTGGATGAATCAGCTTGCAAGGGCTCTCCATCGCTTTAGATAACTTACAAAACTCTCACCAGATTTTTGTTTTGCTTGTGTCAAGTTAACCAATGAAATCTCATGTTTGAGATTATAAGAGAAGTGTTGCACAAACTTATCAAAAATATCATCAAAATCTGTTACTAAATTCCTGGGCAACTTTAAGAACCACTCCAAATCTTGTCCAACCAAGCTCCTTGAAAATAAAAACAAAAGGTATATATCACTATATGCCACTGGTTGACATGTAAGAAAGAACTTAGTTAAATGGGCCTTAGGGTCACCTTTCCCTTTATATTTTTAAAATTTTGGTGGTTTGTATCTTAGAGGAAATGGTATCTACAAGTTCTCCATGTTGAATGGATAAGAACACATGTCATCTAACTTAAAAATTTTAGTCTATTTCCCAACTTGAATGGTAGCAATTGCATCCTTCATCTATTGCAATTCTTGGGCTAGGAAACTAGAGGGAACATTGGTTTGAGGGAGAACATTAGCCTGAGTAGATGGTTGAGAGGTCATAAGTAGGACACTTTGACTTGGGTATGATGGAGATATATATTGGAGTATGTTGGTTTGATTGGGAAATGGACTAGGAATATGCATATGTGGATTATGATGTACTTGAAATTACACATTTGGTTGAGCAATATTCTAGTTTGGGTTGGCCAAAAAGGTTTGACTTGGAGGATTTTGTGGTTAGGATGGAGGGATATAGCTATATTATGCCTATTTTGGTTGAAAAGGGACATGTTACTGACTAATTGAACTTTATTGTTGAGTGGGAACTTGTGAACCAAGACCTTGTCTCTGAATTTGTGCCTCATTTTGAACCAATTGTTTCCTAGTAGGTACTTGAGAAATATGGGGGCCTCATTATTATAAAAATCATTGTTGAGAAGTGAATTAATTTTGAAGATTTGGCATCTGTCATTGACCAATATTTACATGTTTTTGGCTAGTCATCATTTAATTTTAGATTGGTATACTAGTCTGTGACTGAAGAGGTATGTTTGCCACTACCTGAAGAAGTGGAACATTAGTTTCCCCTTGTTGAGGTGGAAATATATTTGGCATATATTGCATTGGTACACTATATTATGCCTATTGTTATGGAATACTACTAATCTCTTGTTGAGGAGTAGGATTCATCACATTCTGTTGTTGAAGAACTACATTGGTTTCTAGTTGACTACCTAATCCTATTTGTTGCATGCTTGATGAAGCAACTAGTTGAGGTTGGGATGTAGAAAATCCTACTCCCTAATTTTGAGAACCACTTGTAGTGTTATCTAAATGCACATTTTTTTTGATAGCTACTAGCATATGAACACTACTTTGGTGTGGATTGGACATTTCTTGTGCATTGTCCACTATATTTTGGAGACTATGCTGTGTAGAAGTAGAAGAGACTTCTTCGATTATTGGGGTATGAAATAAGTTGTCGATCAAAGTGTTTTACATGAATGGGTCTAAACTTTGATTATCTAGACTAGTTAACTCTATCAAAACTCCTATTGAAGGAACTAAGTCAATAAGAGGTTTGCTCACCATGGTCATTTGATTGAAATTACGTGCTAGATTCAAGTAGGCTTCATATGTTGTCTGCATTTGGTTAAAGTGGTCTTCCATGAGAATTTTTTCTCTGTTAGGCATATTAGGGTCTTGATATGTTGTTTGGACTAGAACCAAAGGATTTCTAGAAGAAGTCTGTTGATCATAAATTATATTGTGGGGCATTCTTACTAGACTTGGTAAATTCTCATGGGGGAAGTCTATCAAAAACTTGGCCCCTACCTCTATGGCTTGAACCAAAATCTCATCTTTGTTTTATAACAAATGATGATTAAATAAAAATGGATCATATGTGGAAGGTGTATTAGTAGAGCATGACTGTTGAGGAACTGGTTCATCAACTATGGGTATTGTATCTAGGTATTGTGTGGTTTGTTCTTAGTCTTGTTCTGAATAAGGTGGAATATTAATCAAATAGTTAGTCAATGGATCTTGGTTTTGTGCCCCTATTTGAGTATTATAAGAGGGATAAGGATCCATCTCATAAGCAATATTATTTTCATAGGGGTGCTTCACCATTTCTTCTTACATAATCACATTACTAATCCCTGGATTGTACATGAGTGTACTACGAGTGTAGGAATACATGTTGGGATCCATAGTAAATGTTTTACGATAGAAAGGGAAGAGAGTTCTACAAACTCTAAAAAGACAATGTCTAAAAGATGATGTTAAAATTTGGTCTAGATTCATCAAAAGGATGAAAACGTTTATGTAATGCTTTGTGATAAAACAAGCTAATGTTAAGTGCCTAACGCTACACGTCTTATACAAAAAAGATCAAGTAAATGAATCAAAAATTGAAATGCTAGACTCTAAGGTTGAAGTGTTTCAAATCATTTCAATCTAAGAAATAAATAGTTGCTAGGTATTTTGGCCAAATACAATGCCAAAATCTAGGCTCAAATAAGGCATGTGCTAGGACTCTTGGCCAAACGACATCAAAAGCTAGACTTTGAAATAGATGAAAATTTCAATCTAACAGATTTGAAACACTTCTAATAAACACTAGGAATTTGATTCTGGGACATAGACTCGATAAAATAAGTATAAGGTATGAAATAAAAGGTACTTTAGAGATAGTTTGTTTTCTCACAAATAATGGTATAAACTTGGTTCTTTTGACAAATAAGATAGACAAAAGTGAAAGGTGTAACTGTGCTAGATGAAGGTTCATAAAGGTACAGTCAGATTGGTTTGAAAATTTGGTAACAAATTTAAACTCTTTTTAAGAGGGATTATGAAACAATATCTAAAATTTTTTGGGTAGCATAACAATGCTAGACTACTCAAAAGATGTGATAAAATACTTGTTTCAAAAACTCTCTAAGGTAAATATAGTTTCACACAAATTTGACAGCATAACACTACCTTTGTTGACTCAAAATGTTGTAATGCATAGAATCAAAGTGCAAGTGTTTAACAAAAAATGAATTAAATCTATCAAGTGGTGATAATGATTATGAGTCTTAAACGACCTTCAACCCAGATTGGAAATTGAACCTAAGTTCCCTCAAGTTTAGTGAAAATGGTGAATCCACTTAACACATCAACCCTATGAACTTATGAAGGTATAATTTTGAATTTAGATTATAAATGAAGGATTTATACAAATTTTGGCAAAGGTCTAGACTCAATTGGATAGCATATCTATGCCAAAGTGGATGATATGAATCCAAGTTTTGATGAACTTTGAACAAGGCAAATTGATGATTCATGTGGGAAATATAATGCCTCTTTATTCAAAGGAAAATGAGGACTATGTGTTTTGGTTTGTATCATTTGCTCACACCAAGTTTTGACTCCAAAAAAAACTTTAATCTAAGACAAAACCAACTAATTAATCGCTCTTAGATCCTAAATTGATAAGGTTGCTTGGTATAGTTGGAATCCATCAATATACATCATTTGAGAGGATTTTTAAGTGTTCATCCAAAAGTAAATATGAATTATATAGTAGGGTTTTAACACCCCCCTTATCTCAAATGATAGTACTACAACATGGACCTTGAGGTGGCAAGTGGGGATTTATCTAAGATCTACAAGGCTTTTGAATGTCTCTTGGGGAATCAATTACACAATTAATTTCATGTCAAACAATGCAAAAAAAAACACAAAAATTAGATGTCTATGGCACTTGGATTGTTACAAAAATGTCTAGTCCTTTTTTCAACCACTACATCCTACTATTTGCTCAATGTAGTGTGATGTCCAAAATGTAGATATGTCTCATGTGTAACTCAAAAGGAGTGGATGAAGTCAATGCCAGGAGATGAAACCCTAGGTCAAATATTCCGTAAAGAACTCATAGGAGGTAATGAATTCACCCTCACAATCCAAGTTTGCATGAAATAAAAAATCATAAAATAAAAATACTTTAGGGTCGTGTCAAGGTCACCAATACTATTGCAAGTTTTTTGAGAGTGCTTTAAACGACTTTCTTTCTATGACTTATACTAGGATTTTTGCAATAGGAATGATGATTTTAATTCCAAGGGTTACCTAAAGGGGAAAAGTGGACGATTATACACACATCAACCCTCTCTTTTCCAAACAAGTTTTAATTAAACAACTATTGAAAATAAGAATTGACAAGTGTGTTCAATTTTAAAACCCAAATGAAAGATGTGGTGGTGTTCTTTTGACCCCTTGGTATTAAGTTGTAACTTTGAATGTATAACTATCAAAATTTTATTTTAAGCACATAAATGTTTCATTAAGCACCAAAAACAAGATTCCTAATTCATTTTAAAATCATGCAAAATATGTCTTAATAGCATGTTTTAACAAGTTCCAAGTCTGTTGGTTACCTGTCTACTCGTAAGGCATCACCCCAAAAACAAATGTGTTAAGTTAGACAAGGTTAGCACAAATTTAAATAAAATATTAAAATAAAATAATATTAAATATATGAACATCTGAAAACAACAATGTAGAAGGCTAAAAATAAAATATAACACGTAGCACATAAAAGCTTGCACATAAAATATAAAAACCTACAGTTAGTATTTTTAACATAACTTTTAAAATATAGATTGGTTTGCTACAAAATTTTTAGAGGTTGTCAATAACTCTAGGGAACACATATATAAACTTTTTAAAGTTCAAATAGTTAATAATTTTTTATCAAATCTGTTCTAACCATTTTTACTAGAAAAATAAAAAATAGAAAGTGATAGTCACTAAAATAGCTATAACTTCTAAAATATAAATATTTTTTTGTTAAATTTTTAGATAATATAAATAAAATATTTAGATATATGTATAAAAAATTTTATACAAAAATATTTATTAATTAAAAAGTTATGAATTCTTTATTGGTCATTTTTACTCAAAGCAAAAACAACAAAAAAAGAATTAAAACTATGAAATATAAAAAAGTTTGTGGGTTGCACTCTCATGAAGAAAGTCCCACCAGGTGTGAAATTATGTATACTATAAATTTGAATCAAGATAGGTGTTAGTATCTTGTTAGTGAAAAAATGAAATCAAATTGAAAAACCAACACACTAGCTAACATACATCTCTAGGCCTAGTTACTTGGTTGAGCTTAGTTAACAATACTAGAATGGAAACACAACTAAAACATGAAAGAGAAAAAATATTTCACCTGCCTTGAATGCTCAAAATTATATTTTAGTAGTGGCTTGCTCAGCTTGTGCTCATGAAGCCTTCATCAAAGGAGGCTTGGCTATCTCCTCTTCTCCTTGTCACCTTGTGGCTTTGGCTTGGCTTGGCTCAATATTTGGATATTATAAAACTAATTTTCATGAAGATTTGGAATAAATTTAGAATTATAACTTTGACATTTGAGAGCTTAAAATTCAATAGGCAAGGCCTCTTATTTATAATTTTTTGGAATGGTTTGAGGATCAACCATGGCCTTCTATCTCAAGATTGAGATGTGTGGCCATGAATAAATCTAAATATGAAATTCATTATACAAATATCCTCATTATTATCTGGGATAGAGGGGTATTTAATAGGCATGGAGGGTCTTAATGAGGAATGGAGGGTCTTAATGATGCATGGAAGACCCATAATACTGATATTTTATACATTTATGGCTTATGGATGTCTTCCCAAGAAATGAGGTCACCTGATGATGCAGATATTCAATATTTATTTCCAAAAATAATAATTCAAAAAGCTTTCATGGAATTATTAATTAGGCTCTAATTTGGTTTAATTAGCTCTTAAACATGATTAAGCACTTTGTGCACAAATTACTCAAATTGATCAGAATGTCTTGTTATTGGATGAAATTTGACTAGATTAGAATTGGAAGTTGATGTCAGATGCATTGGATCTATTATCTCATTTAAGATGTTTCCAACACCAAATAACAAAGGCACATGTCTTGTGTAAGAGATTTGAAGAAAAGATCAATCCAGGGCACCTAGGTGTGAAATTGGCAATTTGACTCGAAATGATCTGATCAAAGTTAGCTGACCCATAAATTGCATTGCCCCATTTAATGATACTCTAGCCAAAATCAACACTTTAATATATATATTTAAACTCATTTAATGCACTTTAGTGTTTTTAGGCCAAATTGTGTGCTTTGATGGAAATTGGTCAAAAGCCTAGTTGGAGGTTATCGGTAGCCAGATTTAGGTGTCTACATAGATAATTTGATTTATACCCCATTCCTAATTTTATTAATAAACACTTCATTTATTGTGAATTTACATTATGCCTTGAAGATGTGAATTGGCATTGATGAATCAACAATGATATAAATACATAAAACAAAAATTTAATTTTTATCCATTTTATTATTTTTATTCTTATACTTAGAGTGGATTTTTTTATATTATAATGGGAATTGATCAATGTAGGTTTTTAAATGTTCCCCATAATAAATAAGACCACATGGTATAGTGGGTGAGTGGTCATGTTCATTTATCTTTATCCATGAATTAAGTATTAGATTGGGTGATCATAAGACCCATATCATGGTGTGTCCCTTCTATAAGATGGATCTAGATTTTTTTTTTATAGAAAGAGTTATATTTTACTTAAGGAAGGATTTAAAAAAAAGTTGTTATGAAAAAAAGAATCAAGGTGGAAGAACAACTATTGTTGGGCCTCACTCTTTCAATTCCTTGATTATCTGGACTTATGAGAGAAGAAGGCATGGAGAAAATAAGTGGGGTTATGCAAATAAAATGGCACATGCAGGGGCCTTACGAGAGGGTTGAACACAATATACATACTCCTTCCTCTAAGTCTCAACACTTGATGTTGAGGATGTTGACTTAAGAATAATAGGAATCACAAAACACCTTAATGATAATCAAAGTCTAAAGGCATGATATGCCCATCCTCCCTCACCAAAACAAATTAGGTTTCAAATATCTATAGATTATTCCCATCATGTGAAAATACTTCATGTCAAGTAGGACTTCTAATGCATAAAACTTGTCATAAGGTATGCAAACTAAAAAGTGAACAATATGTAAAGTAACTCCTTCAAAAGAGTATAATGTAATGACTAGAAAAGGGTGACAACGAAACTACAAACAACTAATAGAAAATAGTAGATATGTGCGCCCTTGTTAATAGTAATGGTAATATGAATAATTCTAATAGTATGTGTTTTCGATAGGATTTGTAAACTAGTATTTCATATAATTAAGACACTATTCTTTGGGAATTTAAATGATACAATTTAATAAAAATATTCCATGTCTAAATCCTTAAAGTAGATTCAAGTAAACCTAATTATGATTTAGAGAGAAAGATCGTGGAATATAGATTGATCTTTGACAAGGGTTTTATATACCTCAACACATCACAAGAAACATATTTATTATACAAAGCATTAATTTTTATACACAATAAATCCATAACAATGCTAACATAACCTCCATATGCATAACTTAGCCTAATGAATTATGTTTAGTGGATTCAGAAAAGCATTTTCTAGATTGTAACTGATGAAGCATATGAAAATCCCTTCCATTATTGAACTCCATAACCAGACATAGTTAGTTTTTAGTCTCATAATGCATATACAATGTTGGTAAGAGAGGGTGATCCAAACAAGATATAATCTTCCTCTTCATTTGTTCTTTGACCAACCCAAAAAATATTTATCAACTAATTTCATTACGTAAAAAAACTTGGTTCCTTTTGATCATGCCAATTTTACTTCCACACTTTGATTATGATTTTTTTTAGCTCGTATGGTTTGTATTTCTTGGATCATGTGATATTGCTCTTGTTTTATGGTTTAATAAAATAATATAAATGAAAGGGTGCTATAATTTTTATAATGAGGAAAATCTCTTGGTCTCAATGAACACTCTAGATTTTTAGAGCTTAGGAAAAGTTTAGGGGAGAAGAGTATGTTCTAGTGAAATAGGTTCATCAAGATATCCCATTACTTAACAATTATTTGTCATAGATTGGAGAAAATTTTGCATATTACATATACTTAACTGCAGAAAAAATCTATCTGATGACAAATTACATATTTAAAAGATGTATATTAATGTTATATAAATCTAAAAGGAACATAAAATGTTAAATGCAAAAATTATAACTAGTAAAAATTATGTACAAAATCAGAACAAAATATACATTTAAAATAAATATTAAACAAAAAAATTAAAATATTTATTTAAACATAAAAATAATTTGCATTGCTCAGTAAAAAATTTAAACAACATATAACTACCTATGCCATAAATTTCTTTGTTATGAACTTGAAAAAAACATTGAAATTATGGTAACAAAAACCAAACAATGTGTTGATAATGATCATATATGATGATGGGTGTGATTTTGAAAGCACATGTATTACTCAATTTAGGGACATTAACTTCACATTAATTTCACTAAATTATAGATTAAATAAGATTTTATTATAATAATTATACGTAAATGTATTTTATTAAAAAAATTTAGACATTTAATAAATAATTTCATATTACAAAAAATATTTTAGATTAAGGAGTGAAGGTATATCTTAAAATATATCTAGAGACTATGAAACATGGAATTGTTATACTTGGAACCATACAATATGAAACCATTTTATTGGACCTCAAATTTTGACTAAGTGTTTTGTCTTTTTGGTACAAAATCGGCATGACACGAGAGGAACATGGTAGAGGAAGACCATGGTGTGGAACTAGCATGGTGTAGGAAGACTATGGCATGGGAATAACAAGGTGCAAAAGGATAAGGGCACATAAGTTATCAACATGAGAAGACCCAGTCAAAGATAAAATATAACTACAAAGAACCCAAGAGCATATGACTCAGAATAACAATGAAAGACTTGGGGAGTGTGAGGGAAGTGAGATATGGTTGAGGAGCAATTCTTAAGGACCCTCTAGACTTTAATCATCAGGAGTTTTGCATTGTCCACAAAAAGGACATTTAACAATAAGGATCTAGCATCGAACAAAAATATAGGGGCTGTGAAAGCTCGAGTCCTTAGGAGAGAACAATTGAAAGACTATCATGACTCTCAATCTACTAAGAAATCATTTTTCAATCACCCATTTATCATTTATTATGTAACTACTTGGTTAGAAAAAAACAAGTATAAATACCCCTTTATGGAATCATGTAATGTGACTAATGATGGATAGTATATTATGACTATATAATATAGACTTGTGGATATTAAAATAAATTAAGGTGTTGTGTTTGTTTCTAATAAATTGATATTTGAGCATAAACAATGGGTTGCATTAACTAATTTTTTACTTATCATTCATTATGAGATTTATATAACATGCATTATACAAGTTTGCATAGAGAACCCTTTAAACTTCATGGCATTTGTCTTTGTGTTCTTGGTTGTTGTGATTAATGAGTTAAGGTCTATAGTCGTATATTTATTTTTTTATGTAATTTATAATCACATATATGAATAAAATCAAGTATATGACTAGTGTGTTACTAAACAACATAACCCATGGGAATTGGTCTCTTATTACGTGCTTCAGGTGAGCGCACAAAACCTTAGTCTTGCATGAAAGGCTAATGTGCAAGCTTGTTCGGGATACACTTTAACACCTAAAGAAATTGTGATTAAGAGAATAAAACCCAACATTTTGGTTTCATTACTGGGATCCATAATGCTTTTATACATCGTAATAGAAGATGCTTGAACACGTAACCCTCAAAAGTATTGAACAATAGATTACCATGGTTGAGGATAATTTTGGAGTTATTTATCTTGAACCAACAATTTTTACACATAAATGGGTGGAACAACATCTCTAAAATGTGTTATATGAAATCTTATTTTTTGAAGTCCCTATTCATTTTCATGCTTGGCTCTCTACTTATGCTCAAGGTCGATCATGAAATTTTGGGAGGAGATAAGCTTAGACATTAAAAAGTCAAAGGGCTCTGACACAACTAGAAACACCATGGACATGGACTATTAATATATGGTGGAGAGGAGTGTTGAACAAATACATCTTGAAATATGTTGTAACCACTTACTCTTGTTCTAAAGAAGCCAAATTCTAATTTCTTAGAGAACCACGTGGTCGGTATATTAGACATTTCCCACTAGAAGTAAAGAAATTATTTATTGATTGTGGAATCAAAACTCTACCAATGGAATGCTAAATCTATCCTTACATGAGCTGCATAGTTGGAAGGGGAATATACAAGTTTTGGTAAAAAAATTTAGGTTCAGAATGGTAGCCAGTCAGCAGGCATTATGGAAATAAAAACATGATGAAGCTTGACAGAGGATCATAGGTGGAAGTGATGTAGGAAGGAAATAAAAAAACTTAGGAAGTGCTATTAGGATATAAAGGGAAGTGAGAAGGTACAAAGAGGACTCCATCACTTTTGAACCATTCCCCATGCCAATTTTATCATATGAAGGATAAACTAACCAGATAGAAGAGATTGAAGAATCAAGTTTTAAGCAACCAAGTTCCTCAACCATAGTGTGTACTCATGTTTTTGAATTAGATAAATTATTTATACATAATTAGGATACAAATATAAGGGAAATTATAATTGAGCCGATTTTAACTCAGACTAAATTTACACTTTATTTTCATATTCAAGGGAATTTCATGGCCCAACTTAGTATGCCTGATGGGCTTGACATTCATATTGGGCAGAGTATAGGTCCAAGTATTATTAGTTAACCAACTACCACACCCCACATCATGGGTGTTGTTGTTGGAGGTGTTGTAGGTGGACTAGGAGGTGGCACAGGAGGAAGTGGTAGACTCCCCCCTCAAAGAATAGGATCTAAGGGTTCTCAACAACTACCAGTGTAAGAACCTCAATTGTCAATGGTATATTATGAAATGACGCTTCATCTACCTGAATATCGAGGCATGGAGAATGCTATATAACATGTTCATAAGTGGGAACTCATTTGGAGGGGACCTTTACAAGCTTGAACACGATGAAATTCTTCGATATTGTGTCTTGAAACATGAGTAGTTTGAAGTAATCTAAAAATTTCATGAATGCATTGCTTAAGGACATTATTCTAGGGAAGTTACTATTCAAATGGTACTTCTAACTAGACTATGGTGGCCTACCCTTTTTCAAGATACCAAAATGTATGTTAGGAAATGTGATATTTGTCAGTGCATAAAAAAATCAAATCACTGAGATGCCATACCATTAAATCCTATTCTATCTCAAGAACCATTTGAAAAGTGTGCCATTAGTTTTGTTAGCCCTATAAATCCAAATGGATGATGTGAAGGTTTTCATTATATCATTATAACAATTAATTATCTCATGCACTGGGATGAGGCCGTGCCAACAAGGGATTACATTGCTGCTACTACCACGTGTTTCATATGGGAACATATCATAACCCATTTTGGCTACCCATTAAGTTTCAATAATGATTGTGGTACACATTTCCTCAATAAAACTATCTACGTCCAACTTTCTAAGTTCATGATTGCCCACCACAAAATAACATCGTATCATCCCCAGGCCAATGGCACTACCGAGGCATTCAATAAAATTTTAGGCATGACACTTACAAAGATTTGTAATATTGGTAGCACTAATTGGGATGATAGAGTGTCTATAGTACTTTGGGTTTACTAAACAACTTATAAACACCTTAACAATATCACACCATTCAATCTAGTGTGTGGCATTGAAGTAATTATTTTGGTTGAATTATTGGTACCATATCTTCGTATTACACACATGAAATAATTAGATGAGGATTCATAATTAAAAGCACATTTGGATAATTTATTAAAGTTGTATGAAGCCCATTTCCTTTCTCATTTGATTCAAGATATGGATAAACACAGACAAAAGACATGGCATGTTCGATAAATTAAGCACAAAACATTTACCCCTAGAATGAAAGTCTTAATTTACGTCTCTAATTTCATGCACCATTTTGGGAAACTTTGTATTCATTGAGATGGTCCTTTTATTGTTCATATAATTCTCTCTATTAGCACATGTTGTTTACAAAAAAATGGATGGTTAATTTCTTCCTAGACATTACAATGGTAGCCGACTATAATCTTATTTCTTTGCTTAAAAAGTATAAGTTTTGTAAAAATAAGGCTTATGTGATTAGTTTAGGATTTCCTATTTTAAATAAAGCACTACCTTAGGTGCGTGTAATGTTTGTTTTATAAATGGTTATTTTATTTATGTACTTGTAATTTCATGGAGGATCATGACACACTTTTAGTGTGGGGTAAGAGGTAATACATGTATTCATGTTAAGTACTATAAGGATGCACACACAAGTTGAAAAGTCTTAGGATAAGAGATTCTCACTAATAGTTTGAATATTTGAAAAATTGAATAGTTGTCTTCTACTCCAAAGAAAATCATAGGATAAGATGTGTCATTAATATTAAAGGATTAGTAGTTGTGATATGTGTGCCAACATCGTGACAAGATACTACCATTAAATGCATTTATGATGAGAAGCAACAATCGAAGAATGATGGTCCTTAAAAATGTATTTATGTGAGAAGTGATGGTAAAAAAGAAGGGGGTAGTAAATTCAAGTTACCCCCTCGATCCTAAAAAAAGGACTTAAGATCTAATTTTAACCTTTACCTTTGATTTCAATTGAGTTTTATAGAGCCTAAGATCGAACTGAGTCTAGGTGATTCCAAAGCAAGTACAAGTTTAGAACATCAAAATCCAATTCATATCTATTAAGAAGGACATTAACTAAGTAATCAAGTACAAACTAACCCTAAAACATATCTTATGGTAGAGAGAACTGGTAGTTATAGGTTACAGAGGTATATCTCCACCATTGAAGGATGACAAAGTAGGAAAAGCTAAGTCATCTAGACTGCAAACACATATTCCTTTGGGAACATTAGATGATCATGCCTCAACCTTCAGGCTCCATGAAGGGTGATATGACCTACGAAGAAGGCTTTGATAAGCGATCCATGGCTAACCATACTAGAAAAGGAAGTACCACTTATTGGGGGGAAGTAATTCAAATCAGAGATGAAACACCTGAAGAACAAAGACAATGTACAAAAAGGTAGAGACTCTAGGATAGTATACCAAGTAAAGAAGGCACAAGCACCTTCACCCTTTCCTTTGATGATAGAAGAGATGCAGTACCCATAAATGGTGTTGAACATGGAAAATTGGGTGTCAAAATTACCCTCGTGTACCATATTTTATTACAACCACCATCAACTAGAGAATGAGGTTGAATTACAAAATGACTATTGGGTTGAGAGCTAAAATACCAAAAATCAATTGGTGTATGACCTTAAAATTTTTAATTCCTTAGAATCTATAGGGATATTTCAATTGTTCAACCTTCCATACTTTGGAAACCTAGTGGAATCAATAAATTTCTAATCTCATGCATCCATGAGGATTACATCTACCTTACTAGGCGCAACATGAAGATTATGCTTGAAAGAATAATCAAGGTGTCAGGATTATAATGCTCTAGCATGGACATGTAATTTGACTTGGAATATTTGGAAGAGATAGAGAAAACAATAATGATGCTCATGTACTAGAATTAGGGTCATGCCTTGCACATCAAAAAATTTCAAGATCCTGCACTTTACATAGTCACACACATCCTCATGACCAATATCGATGACACCAATCAGTGGAAAGAGGTAGATATGGCTCACTTATACATCACCCACTAGGTCAATGAGGGTTTAAAGTATAATCAGGAAATGTATTTTTCCCATAAAATCATAGAGGATGTCGAGAAGACCCATCGGATACTAGGTCATAGGTTAACATGGGGGTATTTTTGTTATTAATGGTATTTGATGAGATCGATATACCAGACTAAACCTCTGGTGAATTAAATTGGGAATACCTAATAGAAAACAAGTCCCCCATAAAGCACTACAAGGTATTTACGTGTCTTGATCATATCACCCCAACATATAAAAACAAGATGAAGTCATGGTATGATGACATGAAGGAGGCCTTTGGGAATAAATGGCACATTCCTAAAGACTTACCTGTCTAGGTTGGTGAACAAGCCCAATTTGTAGTAAAATAACATTTCTCTTTGGACTATATGAAGATGGTACCCTCTGGAGAACTCTTAGAGTGGTTAAAGATGTTTTATGCTTTCACGGTGTGATACTTTATCAATTTGGTGAACCATATTTTTGGTGGATAACCTCTCACCTTAGAAGCAAAAAAAATTAAATTGAAGATTCACACTCTCTAAAATATTATGTCTATCCTTGAAAGAAGGCCTATAGGGAGAAGCATTCGATAGATAATACTAAAATTAAGGTGAGACAGACCATGGTTGGTGAAACTATGCATAATTTGTTTTACATGATACAACCCAAGAAAAAATATTCAAAAGGTGTGTAATATGTAAGGGAAAAACTTCTGCCTATACCACATATTGAGAAGAAGAAGCAAGCTGGGCATGATGTCAGCATAAGTTCATGGTCATAACCTTAAAATTAGTAAGGACTACCCAAGCACTGCCACCTAGAGCTTTTCCACCAAAGGTTTCACCTTCATGAGCTTCACCACCAAGAGCTTCATCTTCATAGGCTTCTCCACTTATGGCTTCACCTCCACAAGATTCTCCACCGATGGCTTTACCTCTAAAAGCTTATCCACCAATATAATCACCACCAAGGGTTTTAAAATCAAGTGCTATACTTTAAATTACACCAAGGAAAGAACCTGAGGGGTCAACACTATTACCCCCTACAAAACTAGTGCAAGAAGAACCTGAAGGTCATAAGGATGAAATAGAGGCATATGAATCCAAAAAGACACCCTCCCCGGTGTAAGAGGAAGAGACCACCTTTGATGACATATAATTAGACATTGGGGGTCCATTTGGTGATGAGGAGGATGGTTTTTATACTCAAAAAATAAGTGGACTGGACATCAGTAACACTTATTAGGCTGTAAATATGAAGGTCAAAATCATTGATCGCAACCCCAACAAAGAAAAGGAACCTACCATTTCTGAAGTTCAACTACCTTTGATTGATGTATCCACAAAATTGCACACACAATATCAAATAGGCATCATGGATAGGATTCTCTATTTATGGCCACATTTCCTTCCCCAAGATGTAACTATCGATACAAGATGACAAGTGTCCTTCCTTCTGAACATATACAACAAAGAACACCTTTTTAAGATCCCTCTAAATATCCTAATGTTAGATTCTAATTCACTAACACTACTAAATCCAATTTGGGATGATCCCCAAAAGATCTCTCCTCTGCAAGCTCATGCTATATTTTTACAAATGGCCTTTGAAGTTGCACAACAAAATATACTTTTGGATTCTGATGTGTGTTGAGGTCAACGTACCCCCATTTATGAAAATGGGGACCCATGAGTCAAATTATGAAAATTTGTACCTCAAAATTGAATATTCACTTGATCAAAGTGTCATTATCATGATTGCACATTATTTTTATTTGAAGATCATCCACACCCTAGTTTTTTTAGCTTATTTGTGCATAATTCTAGTTCACCCTTATTTATAATTGCTAACTTTGGATCTCTATGTTTTCTAGTTGTAGATCTAGTAAGGTCTACCTATAATGAAAAATGCTTGGGTTTCATTATTTTAATGTTAACTTGATTCTTTACTAGCCTTTGGTCTTTTAAAAATCAAGTTGAATTGCTAAACCCTTAGTTTAAGCTTAATCTAAGTACTTGATTTAAATTTGGCAGGAGATTTTATTTAAGTTATGCGAGAACAGTTTAAATGCGTTAGGACTTAATTTTATCTTAGAGATTAGTCCTATTTGATATTTTAGGCATTTTAGTTTGTTAAATTCTTTTAGACTTTGCATTTTTTACCCTTTGAACTCTTTGAAATAGCCCTTCGGCTTTTTCTAAATTATCATTCAGAACTTTTGTTCTGCAAGAAATTGCCCTTCAAAACTTTTGTTTTACAAGAATTTTCCCTTTGGAAATTTTATCCAAAAAAATTTGGTCTTTAGGGGAACTATGTTGAACATTTTGTTCACAATAATTTCACTGAAAGAATTCCCTCTGGGACAATTTCCTCTAAAGAATGCCCTCTAAGACAATTTCCCCTAAAGAATGATCCTTGGGCTTTTTTGAAATACCCTTCGACTTATTTGAAATGACCCTTTGCCCTCTGAGATTACCCTTCAAGATTTTTGAAAGTACCCTTTGGAACTTTTGAAAGTTCCCTTTGGATTATTGAAAGTGCCCTTCAATCTTTTTTTTAAGGGCACTTTATCTTCTAGACATACCTTTCAAGCTTTTGAACATACCCTTCAGGTTTTCTAAAATGACCCTTTGGACTTTTATCATAGGACATTTTTTCCAATGCAAAAAGCCCAAAATAATTTCGTCGAGACATTGCTTTTATCGAACTCTTTTGTACCATGATCATTTTAATATATTTTAAACTTAGGCTAAGACTTTACATTATGTCTTTGTTATTTGTGGGGTCCTTTTGTTTTATGTTTCTAACCTTGTTCCAAAGTCTTTATGCCTTGGTTTCTTTTAATTCATGAGGTCCCCTTTAATATGTTTAAATCTTAGCTTAAATATTTTATCTTAAGTCCTTTATATATGCTCTGAATCTTAACTTCAATTCTTGTTTGTAGGATCAATGATTCACATTTTCTCATATGAGATGGATCCAATGGAGTGTGATAAGCATTGAAAAGTCAAACCCCGATCAAAGAGTTAAAGTCCAAGTATGTTCCCAAGATCTATGGTTTGTGTGAGCCTGGTATAGTGATCAAATGTTGTAAGCAACATTGAATTGTCAAAGTTTCTATGGAGCTCCATGAGGGTGATAAGTGTCACCATTGCAGGGGCCTAGTATAGAGATCAAATGATGCATATGAGCCTAGTACAAAGAGCACATAAGCACTAAAAAATCACCACATGGCACACACAAGAAATAGGACAAAATTGAAAATGACATGTGTCAAGCTTGGTAAATATACCTAAAAACATGTTTAAAATTGATGGTTGTGTGGCCATCAAAGATGTCCACATGAATGTCAAACGATGGTCACACAGACAAAAAATTTAATATAGCAAAGAGCCCTATTGATGCATTTGAAATTGATAGTCATGCACCCATCAATTATGTTCACACGGACATCAAATGATGGTCATGAGGACATCAATTTTAAAATAGCAAAGATTTTTGAAGATGAGTGTAAAAATAATGGTCACGTACCCATCAAAGACATTTATACTGACATCAAATGATGGGAATGAGGATCTCATCTTCAAGATAGATGCTTGGATCCAAATTTGAAGACAATGATCATATTCTGAACAATGATGAGTAGAATGCCACAGGAATGCAAGGAAAATGCCACATCAAAGCCATATAAGTGTAATATGACAAATCAAAGACATTACGGACTTGGTAATGTAAAGGTAGGGATCTAAGCTCATGATGTTTGAGCTCATAGCTGCCATTGGAGCAATGTTAGAACCTACAAGAATGCCTTGGCAAGGTGAGGACCATACCCAGACCTTGTGAGCATATGATTGACCTAAAGGGAGCTGAATTGTCACTTGTGTAAAGATAAGTCAAGCTAGAGTTCGTTAGTGAGAAATTTAAAAGGATTTACAGTAATGATGGGGGAATTCTCATATATCCTCAGGTAAGTTGGAGATATGACAGTGCATGTATTGGGGGTCATTAGAAATCAATGAAGACCCTACAATAACTACGAAGCACTTCATTAGCTAGAGGGTTCTTAAAGTCAAAATATTCCTCCTATGGCTAAACCTTATCCATTTTAAAATTGGAATATTCTATTTGCAAAGTCATGTGTGACTTGTAAAACACATTTCTTGTAGATTAGTCCATTAGGAAAGTCTAGTGTTTTTGTAGAATATTTTTGGAAAGGAAAGTTGCCCCTACACCTATACTTTTTTAATTGGTTAGGACTGATCAACATGCTTACTTTCATCTTATAAGAGGAACATTGTCAATTGTGAAAAAAAGGGGGGAGTTCTTAGAGCCAAAATTACTTTGTAAGTTTTGAGCAATCAATACAAGCAAGGAATCCTATAAAGCTTGTGTAGTATTTTTATGTATATTTGATATCATGACTTATATCTCTCTTGCTTGTTCTTACTTCCATATTTGAATGGTTCTTATGAATTCTTGGTGTGTACATTTGAATGCAGAGCTGTTAACTTGTGCCAATGCTAGGTTGACTGAAAGTCCTTAGGTTCATTTTGTTTTCTTACCCTTCTTGCACTTGCACTAATGTTGTTTTCTTATAGGGGTAAATCTTTAAAGTGAACTTGGTTCTTATTTGCATCATTTCCCATGTTCCTCAGGTGTTTGCCTGATGTATAGTAAGATTTGAGATTTTACTACTTCATGTTATACATTGGTTGAAGTACATGCTTGGATGATATTTGAAATTTTTCATGACTTTTGGAATGAAGATCAACAACATTTCTTCTCTACCCTGCCCTTCTTTTTACTCTTTTTTAACTAGACCACTCGAACTTAATTTTCATTATAAATATCCATCTTAGATTAGTTCTTGATCATGATTCACCATTATTATCATATCATACTTCATATTTTGCATAGACCATCTATTTGGCCACGGTGGCTCCAATTCACCAAATATTATAAATATTGTGAAACAATCACTTGTTCTACTTTTGTTCCATCAATAGATAAGAAGATTATCACAAACTATAACTCATGCACTAAATTATTAGAATTATAAAATGAAAAGCATTCAAGAACACTCTGGGCACCTATGGTACATATTCAGGCATCAACAAGTGGAGCTTCATTGGTGCTAGGAGGGCCTAAGTAGATCTTTGTGAAATTGTAGAATCTTTGCTAATTTTAGTGTATTTTGATCAAAGGTTGATGTAATGTTTGCATATTTGTGTTTATTTTAGCATATTTATGAAAATATAATTGATATTTATGGTTTCAGACTAGTCTTTGGTCTTCCTTTAGCCAAATATCGATATTCCTTGAAGATCCATGGATATTCATGCAAAGGTAGTTCATGCTTTGTGTATTTCCCACATTTAAGGTTAGTAATAACAATTTTGTATAAAGATTGATTATTTATTTGTATATTTGAGTTTATTCAATATTAGAGGTGTAAATGTCCCTCCAATTCATCAGTCTACATGTATCTTTGAGCTTATTTAGTTAAAGATAGTCACACTTTATATATTTGTGCAAAATTGGCTGAAAGTGAAAACTTAATAATTATACTTTTCAAAGTTCAGTTTGATGCATCAAGGTCACAAGATAGAATTACCCAAGGCAAGGCTAAGGTGAGAAAAGTTTCCAAAGTCTCAAATACCTCACCAGTTCAAGGTACTCATGTGTTCAAGGTATGGCTTGGCTAGGTGGTTCTTCAATCAACATGCTAGGTATAGTACATAAACTTCCTCAAAATCTTGAAAGATATTTGCCTTCTTTTAGTCCCAATAATGTTGTCTCTATTTAAGAACATATTAAATCATTCAAGGATGCTTTGATATTGTTAAATTTAGTTCATGAAGATGTAGTGTGTAGATTGTTCCCATTCACTTTCAAGGATGCTATATATGATTGGTTTCTCAACCTTTTAGAAAACTACATTACTAGTTGGGATAACTTTAACAATATTTTTATTGATCAATTTGGAAAAATCATTAGCCCTTATGTCCTGTATCAATAGTTCACCACAATTAAAAAGGATGCTAATGAGATCATCAGAGCCTTTAACGCTAGGTTTCAAATTTTTTTTAGTAGAACCATAGCCCCTTATAGATCTAATGAGGATTTAGACTTATAAATTTATAAGAATGTTGTGGATCCCATGACCTTCATGTTTCTAAAAAGGTCTCTTCCCATCATAAACACATTGAACTGATATTATTTTGAAGCTATGATCATTAATGACCAACTGCAACCTCAAGGTCAAATGGCATATTCCATTCCCAATGTCAATCCAAATTGGCCCCTTCTGAATGCCATTCCCATTGCCCATCAAAATATGCCTATTCTAAATCAACTCCCTATTTTGAAGCAATTGACCTCAAGCCATACATATCCTGGCCAAAACTTAGGGTTCTTAAATGGCACTACAAGTGGATCCCATCCATAAAACCATATAACTCTAAAGCCCATAGCCAACAATAATGCTCTAGTTCGTGAGCCTGAAACACCAAAAAATTCAAATGACTTGATATTAGAAATGGTCCAAAAAATGAGCACTAAATTTATTTAGTTTCAAAAACAAGTAGGAAATATAGGGGAGGGCTCTAACATAAGTTATGCTTCTCAAAGGTTCAATAGGCCTCCAAATAGGTTTCATGATAATAATAATAGATCATCTGAAAGCATACAAATGAGTTTATGTAATATAGATTTAGTTGATCATTACAACATTTTTGAATCCTCTAAAATTATGCCTAACCAAGACAATATTGTAGGGACACATGGATTTGCAAGGATGTCTAAAGGTTTCCTGATAGGGGCTTTTGATTTTCCATTTGAAGAGGAAAGTGAACCTGAAGATACTCTAGAAGAAGGAACAACTCTTCAAGATGAATAACCCCATGAACAAGATTAGGTACAAATTGACTTCTCTTCAGAAGAAAGCTACGAGGACACTTCATGTGAAGTCACCCATGGAATAGAGGATACTATTGAATAAGATGACTCTGGGAAGCAATTACACTAGGATTTCTTGAAAGAAATTGAGGTGTTCTAATCAGGGCATGATGTACTAGAAATCCAAATACTAGATGAACTAGAAATTAATTGGGTAGAATAATTGCCTTTCTTCATCAAGGATGAAGATGAAGTGGATGAAATAGAGCAGGGATTTTTGTATGACTTCATAAAAATATCAGGAGTATGGGACCAACATGATAAGATTACAGATGAGCATCATTCAGTTGATCAAGACAAAGAAGCCTTTTAGGATGACTTGGAAGATTTTTGTGCAAAGATTAGGAGTCCATGCCCACCTTAGAAAGAACCTAATAAAGACATTATTTTAAGGATACTATTCAAGCTACCATTATTGAGTGAGGATGGTATAATCCACTATTTGTCTATGGATGAAGCATAACTAGCACTCTTGCTACAAACTAGAAGAATCTAGGAGGATCATGATTGGGTTTTAAATCCATATCTGCAATCTATGTACTAGGTAATGGAGGAGAGAAGTCAAGATACATCATATGAAAGTCATGAAAACACAAGTGCTCCCATATGCAAGATGCCATTCAAAGAAAACATTTATGTTTCAACGTTCTGTAGTAGACTAAATAACTTTCCATTTGATCCTAGAGGTGGGCTCTTTATGGAGTTAGTGTAGGTATTTAAATTAGTTTCTTTCATGTTTCTTTCCTTATTGTCCCTTGTTTGTAAATAATGTTTGTATATATTTGTTTGCCTTTTGTGCTTTGTTCCTTACTTCTAAATAAGTCCTTTTAGATATCCCTCAGCTTGAGTTTCATCTAACTATTAGCATAGGTTTTTATTTTTTCCTATTTATTAATTAGGGAAATTGTATTTCTTGTGCATACATGGAATTTTCCTACATTTGTGGGATAGGCTAGCTTATGTGGAGGTGTGTGTCATAGGTGTCATAATAATGTCATAAGTAACTCCCTTGATGGGAGTTACTTCTCTATTCTTAGCACCTTGTCACCACCTTTCATGGAGGAGTTACAGTTTATTCTTGGGGTGCCTTGTCCACCTTTTGTGGAGGAGTTACTTATGTACTCTCCTATATGTATTCCTCACTTTGACCATCTCATGCTAATCAAATTTTGGTTTTCTCCATTTTTTCTTATGCAATTTATCTTCTTGTGTTATTTTCAAATTGCTTTAACTTCTATGTGGTGTGCACTTGCTTCATCTATTGTGATCACGTCTCCATTGCACTCACACTATCTGGATTCTGGAAAAAACTCTGATATGGTATCAGAGCAAGAATGGTAATCATGTGTCTGGTTATGCTTTTAGTTCATTTTGAAATCAAGAGGAGTGGAGTTCTCTTTGTTTTTTTATTTTCTAGATCTGATCTAAAATAAAATATATATATCATTTTTGGTAAGTTTCCTTGGGATCCTTGGCCTTTGGGTGTCTTGGCTGTCTTCACTTCAGGAGTTGGTTCTGTTCTTGGGTGCCATTGTTGTGTGGAGCAGCAGAGGGAGGAGAAACACTCATCTGGTAGAGTATACTTTCTGCTACAGTCCACACCAAGCTTCTGCATTCTGCACCAACCTTCAGCTGCGCCAAGCCTCTGCATTTTGGTCAATAGTCAACTTCAGTTCCAGCAGCAAAAGGTCATATGGCATGCAATTTTGTAGGTTCAAGCACTTTTGGTCTGCACCAACTTCAGCATCCCTCACTTTTGCCATGCCATCCTTTGTACAATGTCCAAAACATGCTGTACGATGTCCAAAAAAACAAGCTTCTGCACCAACTTTTGTAACACCTTCAGCCTCTGTCCTTCCAGCACGCCAGTCTCAGGCAAGGCGCCTTCAGTTCTGTCACCAAGCAGGCCGTACGGTGCATCCAACAGGTCTGTACATTTGTCTTTTGTCTTTTCTACAGATAAATTTTGGACTGTGCCCTTTTGGGTGCCCCTTCCTTACTTGGCATCCCATGTGGACCCTTAGATGCTTGGCCAGCTATTCAATTCTATCTTTACTTTAATTTTTTAAGTTAAAATTGACTTGATAAAACAAAAATTAGTCAATTTTACTGAATATTTAGTTTTATAGATAGTTTTGTAATTTGGGGGTTTTCATTTTAAACTTGTATCTTTGCCTATCGAAGACGAAGGGTGAGGCTCGGGTTGGTGGGAGGCCAATTCCCCCTCACACAAACCTCCTTTGGATTCCTCGTTTTGTATCGAATCCAACGAGTGGTTGGAAGGCCACTTTATCTCTCAAAATAGGCATTTTAAAAATGTTTTAGTGCTTTTTTTTGCAAAAACACTAGTTTACAAGAAAATTGAACCTTTAATATCTTGCAAACGGTAGCTTAGATTTAGGTGCCATTTTTTGAAAAAGTGTTTATAATTCAATTATCCACAATGTAGGCTTGTTATTTGTCAAAAATGTGCTATTTTATAAAGTGCCAAAAATTTGGGTCTCTTGGGACGCATTTTCGACTGAGTCTGACGTCATGTTTACTTTAGTCTTGCACTAATTGCTCTAAGATGCATTCTCAGCTGAGTCTAACATCTTTTAAGCATGCAATTGCATATTTTGGGGGGGGGGATCAATATTTTAGGGGGGGTGTGATTGGTTTTCACAACTTGCAAATCTTTGCTTTCATTCTCCTTTCTGCATAATTTCACAACTTGCAATCAACACAACTTCACCTAAATTTAGCTAAAAATGGATTATTTTCAACTTAAACCCCTAAAACCCTTCAACTATCATGAATGGAAGGTTAAAATGTCAATCATTCTTAGAAGCAAAGGGTTGTATAGGATCACCATGGGTACTGAAGTAGATACCAACACTGATGTTGAAAAGGTCAAGTGGTACAACCGTAGTGATGAAGCCTATGGATTACTGAGCTTGTCTGTGTCTCCAAAACTTCTCTTCCATTTAGAATCCTCCCAAACTCCCAATGATATATGGGACACCTTAGAAAATTTATTTGGGAAGCTTGATGAGGTGAGAGGTCATGAGCTCGAAAATGAACTCATAAGTCTAAGTCCTAGCAACTTTGACACCCTACAAGACTTATTCACTAAGTTTAAGGCCCTTAGATTGAAATTGAAAGAATGTGGGATAGATAAGTAAGATGATCAACTCATACTTTCTATTCTCGCAAAGTTAGGTCCAAGCTATTCAGTATTTGTCTCCACTTTCCATGCCACAAAAAGTGCCCTTGGCACTACATGGAAAATGCCTTCTTTAGATTCATTCATTATAGACTTGACTATGGAGCAAGATAAGCTAATTAAAATGGGCATAATGAAGTCTAATCAACCCCAAGCTTTGATAGCTGGAAATGGTAAAGATAAGACTTCAACAAAGGAGAAGAAGAAAAAGAACAAGGACCAGGAGAAGAAGAAAGAAAATGCCAATCCTGCCAAAAACAACACTGAGACTTCCTCTTCCAATGCTAAACCTAAGAAGGAGAAGGTTAAGTGTGCCTATTTTAAAAATACAGGGCATGATGAACACAAATTCATGAAGAAACAAATATATCACTTAACTCATCTTCTAGAGAAGAACAACATAGGTGTTCTTGAGTCCATCAAGCAAAATTCATCTACCCAAGATTCTACCAAGGCAAAAGGCAAGGGTAAGGAGAAATAAAAGGGCAAGGCCCTTGTAGCTACAAAAGCTTCTACATCCTCATGGGTCATCGACTCCGGTGCTTCTCACCACATGGGATCTTCACTAGTTGAGTTTTCATCTTTAGAGCCTTGTAGCATGACTTTAATTAGTTTGGGTGATGACACATCAATTTCTGTTGCAGGGAGAGGGTCAGTTGAAATGGAAGGAGGAACATTCAATAATGTTCTAAGTGTTCCTTCTCTTTCAACCAATCTCCTATCAATGTACCAAATCACTCACATTGGTTGGGGCATGAGAGTTGAGTTTTCACCAGATTCAGTGGCTATCAGGGAGTTGCATAGTGATACTATTGTGGTAGTGGGTAGGGCAGATCACCAAGCTAGGTTATACACCTTCTCACATTTTGCATCAGATTCTTCTCCAACAACATTGCTGACTCATTTAGATGGAGTTAGCAAATTGTGGCATGAGTGGTTTGGCCACCTTAACTATTGCTACCTTGAGCAACTTTGCAAACATGACATGGTCATTGGCTTGCCTTGTGTCCAATTATCAAAAGGAATTTGCGAGGGGTGCTCCCTTGGGAAGCATCTCAAAGTAAAATTTGATAAAGGCAAAGCTTGGAGGGCTTCACAACCTTTGGAGTTAGTCCACAGTGATGTATCGGGACCCTTTCCCAAACTATCTTTCACAAGGGCCAAGTACATCCTCACTTTCATTGATGATTTCTCTAGGTACACTTGGATATATTTTCTCAAACCAAAGTCTGAAGTGTTTGAAAATTTTCTAGACTTCAAGGCTCTTGTTGAGAAACAGAGTGAGAAATCCATCAAGGTTCTTTGAACTGATTATGGAGGGGAGTATGTCAGCATCAAGTTTGAGCAGTTTTTCACCACAGAAGGGATTGATTTGTAGCGCACAATCACTTACAATCCTTCACAAAATGGGGTTATAGAACACAAGAATAGGTTCTTAAAAGAGATGGGTAGCTGTATGATTCACTCTAAATCCTTAGCACCACACTACTAGGCCGAAGCCATCAATTATGCTTGCTACATTCAAAACAGGGTTCCTCACAAAGCTTTAAAAGGGATAACACCCTTTGAAGCTTAGCATAAAAGGAAACCTAATGTTGAGCACCTTAGAGTTTTCAGATCCCCATCCATGGCCTGCATTCTGAAGAAGAAACACAAAGCTATGGAACGTCAGTCCAAGCCTTGCATCTTTGTAGGATATTCGGATGGTATTAAGGGATATCACCTTCTAAATCTAGTCACTCATAAGTTATTCATCGAGAGAAGTGTCCATTTTTAGGAGAGTCCTAGAGACTCGACACTCAAAACTTCTTCTCCCTCATCGGATCTACTTCTTCATGATGATTTTTCGTCAAATTCAGATTAGCCACAGCAGGTTCTTGAGCCAGAGACATCTTCTTCTTCTTCAAGTTCAGACAGCAAGGACAGTAATGTAGAGTCATCCACCTCTAGTTAGTCAGAGGATGAGGAGATAGCACCTGACTCACCCAATTTAGGGCCACTTTGGGCTAGACAGACACTTGAGAGTGCTGGCACTTGGGCAGGAGATCTCACAGATGACAGACGTACTAGGGAGGATTTTCAGAGAGATCCACATGCCTTCTTTGCTTCAATTTTGGATCCACACACTTTTTGAGAGGCATCAGGGGTACCTGAGTGGAATAATGCTATAGAGGAAGAATATTCTTCCTTAATCAAAAATCACACTTGGGATTTGACTTCACTTCCTAAGGGAAGAAAGATGGTTCAATGTAGGTGGATATATCGGACCAAGTTTGTAGCAGATGGGTCAGTTGATAAGTACAAGGTACGATTGGTCACCAAGGGTTTCTCACAGGTGGCAGGCATTGACTACTTGGATACCTTTGCACCCATTGCAAAGATGACTTCTATCTAACTCACCTTGGCTATCGCCGCAACACATGGTTGGGATGTGCATTAGATGGATGTGAAGAGTGCCTTTCTTCACAGAGACCTAGAGGAGGAGATCTACATGGATCAGCTGCCAGGATTTGTTTAGGATTCTTCTTTAGTATGTAGACTTAGGAAATCTATCTAAGGCCTCAAACAGGCCCCTCAATCTTGATATCAAGATGGATTCCTTCCTTCTCACAGTAGGTTTCACTAGGTGCCATTCTGATCCCAATCTCTACTTCTTGAGGCAGGATGATTCACCCTTGATTTTGGTTCCTATATGTTGATGACCTTTTGATCACCAGGAGTTCTTCATTAGCTATTGGAGCAGTGAAGGCATCTCTTCAGGATAGATTTGACATGACAAACTTGGGTTTGTTGCACTACTTCCTTGGCATCGAGATCTCACACTTAAATTTAGGGATTTCTCTTGCACAACCTAAGTATGCTCTTGACTTATTGGCTCAATTTCACATGGTTGATTGCAAGCCATCTCTGACTCCCTTTCGATCAAGAGTCAAGCTTGAGGCTGATTGTTCTTCACCATTGGTTGATGCCACTCGATATCGACAACTTGTTGGTAGTCTCATCTACTTGACTCACATTAGGCCTGACATATCATATACAGTGGGACTTATCTCTTTCTGAGTTTGGCATTTTTATCAATTAGCCCACCATCATTTATTGTGACAACCAGAGTACCATTCAGATTTACAAAAATCCAGTTCAACACTAGTGGACCAAGCACATAGAGATTCACATGCATTTCATTTGGGAGCTTATTCATAGTCAAGTCATTGACTTGATATTTTGCCAGTCTTCAGATCAGGTTGCAGACATATTCACCAAACCTTTCACTGAGAGCAAGTTCATTCATCTATGAGCTCTTCTTGGGGTGCGGTCCACGTCTGTAGTAGCATCATCTTCAGGGGGGCCCACTAGCCTCTTTTTTCTTTTGTCTCTCTTTTGGGGGGGATTTTTTTCGTATGGGTTTTCTCCTTTTCTCTATATTATGGGAGATTGCATTTATACATGGGTAACTCATCAGGCCTAGTTGCCAGGACCCATCTTATATTTCCACACTGCCCACCTAAGTTGCACTTATGGATGGGTATTAGTTTAGGTTTTTATTTTTCCCTATTTATTAATTAGGGAAATTGTATTTCTTGTGCATACATGGAGTTTTCCTACATTTGTGGGATAAACTAGCTTATGTGGAGGTGTGTGTCATAGATGTGTCATAGGTGTCATAAGTAACTCCCTTGATGGGAGTTACTTCTCTATTCTTAGCACCTTGTCACCACCTTTCATGGAGGAGTTACAGTCTATTCTTGGGGTGCCTTTTCCACCTTTTGTGGAGGAGTTACGTACTCTCCTATATGTAGTCCTCACTTTGGCCATCTCATGCTAATCAGATTTTGGTTTTCTCCATTTTGTCTTGTGCAATTTATCTTCTTGTGTTATTTTCAAATTGCTTTAGCATCTATGTGGTGTGCACTTGCTTCATCTCATGTGATCACATCTCCATTGCACTCGCATTATCCAAATTCTGGCAACAACTCTGATACTAACTTCTCAAGAGCTTCATAGTTCAAAAATGTAAGTATGACTTCTCAATATTGGTTGATCATGGATTGTTGAAATATAAACTTGAAGTTGTAGTTTAGAGAAGCTAGCAAAGACTGATGGTTAAGTTATTTTTCTTTAAAAATTTAAACCTTTTTTTGATCTAAGCTTGGTTTTAAGAAGGATTGCACATGTAGGATGAAAGATTAAATTATTAAGACATAGTCATGCTTGCACTAAAAAAACATTAATTGCCTAGGACAAAGTTTACAGCCAAAAATGATTGTCTAAAAATCAAACACTTGACCAAATCTTTAAACCTAGATAACTTGGTTCCCAAACTTTGCTAAAAAGTTAAAATGACTTAGAAAAATTGAAAAATAAGATCCTTATTACAAAATTCAAAGAGATTTCTAAGCAGAGGTGATTCTGGTAATCTCCATTGGGGCTATGGACATCTAGATGCCATTGAAGCAAGGCTTTGAGTGGAGCTAAAGGCATTTTTGTTGGAGTTATGGATGCTTGGTAGACATCAGAGCAATTCCCAAGCCTTCTTTGAGCTAAAGCATGATTCTTCATGAATATTTATATATGCTGAAAGTTAATGTTAATGATTAAAGCCATGAACCTAGAAGTTGTTCCATAAATCCTTTGGCAATCAGTAAGTAGAATCAAAGCACACACACAACATGACTAAGTTTTGGTGTTTGATTCTAATTCTACATATGCAAGATTTGTTCTAACTATGAACTGATTTTAATGATGGTGCCTGATCAAATGGAATAAGTAGCTTAATTATTAGTCTAAACCAGAGTCTTTGAATTCTAATATATCGCTATGTTTCCCTCAGATGTTGTCATTTATTGAGGTCAACATACCCCCATTTCTAAAAAATGGAGACCCATGAGTCAAATTGTGCAAATTTATACATTGAAATTGAAGATTCACTTGATTAAAGTGTCATTAGCATGATTGCACATTATTTTTATTTGAAGATCATCCACACCCTAGTTTGGTTAACTTATTTGTGCATAATTCTAGTTTGCCATTGTCTATAATTTCTAACTTTAGATCTCTATGTTTTCTATCTATAGGTCCTACAAGGCCTACTTAGAATGAACAATGTTTAGGTTTCATGATTTTAATGTTAACTTGATTCTTTACTAGCCTTTGGTCTAATGGAAATCAAGTCAAATTGATAAACCCTTAGTCTAAGTTTAATCTAAGTACTTGATTTAAATTTGGTAGGAGCTTTTATTTAAGTTATTTGGGAACACTTTAAATGGCTCATGGGCTTATTTTTATCTTAGAGCTTAGTCTTGTTTTATCTTTCTGGCATTTTGGTTTGGTAAATTCTTTTGGGCTTTGCATTTTTTACCCTTTGAACTCTTTGAAATGACCCTCCAAATTTTTTCTAAGTTGTCCTTTGGAACTTTTCTTCTGCAAGAAATTTCCCTTCAAAACTTTTGTTCCACAATAATTTGCCCTTCAGACATTTTATTTGACAAAATTTGGTCTTCAAGGGAAATGTGTCAGATATTTAGTCTAGGAAAATTTCCACAAAAGGATGCCTTTCGGGAAAGTTCCCAGAAAGAATGACCTCTAGGACAATTTCTCGTAAATAATTATCCTTCAAATTTTTTGAAATACCCTTCAGCTTCTTTGAAATGACCCTTTGCCCTCCGAGATTACCCTTTGAGCTTTATAAAGGTACCCTTTGGAACCTTCAAAAGGGCCCTTTGGATTTTTGAAAGTGCCCTTTAGGATTTTTTTGTTAAGGGCACCTTATCTTCTAGACATACCCTTCAAGTTTTCTAAAAATAACCCTTCAAAATTTTGTCATTAGACATTTTTTTTGACGTAAAAAGCCTGAAATAATGTCCCCAAGATATTGATTTTATCAAACTCTTTTGTGCCATGGTCATTTTAATATGTTTTAAACTTAGGCTAAGACTTTACGTTATGTCTTTGTTATTTGCGAGGTCCTTTTTTTTAGGTTTCTAACCTTGGTCTAAAGTCTTTATGACTTGGTACCTTTTAATTCATGGGGTCTCCTTTAATATATTTAGAGCTTAGCTTAAATATTCTATCCTAAGTCCTTTATAAATGATCTCAAGATTAACTTTCATTCTTATTTGTAGGATCAACGATCCATATTTGTTTGTATGAGATGGATATAACAGAGCATGACAAGCATTGAAAAGTCAAACCCCAACCAAAGAGTTTAAGCCCAAGCATGTTCTTGAGATCTGTGGTCCATGTGAGCTTGATACAATGATTGAATGATGCAAATAATGTTGAATTATTAAAATTTATATGAAACTCCATGGGAGTGACAAGTGTCTCCATCATGGAAGCCCATTACAGAGATCAAATGATGTGAAATAGCCTATTATAAAGAGCATGAAAGTATCAAACAGTTGCCAGGTGGCACACACAGGAAATAGGACAAACCTAGAAATGACAAATGGAGAGTTTGGAAAATAGTCCCAAAAATATGTTTAAAATTGATGATCCTGCACCAATCAATGACGTCCACACGAATGTCAAATGATGATTGTGTGGACATATAATTTAATATAATAAAGAGCCCTATAGACACATTTAAAATTAACGGTTGCATGCCTATAAATGACATTCATGTGGACATCCAATGATGGTCATGAGGACATTAATTTTAAAATAGCAAAGATTTTTGAAGATGAGATTAAATTTAATGATCATGTACCCATCAAAGATGTTCATGTCAATGTCAAATGATGGGCATGCAGACATCAATTTTAGGACAACTGCTTGGATCTAAATTCAAAGGCAACGGTCATATTCTAAATAGTGATGAGTAGAATGCCATGGAAATGCCACATCAAAGCCACATGAGTGCAATGTGCCAAATAAGAGACATTACAAACCTAGTAATGCAAAGGTAGGGATCTAAGCTCATAATGTTTGAGTTCATGGCTGCCATTAGAGCACTATTAGAACCTACAAGAATGCCCTGGAAAGGTGAGGACCATAACCAAACCCCATGAGCATATGATTGACCTGAAGGGAGCTGAATTGTCACATGTGTAATGATAAGTCAAGATAAAGTCCATTAGCAACCATTTTAAAATAATTTGCAGTAATGATGGGGGAAATATCCTATATCCTCGAGCAGCTTGGAGATATAATAGTGCATGTATTGGGCAACATCAAAAAGCAATGAAAACCCTACAATAGTAATGGAAACCTTCATCAACCAGAGGGTTATCAAAGTTAGAATATTCCTCCTATGGCTAAACCTTATCCATTTTAAAATTGGAATATTCTATTTACAAAGGCATGTGTGGTTTGTAAAACAACTGCCCATAGATTAGTCCATTGGGAAAGTCTAGTGTATTTCTAGAACATTTGTGGAAAAGACATTGTCCCTACACCTGTAATTTTTTAATTGGTTAGGTTTGACCGACTTGCTTCCTTTCATCGTATAAAAGGAACATCATCAATTGTAAAAAAGAGGGGGAGTTCTTAGAGTCAAATTACTTTGTAAGTTTTGAGCAATCAATACAAGCAAGGAATCCTACAATGTTTGTCTAGTATTTATTTGTATGTTTGCTATCATGGCTTCTCTCTCTTGATTGTTCTTACTTCTAGATTTGAATGGTTATTATGAATTCCTAGTGTGTACATTTGAATGCAGATTTGTTAACTTGTACCAATGCTAGGTTGACTGAAAGTCCTTAAGTTCATTTCATTTTCTTACCCTTCTTGCATTTGGGCTAATGTTATTTGCTTATAGGGGTAAATATTTAAAGTGAACTTGGTTCTTATTTGCATCATTTTCCATGTTCCTCAGGTGCTTTCTTGACATGTAACAGGATTTGAGATTTTGATATTTCATGTTATACATTGGTTAAAGTACATGCTTAGATAATATTTGAACTTTGTCATGATGTTTGGAATGAAGATTAGCAACATTTATTCTCTGCCCTACCCTTCCTTTTACTCTTTTTTAACTAGATCACTCTAGCTTAATTTTCATTTTAAATATCCATATTAGATTAGTTCTTGATCATGATTCACCATTCTTAGAATAACATACTTCATATTTTTCATAGATTAGCTATTTGGCCATGGTGGCTCCCAACCACCAAATATTAAAAATATTGTGAAATAGTCAATTTTCTACCTTTGTTCCATCAATAGATAATAGGATTATCACAACTTGCAACTCATGCACTGAATTCCTAGAATTTTAAAATGAGAAGTGTTTAAGAACACTCTGGGCACCTGTGATACATATTTAGGCATCAACAACATGCATGATGTAGAAAATAAGCATGGCCAAGTAGTGGCAATGCATGATAAATAAGTGGGTGCTTAGAAGGCACTTGAAGAAGAAGTGGCCTTGCTAAAGAAATAAATAAAAGAAGCCATAGAGGACAAAGTAAAAACTTTAAATTTATGTAAATCCATTTTGGCTAAGAACCAACATTAGCAGATGGAGTGCCTTTGGACAAAATAGCTATGGATAAATTGGACACCTTTGTAAATATTTTATTAAAATTATATAGGGAACAACCTATACTATGAAATGAATCATTATGGGAGGTTGGGTAGTTTATCAAGGTTGTAGAAGTCTAAAAGCATGCCCTCAAAAAAGTTGGGGAAGTGATCCCCATCTTGGCTAGGATTTTTGAAAACTTAGTGTGACCTAATAAAATTTTGGAGGCTCAACTTAATGTAGAGAAGTTGCAATGGTAACAGTAGGTGGATGTTTCCCTCCTAATAAAATACCACACCGAGTGTGTGAAGCCATTTAAAGATGTTGAATCTATGGAGTAAATAATAAACACACATCAACAACAAATGTCCTGACCAACCTGAGGAGATGAAGAATTCAAAAGTGGCCATAAAAGAGATAATATCCAAGCTGCTTGACACCTTGTCACATTGGGACAATGTCATGAAGTAGATTGATCAAACTGGGCATGAGTTTTTGGTTAAGGTTGAGATCGAGACTTAGTCCAGGATGTACTAAGTGCATAGTGTGGGGCAATGTTGGATCCCAAATATTGACTAAATATTTTGGATTTTTGACATAGAACTGGCACAACGTGAGAGGAAAATGGTGTTGAAAGACCATGGTATGGAACTAGCATGGTGTAGGAAGATCGTGGTGTAGGACCAATGAGGCATGAGAGGATAAAGGTATAAAAGTTATCGGTTTGAGAAGACCTAGTCAAAGATGAAATATAAATATGAATAAATCAAGAGCATAGGACTCAACACAACAAAAAAAGACTTGGGGAGCATGATTGAAGTGGGAGATGGTTGAGGATTAATTCTCAAGGACCATATAAACTTTAATCATCTTGAGTTTTGCACCAGCCCACAAAAAGTAAGACATTTGGTAGTAAAGTTCTAGCATCGAACAAGAATATAAGGAGGTGAAAAGGCCTGGGTCCTTAGGATAAAATAATTAAAAGACTGTAATGACTCTCAGTCTACTAAGAGATTGTTGGCCAATCACCTATTTGTCATTTATTATGTAATTACTTGGTCAGGGAAAAATAAGTATAAATATCCCTTTATTGAATCATGTAAGGTGACTAATGATGGATAACACATTATGACTATATAATATAGAGTTTCGGATATTACAATCACTTTAGGTGTTGTGTGTGTTTCTAATAAATTGATATTTGAGCATGAATAATGGGTTGCATCGACTAATATTTTTTTGAATCATTCTTTATGAGATTTATAGAATATGCATTATATGAGTTTGTGTAGACAACCCTTTGAACTTCATGGCATTTTTGTTTGTGTTCTTGGTTATTATGATTAATGAGTCAAGGTCTACAGTCATGTATTTATTTCTTTTGTGTAATTTCTAATTAAATATATGAATAACCTCAAGTATATGACTAGTGTGTTATTGAGCAACATAACCCATGGGAATTGGTCTCTTGCTGCGTGCTTGGGGTGAGCACGTAAGACCTTAGTCTTGCATGAAAGGCCAACGCACAAGCTTGTTGGGGATACACTTTAGTTCGTAAAGAAAACATGATTAAGAGAATAAAACCTAACACATTTTAAGTTATAAATATGCCTCTAGGACAAAATGTATAATTTATAATGGAAACACAAGTTGTTAATAACACATCAACATTATTCACATCATTCAGTTAAAGAATATTTCCAAAATATAGAAATGAGTTTGGTCCAAGAATGAGATTTCACCTATAAATACCATCACTCTATTGAAAAAAGTTATACACATGACATTCATTGTTATTGACACCAAAATCATTCTGAGATTACTTATTCCTCTCAGCTTTGTTATTAATTTATAAATATTGTTCCATATTAATAGTGGACGAGAGTGCTTAGTTAGGATGACTACCACGAGCATAATTTACATCTAAAATAATATAAGTACAATAAGGTTTATCAAGTGGCCTACAACTTTATACCTACATAAAAAATGGGTGTTATGGTATACTCTTCCCAAAAGGAAAATTATGGATTTCAAATAGTAAGATCAACACTATTGGTGTCATTTTTCAATATCAAGATATATAATTAGTTAGGTAAGTTTTATAAAATTACAGAGGATTTATCAATGTAATATCTATTTTGGTATGCTTCTAATATTAAGGGGGAGAGTTCTATTTATATTTCCCATAAATGCTAGTAAAAGTTAAATATGGAAAAATAGGGAATTGTTACAAAAATTAAGAAACCGCGCATTACATTTTTATGACAAGAAACTAAATGAATGATATAACACATATATACATTTTTTGAATACACTTTAAATCTTCTAAAATTTTATGCCAAAAAATATTTACTTGCTTTAGGTCTTGAGATATTCATGCAACCATTATAAGCAAAACCATGCAATATTAAACCATTCCAAGTTATCAATATGTGTTATGATGAGGGACTGTATATTATGTAATGAATTCACAAGTTCTTAATGACACATCAACATTATTCACAAATTTTAGTTTTATAATATTTCCAAAATACAAGATTGGTTTGGACCAAGAATGAGAAAAAAGGTAAAATTGTGGCAATCACCATTGTTGACACCACTAAAAATACTCGGTGTGAGATGGTCTTACGATGACATTAAGATACAACCATAAGCTTTACTAAAGTCTAAATGATTCTTTGGACCTTTTTACTATTTGTTAAAATATAAAAGTTTGTCACTAAGAATGCCATTACATGATGATATCCACCACTACTTCAAACCATTGCACAAATAAGAACAACATATTTTAATGAAAAAATATTGCACATTAATAAAACAAAATTCAATGAAAAACCATTGCACATTACTGAAACATGTTATCAAAGTCTATTTTACTCCTTTTATCTTATTTTTGTACCTCCATTAAATGTTTACTAATATTGTTTGATACATATACTTTTATCTTATTTGGTGTAAAGGTTGGGTTGTTCACATAACCAAGAAAATGGAATTTTTTTTCTGTTTGTTCACATCATGAAATTCACAATTTAGATATGTATAAATAAGTGATGTTACATAAGCTCAAATGAACATTCTCAAATTAGTATTGTAACAAATAAAGACTAAACCTCAATGGTAAGATATAAAAAATAGTAAAATATATAGACAATAATTCTTACAAATGTGTTATAAATATTTATCACGTTATAATAGTAAAAAAAATACAAATTTATAGCTACATAATATTAAATACCATTAATTTGAGAATGATACAAGGAGTGAAATGATTTGAATTAAATAAAATTAATGCTTCAAAATGATAAAAATAATGTTGTACATTACATATGAAAAAATTGACATGGGCTAAAAGTTAATTCGAAGCCCCAAAATGGGGATCAAACTATAATCACAAAATAAAATGCCAATTTATATAGAAGATATTGTCCCATCTATCTATCTGAGCATTTGCTTAGAATCTAATATGAAATTGAATTTTTTTTTTGGTAAATTATCATTTGAAACAACACCTTTTATTGGATAGAATTTCTATTAGTTACATTCTCAATTAATGAATTGAATCTAGACTTGAACCACTCTTTAGAGAATAGGGTTTAGCCTTCCAAACACATATGCTAGACCCTAGAGGCATACCGACAAAACCACATTCATATCAAATATTGCACATGAAAACTAAAGGATAATAGGCCAATGTATTAGAGACATGGAACTACTTATGAAAATAAATTCTAACTTTTAGTAATGCTTTATAATTTATTGTCAATAAAAGTGATTCTCCTGAATCCATGCCTTCAATGGTATGTTTCATTGAGAGTCAAATGTATAGTTCATTACAAAATGATTACTTCCCTTAAATATGAATATTCAATATATATTTAAACTCGAATTTATATCATCCTATATTTATTTTATTAATTACATTACACTCAACCATCCTTATAAATGGCCCAACCATGAACTACTTTACTCCATTTGGTCCTTGAGAAGATGTTTCAATGTTTGTAGGAGGTAGTTAATCCATTCCATGCCAATGAATTCCTACAAATTAAATGAATGAGTTACAAACTTAAATGTTAATCCCTTAAAAATATGCAAAAGCTGTATAATTCATCCAGTTCATGCTTTATTGCAAGTTATATATCATATTGTAAAAATAACATTGCATCTGCGTTCTATTTTTTTGTCAATTTATAAAGTTGAAAATGAGATCCTTTTAGAGGGATAAAAATGAAATATTATAAGATTGGAAAAACTATAGTAGCTTGGAATCCATCTAAGAATGTAACTGTAACATGGAGGGTTGCACTATTTTTCAATTTTGTTGATTGTTTGTAGATAAATGTGTCTTGTGGATTTTTGAGGTCAAACTCACATGGGTGTAGTTTATTATACATCTATGATGTGTGTTATAGTAATGTTTCTAAAATCTTGTATATGTAACCATTTTGATATTAAATCTTATTTTGTGTTGATTGAACCCTAAATTTTAGATTTGTCCTCTTGTATATGGGCCTTTGACTGTACTAAAATGTAAGTATGTTTCTACCTTTAGTATCAAAGTAGGTGTGGCCTCTCGGATTTTTTTGTATTTTTTTCATATTAAATAGTTTTAGAGTGAAGACCACATCCAAATATCTTATGTTTATAAAAATCCTTTTTTCATTTATCCTGATAGTAAAGCATTGCATACGACATGATTTAATACTATAATTGTGTGAGTATAAATTTGTATGTGTGTGTATTGTAATTTTTCATTTTAGATATGGTTGTATTGATTTATGTTTGCATTAGAGTTTTTAGTATCTTGTTGTGACTTGACACTCATCCCACAATCTAGACTTGTTATATTCAATCCTCAAATGTCAAAGGGTCTGAACTGTGCAACGCTATACTACTTCAGTTGTAGGATACATAGTCTCGACTCAAGGACACTCCACACATCTATCACATAACATTCAATATCATTTTGCATTGAAAAATTTATTGAATATTGCATTGGCGGATTCACCATTTGATTCAGAATCCAAATATTGTTTCCACTTTAGATCATATTTCTCCTTCCACAGTTTAGATCTGCATTAATATTAGATCTCCTGCTCCTCTCCAAAATATATTTGGATCTTCTTTCAATGTGAAAGCCTAACTCAGACGAGGCCCCCCCAATTTGGATCTATTATGTGTCTATCAGGATTGGCCCTTCATCAAACATATGCAATGCAATCAAACAACTAGCATTGTTCGATTCAAAACCTTGACATCATAGCCTACCACCTGGGCTCGGTGACTCAGCCTCCATTTGGACCTTACACTCTCTCCCAATGGCTTCAATCTTCTCTATTCTTTCAATGTTATAATTCGATCTTGGCAACTAATCTAATATGGTATCAAAACATGTGTCTCTTTTAACATTGAAACTTGAATTTTGCAGGTTTTTTTAAAGGAGAAATTCATATTTTTTTCACAGGGGCTTGCACTTTTGCATTTGACTTTAAGTTTATATCTCCATTTTTAGCATAACTTTTATTATTTTTTCTTAGCATGCTTGCATTTTAAAATACATTAGAGGTTAAACTCTCATAAGGGAATATTTTTCAATTTTTTAAATCTGGTTGCACAAATTAAATCTTTCATTTCTTCCATTTGGTTAATTTAATAGCCTTATTTTTTTATTTTAGTCGTAAATAAGTTCTGGGTAACAAAATAATTTACCCAAAATAATTGGCTATGTGAAGCATCTTATTATGATGATTTTTGGCATATTTATGGTATTTAAATATACTAATGAATTTTTTCTTACATTCTCCTAGCTTTTTTGATAACAGGAATGTATATCTTTATCTCATTTTATTTATTTAAGACCTGGCTGCATTTGCACTTCAAGGTCGGCATTAAAATTAGTAGTTCTCCCAAGGCATTTTTACTAATTTCAATCTGATTTTGAAAGAGTTATTTATTATTGTATTATGATTTTTTTTTACTCATAACTTATTCCTACTGAAGATTGACCTTTAGATTTTGCATAACACTTTTTTACATCACATTATCCTTGTGGCAAAATCAGGGAAGTTGTTGGTGATTATCACTGTAGAACATAACTAAGAATATTTAGATATGACCATGGATTGATCTATTGATACAATTCTTATGCTCTGGTTCATTATTTTTAACATTGCTTTTGCTAATGGTTTAAATCACATTGTCCTTATTAGGTGGTTGTCATCAACTTGTAGTTGATTATGCACGTTAAATTGTAAGGAACATGCTCTTATTAAATAAGTTGGTTAAGCTTCCAGTCAGGAGTAACTTATGATAATAAGAGAGGCCAAGGTTTTTGAACATTGTTAAAATTATAATTATCTCATTTATTCATTATAACAACAATGTTTGATGTTATTGGTGCTTAATAAAAATAGTTTTGGTGCATTTATTATATATGCATTAAAAAATGGTGTACTTGTTTTGAGTTATTTTATCCATATTAATGATTTAACTTAATTTGGTTAAATATGTTGTGATTACATTGTTTCATTTATATTCTTGGTTTGAAACTCTATTGTGTTGAGTTTTCCTTACTATACAGCTTTGACAGGAGGTTATCATTAACCTGGGGGCCTATTGTGCCTCTTGTTATCTTATCATAACACTTCCTCCTTGCATATGTTACCTTATTAATAATGCAATTCATATTACTATTTTGGTGTGGTCCTATTATGCATGGTACACAAGGGACATGGCCATGATTAGGGATTAAATCATTTGGATGTGATTTAATAAATCAATTGGAATCACACATTGATATTAACATATTAATTATCTTGGATTTAGTAAAAGGCATAATTAAGGTTGAAAATCAAAGGTTATTATTTAAGTGATTTTTTTTGGAGAATGAAAGGAAAATTATTAGGGGTTGTTCAATGGAGAACTTTTTGCATTTTATTTCTTGAGCAAAATGAATATTGGAATTATGGCATGTTAGGAAGATGATTAACTGCCATATAGACGAGAGGTTAAAAGTACAATAATGGTGGTCCATGAGGAGATTTATGAATGAAGGGAGAATAAATTTTAAATAGGGGTGTGAAGGTGGAACTTGCACTTTGACCATGTCATAGGAGAGGTTTGGGGGATAAATAGAGTTGCTTGGTAGCAACCATGGAGGAGTAGAGCGTGGATTTGGTCATTCGATGGGAAGTAAAGAGATTGCAAGGAGCAAACAAAAACTTGGTTTTTAATTATAGGAACGTACCTATCCCATTTTGTTAAGATTTTATGTGTTAAATTTTTGTATTAATTATGTTTCTTCCTCTGGGAATGGTTCTTGACATATAATATAGATATTATGTTATTTTCCATTGAATTATCACATTATTCTTAGATATTAATCTAGGGATTACTCAGGTCTAGGCATCTAGTTACATTAAAAATTCAAATCCAAGTGTTATGAGATATGTGTTTTTTTAAGAGCCTAATCTTACAATACATAAATTATGTATGTGGGCAATGTTGTTTTTATAACACTTGTTGATAATTTATTTCATCCCTTTGATCATTGATATCTTTTGGAACATTATTTTGGGTCTCTAATAATAATCATTTTCCTTCATAATCTACGGATAACCTCTATTGATTTTTGTGCTCCATTTTGGAATAGGGTTAATGCCTTGTCATTTGAAAGCATTTTGTGTTAACTAGTAAACACTACATTATGGGTAATGATATATTATGCATGTGTGATGATGGGTTTTATGATTTGTGTGTTATCCAATTTATATTTAGGTAGAATAAAGTTTTTACAAAGTATAAATAAAATATTGAATGGATTTTTCATTGCTTTAGTTGGAAACTCTAATCCATTCACCTATATTACAATGTACTATTGTGTTTCCTTGGGACTTTGAATGGATGTGTTGGATTGTGAGTGAACAATAAATTTTCACCATTTGATTGATTAGTTATATAAGCAAGATGTATGCTTACAAAAACCCTTTGGATTATGACCATGGTGTGTAACATGAAATTTATCATTTATACCTTATTATTGTGTTTTATATATAGTAGATAATGGGTTCATCAAGCCCTCTTGAGATGTTAGTATAGTTAGCCTCATCATTACTATGTTGTGTGATAACTAGTGTTTTTAGAGAATAATTTGTTGGGAATTATTAGTATGTAATTTATCCTTGCTCTCTATATGAGATTATGCTTGTATTCTACACTTGAATGTTGCATTCCTTGATTTACTTAGTTGAATGTGCTATATGCATTCCTGATATGTTTGTTGTCTTTTATTGAAGGAGTAAGTGTGCCATAATGGATAGTTGCACGTAAATTATTTATCAAAATGCCTCAATGACATATGCTTAGTAATTATTTGTTAAAATACCTCAAAACCATTTGGTTGCAAATTATTTGTCAAAATGCCTCAATAGCATGTGGTTGGTAAATTTTTCTATTAAAATACCTCAAAAGCATTTAGATATAAATGGTTTGTCAAAATGCCTCAATGGCATGTGACTAGTAATTATTTGAAGAAATACCTCAAAGACATTCAACAACAAATTATTTTTTCAAAATGCCTCAATGACATGTGCCTGGTAATTATTTGTTAAATACCTCAAAAGCATTTGGCTATAAATTGTTTATCAAAATGCCTCAATGGCATGTGGTTAGTAATTATTCGAGGAAATACCTCGAAGAAATTTGGCTACAATGTTTTTCCAAAATGCTTCAATGACATGTGCCTGGTAATTATTTGTTAAAATACCTCAAAAGCATTTGGCTATAATAATTTAGATATATCTATTTTCATTTATGCTGAAAATAATTATTTGTTTGATTATGTTAAGGATTGACTCTAATAAATTTGAGTAGACAAATGGGTAAAAATATGTCTTTTATACATGAAATCATTAGTTGTATTTTGATTTGATGACTTGTTAGTCATTGGAATACTTTCATTTCCTATGCATTATATTAGATGACAATGTACTATATGGGTCTTAACATGATCTGGTAAGTTGTGTGGTGATATAAAATCACACTTGGTTATGAGTGGGTTCCTCACTTGTTGTAGAGTGATCTTTAAAATTTAAATTTACTTCTTGTTTTCATAATTATTATTTGTGAAAATACATTCTAATGGAGATGTGAATTAAGACTATCTACTGCATTGAGTTATGATAAATATTCTATCATTGGTAAAGGTATGTATGGGGTGTGGTGGATTTAGTTTTCCTTGCATATGTTAATCTTGAATCAGTTGATTATCTAGTATGATTCGTTGACTAAGTTGAATCCTAGTGTACATTGGATTTTGACTATGGCTATAGACACTCATACATGCATAGTTTTTGTATGTTTTGCAATGAAGGCATTAATTGAATTAGTTGAACAACTATATTTTTGTATGTGTTGTAATGAATTTCTTACTAAATTATGTCATATAATTAATTTTATAATAAATGATCAGATGTACCTTCTTGCATGATAGAATAAATTTTATATTTGAGAAGATTCAATGATTATCGGAACATGCTACTTCTTATTTATTGCGTTTTATGGAGTAGGGTGATATTTTATCTTATAAATTTTTCTTGGATCTATAAATTCACTTGGTAATTATAGACAAATGAGAACTATGCATATTGAGTTATATTTGGTTGTTTGGAGGCTTTCTTACTTTGACTAATTGATTTAAAAGTTGAGCTATATTTGTGCACTAGTGTGTTGGAACTATTAATACCTTCAAAAGTATTTGGGTAAAGAGCTCAACCTGAGTAGATTGATACTCTTGTAATTAATATGAATGTGGGTTGTATGGGTCAATGTATGGATAGTAGCTAAATTGTCTTAAAAAAAAATCATCTTGAACTATATTCAATATAAGGGATTACATCATTGGCAAAGGTTTACAATAAACCAATGTGTTTACTTGTATAATCTTCAGAACTTACTTTTTTTGATTTGGAAATCATATATTGTTAGTATTTTACATTGATAGGGTAAAGTGTTGCTAGCATCATGCTGAGTTATTTTGATTAGGGTAAATTTAGATGTTAAATGGGCCTTGTAAGAAATCCTAAAAAAAATAATTTATTTTTATTTTAAAAAATATTGAAATTTTAAAAAAATAAATAAAATAAAAAAAAAAAAAAAAAAAATCACTTAACTACATGGATTAAGTGGGACCACATATTTATATGATGACTCATAAAAAGATTTCTTCACTATACTTTCTATATTTCTTAGATAGTCCTTAAGCTTTTTTATCTCTCAAATGTCAAACTCAATCTTAACTTTCCAAAAATTATACTATTTAATTTTCAACTCACATTTTATTATTATAATATATATTTCTAAATAAATTTAACAGTCAGAAATTTTCTTTGTAAATAATATTTATTAAAATTCTCCTTATAAATACTATTTATATTTGATATCCACATATTACTATTTTATATCCGTTATTCAAATAATGATATTTATTGTCCCTATAAATAATATTTATATCTATTATCCATATAAATAATAATATTTATTGATATGCAAATACAACCAAAACAATATATGTTCATTGGTAGAAACACAACTAAGTTAAAGAACAATTTTAGAAATAAACGACTTTAAATGCATTGATTATGAAATATACAAAAAGACATGCCCAATATTAATAATTTGTTATGCCATTGGATTGATCATAATAAAAGGCCCCACTCCCCAAGCTCAAGCTAAAGGAGGGATATAATTTATAAATGATATGCCAATGATATAGGGACCTGTTTACAGTCACTAATTAATGCAATGTATAATCTATGACCATAAACAATATGCTGTGAATCATATAACATAAAAAATATATGTGAAATGAAACATAAAAAATATGATGATAAACAATATGATGTGAATCGAGACGTAAACAATATTATGTGAATGTTTTAATTGAACATTGATTTAGATACCACCTCAATTATATCATGTTATAAGTCACAAAATGATATATTAATATTTAAAAACTAAAATTACTGAAGTATATAATATACCCATGAGCACATGTCACACTTTCATGAGACAAATAAGATGCATACGTGACACCAAACCATTAACCCTTTTTTAAATTTGTGTGGAGGTAATAACGAATAGAAATTATATTGGAAACATTTCACATTGACAAAAACTTTAAAATATTTAAATCATGATTTTTATTATACATATTTAAATTAGAAAAAAATAAACTTTCTAAATTAAAATTATTTTATATAATTCATAATAATTTTCTAAATTCCAGTGTAATGTGTAAGGAAGATTCTCCTTAGATCATAGGGATTTTTGGATATTTTTATTAATTGTAAATGGAAAATGTTAATTTAATGTCAAAATAGTTTTTTGAAAAAAAATGTATTTACACTTTCTGTAAAAAATAAGAGATGGAATCAAATAAGTAAGGTCAGTACTAACTAAAGTGAGTTAATTTATAGTGTTTAGTAAGTTATATATATAAGACGGGATCATCTCAGGCGATGATGTCATATTTTAAATGATTTAGATTTTTTTCATAGGTCATTCTTCACATTTTGGAGATTCTCTTAAGAAGACCATTTTAAATTTAAATTTTCCCTAATAATGATTGCAATATTTTAGTGCATGTGTAGATTTGTCTTCATTGAACCTTATTGCTCAGATTAATGTTGTGTGAAGTTCCTCTTTTGAATGCTATATTTCTCTCAATTGTCTGACATTATGTGGCTACATTATTGTTATTGTAATGTTGAAGGCACTGAATTCACGTTAATTATTATTGAAACTTTTGATGTACACTTCGACTTGATTTGAAACACCTTTGATGTACTCTTTCCATGGAATTATGTTTTATTATTATAAAATTACAACAGTTATGAAATAATGTAATAAACCTTGAGTACTTTTATTGGTACATTCTTATGTTATAGATGTAATCTGTCATTAGATAACTGGCTATTTTATTTTGTATAATAATTGAGAGTATTAAAATTTGGCTATGGATAACCCGTCTAGTCATCTTATAAATATATTATCATTGTTGTCAACTATGGATTATGCATAATGATGTAATGAATTTAATTAATCTAGTTATTTGACTATAATTTGATTATTAGAATAGTGGGAACAGAATGCCAATGCTTGTCCCAGGGCGTGTCCTTAATAGACATGCAAGTAAGAAAATAATTTATTCCTTACAAAGGATAAAGTGTAAGATTGTTTAGCATGTGAATTTTTATCAATGGTAAACTCAATGTAATATTATAATTGATGTCCATTGATTTTAGTTATTAATCTATTATTGATTGATTCACTGACTAAGTTTTGTTGAAACTCCTGATAAGTGGAGAATTGTGAACCGTTGGATGTTATCCTAAATTATCAAGAAACTTAAATACCAATTAGGTCTAAGAAATTTAAGGATATGGAAATGAATTTATTAAAATTTGTGAAGTTGGGATTCTATAATATACTAATATATTAAAAAAAAATTAATGTTGTCTCTTACTTAATCATGTCCATTATGCAATACATCTTATCATGGTGTAACAATCCCACTGGAGTCTTACTATAAATACGTATTTTTTTTAAAAAAATTAAACACATATACTATTAATAGATTACACCACAAGAATATAACTAGTGATCATATAAAATACTCTAAGAGAGATAACTATAAATGAATCATACTGCACCACACATCACTAATCAATATCATCATAAATAACATATCATAATACAACATAGAGAGTAATTACAAATAGCCAGTCATGGATGGTACGATATGCAACCACTATTGTCCATCATCAGTAAATGAGTAATTACAACTCTTCATGATAATGTTTTCAATAACAAATACAACATAATACAATGTACATAAATAAGATACGTGGGTAACCAGAGCATTAGTCTTCCGTATCTGTGGCAATCTCAAGTTTTGTCTCCAAGTAGTACTACTGAAAGAAGGGAGAGCATCATTTGAGAGATTTTCTACATCAACCATAGACCAATGATCCCCTACACTAATCCCATCAGGGAATAGCCCTCCCTTCATGGCTAAGTAGATAGTGATGGTGTGGGAATCTAGAGAAACAATCAAGTACCTATGTGATGTATGATTTCTAAACTAAACATGTAGTGTATCATAGAAAATCTATTCTATTGTAAGATATCACACAAACATGTAAATCATACTCATGAAATACCAATGTCTCACTAAACATACTTTGATCAAATTTTTTAAGAATAATAAATAATAGCGATCTATAGATCAGTCAAAATTCATACATACCACTTGATCAGATTGCCTTCATCTAGCATTATATTGCTAGTAAGCCAATGAAGTCCATCTCACTCCTTACTGAGTATCAACAATGTGAGATTGTTTAACTTAATATAACCAAAAGATTCACACAGATTACATCCTATTATCAATCTTATAATATTTTAAGCATAGTATTAATCATAAAGCATACATTTATTCCATCAAACATATGAATGAATATCAAATTATTATCCATCCCATACTATAAATAATGACTACAGTTTATACCGTCTATGAAAAATACATATTTAACTACATATTCTAATTACCATAATTAGTTTCCAAACATATTACACCCTATGATATCCCATATTATCATAGTATAGTGTTCTAAGACATAACTACTAATTTTCAATAATCAGTCATAATAAAATAGTCTTAAATACATAGAAACATAAGCTTCTATTCAAGAAACTAGATATGGGCATAGAAAGTCATAATTTCTATAGAACACAATAATATTCTATCATAAAATTCAATAAAATCTTAGGGGTTTTACATATGTATACATACAATCCTAATAACTATCATAAAACATGGTATTCATAGTAATAACCAACGCGCATACATTTAATCAGTTAAATGTAAGTGTGAGTCTAGACATAATAATTATAGTATGCACCATCTAGGGATAACATACATTTATACTGTAATTCTCTATGACATCCTATAATATCATAGTTATTTATTTATGAACACAACAACATAATTATGAAAATCTAGTCTTACAATTACAAGAAACAACTGACCCATAATCATAAATAATAATCCAATAAGTATGGGGTTATACCACTTGAGTATACCTTATGGTTAAACTGGATACTACTTTAACTTATAGGTACACATCACTATGCTTTATTATACACTTGTTCATTTTAATCCACTCACAATATATACCGCTCACTAGTTTTATTTATTATATGCATATATATAACAAAAATCTTTCATGCTATTTCTAAGCATTAGATAATTCATAACCAATTTATACCATAATCTTTCATTTAAACAGCTTAATTCCATTTCAAGAAGATTATTTTTGTATGGTTATAGTCTCGGTCCCTTGGACACCCTATGACTCAATTTAACAATCTATTTAACTATAGGTATGATTCTTATATACGAGTATGTGTACATCATAAAATGCATTGTATGTAAGTACTCCAATGATATGTACATACTATATTAATAGTCACTTATATGTCTTAATCAATAACTCTTATATACTTGACTATGTTTTGTATGAACATGACCTTACAGTTGGTTAGGAGATTTTTTTAATTTATGTTAGCATGGTTTCTCAATTCTCAGGGCTTCGTGACTAATTTGTTTTATGCTTGTTGACAAACTTAGAGGCATACATCTAACACACCCATCTTTTTTATACTCTAATATATCTCTTAAATCTTCAGACAAATATGTTTGGATATGGTTTAAATATGGAGGTATTTTATGATTCTTAGTCAAATATTTGGTTAATATAACCTTATTGGAAAGCTATTACTAATACTAATAATATTTTCATAATATTAAGGAACAATCAATTATAATCATGGGGGAATAATAGTTTTAGCCTGAATAGCCATTACCATTTAAATGGGTAAGACATATAAGATCATTTCCATTTATTATTTTGCATACATTCAGTTCATGTAAGCATATGTTTAGGTAAATAATCCATTCATAAAGTTACACTGTAAGTATAGCATGGTACATATTACAATAAAATGGTTGATCTAGAGGTACAAGTTAGTGAATGTATAATGCAAATATGTTTCAAATTTCCCTTTTTAGATTAAGATAAATAATATTTTCATGAATACATAATTCTCCCTAATATATTTGCATTATTCTATTGCTTAGCACTTAAGCCACCCAACATCAAGTGGCATCTAACTAAGCCACCATGTGGTAACCACAATCAACTCTCAATGTGGTATCAAGTGCCCAAGATAGCCAAGCCCGAGTTCCAAGCATGGATGGTCCTCATGATCAAGCAAGTTAGCTAATATAGCTGCATATATCTCTTTTTAGCATAATATACCTACACTCTTTTAAAATCATATACGTACACTCTTTTTAGCAGAATATACCTACACTCCATTAGCTAAGCATATGAATAAAGAACATATGAATAAATTTTCCATACCCATCTCACTGCTAATACACTTTTTTTTAGTAGAATATACCTGTGATCTTTTTATAGGACTAATTACTCACTTGGCCAACAATTTTTAAGGTGCATCCCTTTTCACAAATAGAAGGATGATAAGCAACACATAATTATTTGAAGCAATCCACAGTTAGCATATTGTCTACAATGTCTAAATCTAAATCATGACACTGAATAATGAACATTGAAAATATTTTTGTAGATAAGATCAAAATACTATAGATCCATCTCATTTTAATCAATCATAACACAGTTAACATGCACTTATGGGAAACTAGAACCTGTACAATGAAAACAATACTAAAGCATCTCAAAAAGAGGATTTTGATTTTAAAAGATTAAAATTCTAAGCTTCTTATTTCTACATGTGGATGAAGATCATAATTTAGCATATATCCACTTTGTGAAAGTGCTAAATGAATCGCCTACAGCTAACTAAAAAGGACATTAATTTAATTTGTCAAGAATGTGATTGAGGTTTGTCATAAATAAGCTCAATGGCATACGCTGTGATTTTACTCCTAAAGACCAAGTTAAAAATTTAGAACTAATTAAATTGCTACATATTTTTAGATTACTATAGTATGTAATTAATCGCTATAGTAAGTAGACTAGTTGCTACTTTTATTCTTCCTTCAGCCTAGTCAAATGATAAAATCACTGCATATATATATATATATATATATATATATATATATATATATATATATATAATACCCAATAATTTATATTAGTCGTTGCATATACTATATATACTTTGCTAATGTCTAGCTATGCATTTGGTTTACAAATCATTATATGGCAACACACATACCCAATTATTAATTATATAAAATATAGCTAAGATATACACCCACCATATACAGATAAGTATATAAAATTTAATAACATGGCTTACTTGGCAGCTTGTATAGTCACTCTTTCTATTACTTATACTTACTTCCTCTTCAAACTTGACCAAATGCCTCTTCTCTTTTGTGTGTTATGCCCTCCTTTTGATCTCTTTTCTCTCTCCTATAATCTTATTTCATATTTTATCTTAGATAAAAAAGGGGCGTAGTCTTTTTAATCTTTTTCCCTTTTTAATGAAAGTCTATTTTTCCCATTTACTTTTTAAAAAAAAATTTGTTTTCAAGTCCTAATTTCCTTTATTTCCTCATTTTTGATGTGCTTTCTTTAAAGCTTAATAATTTTTTCCTTTGTTTTATTTTTATAATTCTTTTTTTTTCTTTAGATTTTTTTTTCCTTTTTTTCCTTTTATGATATATATTTTTTTATTTTTATATATTTTTCTAACTTCAATAACTAATCATGCATAAATCATTATCTAAATTAAACATCATAAAAACACACTATGCTAGTCATTTCATTATACATCTAACATGTGCTATCTATTGTGGTGTATGCATATTATGAGTAATTTCTCTGCCATCCTCTGACATCTCCATCTATGCCACCCTCTTCAATAATGCTTTCCCTCCATTATACTCTGAGGGATGAGTTCTCTTGCATCAATCTCAAAATAAGTAGGTAGTTAGATTATAACATCATGATATACATTCATCATAAAATATAGCTAAAATAACAAATCCTCATGATTGTAATGTAAATATATACAATATTTCTAACTTACAACAAATAAAATCATGTAACCTAAGAATTATCCTACTATCCCATAATAACATATATATGAAAGCTTAGTTAAAAATAGCCAAATCTAAATTTTTTAACTATAAATATCCATGGATAATCAAGTAGTTTGCTTAGCGAGGAATCATGATGTAAAAATGGAGTAGAGTTTGAACATTGAATTATTTACAATAATAAGGTCTATATTTAGCTATGAATAACTTATATGAGGCTGAAGATGCTCTCTTGCCAAAAAATAGATCGCTTATGTAACAAAAGGGATTAATAAACTTTGGAGAGGACTTTAATAAGAGCATTAAGAGTGACATATAAATAACCAAGATCAGTTAAGGTCCTTAGATGTTTCAAGTAAGTAGACTAATTAAAATGCCAATATACTTGACTTGTTGGTAAGAAGGGTGTGTGATAAGGAGCCTTAACGAGTTTGATTATCCTTAAAATGTTCTACAATAAATAAAGATCTTAATAACTTAATGTTGGTCATTATTTCTAAGTAGTAAGAATGCTTGGAATAATGATTCTTACTTAGACATGGTAACATACTTTTATGACTAAGCTAATGAGTGTATGTGGTATTTTGAAGATTTAACTATGCAATTAGGTTAATCTCTCACACTACTTATGTTAGATATTTGAAATTAGTTCTTGGATTAAAAATAATTTTATGAATAACATGATCAATAAGGAAGTTTATTCTTGTTATGCTACCAAATTGGGTAACAAAGAGGTTTTATCTGATATGGAAGATATGACGTAGATGGTTCTTTATTGAAACTTAATAGGTTTAGAAAGAATAGAAAAATTTACTCACATTTATCACTTGGAGGATATAACTATCTAGAATTATCCTTTACTAAAATATGTTATTTTTTGTTTCACATGTGATTTTATTGGAATTGAAATGCAATTAATTTCACCTTATGATATAATTGTAAAATTTAAATTAAAAAAATAGTGGCTTTTCCTAGTACCTGACTAGAGGTATGTTAGATTGTGGTATCAGAGCTGTATGTTTAACACTCAACCTAATGTGTTCATTCATGAGATTATGATACATAATGTTGGAAAAACATGTTCTGAAGACTAAACTCAATGAAATTAAAACAAAGATATATTTAGTTAAATTATTAAATTGTGTGGAAGGGACCAAAATCCTTGTGGGGTTCCACTTAAAACCTATCTATGTACATAAAAGTGTAGTAGGTATTGTATTCAACTTGTGTGATGGACTAATGATATCATGTGGGTCACTTTGATTTTGCCTATCCTTGTGGCACATTATTTTCATCTCTTCCTTGTATCAAGATAATTTTCTCTTAAATAAGTTTTTACTTCCATGATGGTGGCACCTAGTCAAGTGGGTTGTCTATGAGTATTGATAACATTCATTAAATATAAGTTTATTTCGAGGCTAGAGGTAGTATTAACCATTATTGGGTGTACCTTATCAATGTTACACATGCTCATGATAGGATTATGCTTTTAAATTTTGTAACTTGCATACTAGTTTTCTTAAATCATGTTACAATAGCCTCTAGAAATAATTTATCATATTTAATACTATTGGGTATTAATAAATATGCAATCATAGTACGTGTGTGTGTGTGTGTGTGTTGAAATAATTATTTGATGTATAATGGATGGATCACATGCTGAGAGCAGAGTCTCTCCTCATATTGAGGCATCCAACACCCTTGAATCTATGTCTATGCCAATAAATCACAATTTATTTGGAGGTAATGAGGAGTAAGAGAGCTAGTTATTATGTTAGGAGTTTAGTTCTAGGCACAATAGATTTTGTATGCCAATATAGCCCACATTGTATGCCTATAAGGCACATTTTGTCTATGTACATGTTATGGTCTACATTTTTTATTGATATATGCTATATTATTTTTGTTAAATTATGACATAGAACTTTGCATGTATCACATATATACTATTCGACAATATGATTCCTTTACCTATGCATATTTTCTATTTTGATCATTAATTGTTTACACATATTATTGGTTAATGATCATTATTACTTCATATGGGATTAAAAAAAATCACATTATTCTCTAAGTTAGGTGCTTCATCATTATGTATATTTTACATTTACATGTGATATTTACTATTTACTTGTTTCATTTACATTTAATTACATATCAATTTGCAATTGTGATGTAAGTGGACTTGGGATCGATTTCATGGACATGTAAATATTATAAATTGTACTTGATCATAGTTGTTAGGAGGTCTAGTGATGTTGGAGCAATTTACTATTTACTTGTTTTATTTTCATTTAATTACATATCAATTTACAATTGTGATGTAAGTAGACTTGTGATCAATTTCAAGGACGTAAATATTATAAGTTGTACTAGATCATAATTCTTAGATAAGGTCCTTAATTAAGTGTCTTAGAGGTCCTATAGCTTGAATTTACTCAATAAGAGGTCTCACTTGCCCTTCAAAGAGTGAAATATAGATGTTAGATGGCACTTTGGTGTTTTCCCACTAAAAGTTTAATTTGAATTTTCAAATATGAATATGTAAGGTTATAGATAAATTTTAATGCTTTGTAAATTATTAAGAGTCTAATAGATTTAGAATGATGTTGTACGTGTCTAAAAAGGGTTATAATTGTCTTGAAGATAAAAGTGGTATTAGGTTAAATAAGAAGGAATAATAGCATTTATAACTGACTGAGTTTATGAAAACTCTAATATCTTAGTGTTCTTGATAGTGAGAAGGGAATTTTGCCTCAAAATTTTCAAATCTGAGTCTATAAAGGTGAAGTAAAGTTTGGGTCATCTTTTTTATGCATGTACATACTTCCTAGGAGAATTATTTACATTTAGAAAGGATTATCTTGTGTTTTGACCTATTAGTAGCCATTAGGCCTACTAGTTATGTAAAATAGGGTTTTGTGTATAAAAAGACCTTTACTTTTATTTGTAAACAGTGAAAACCCATCAATTTTGGTATGTAGCTTATAGGTTGATTAAGGCAAGTGTTTAAATTGGTTTCAAATAATATTTTGAATTATTGAGTGATCTATTAGGCATAGAAGCCTAAGACAAGGTTTTAGAGTTTTGGACCTAATCTCTTAAGAAATCAGCAATTTAAATTAGTTTCTTACTCATTTGAAATAAATACTATAATATTAAATACTTACCAAAACCATATATATTGATAATATATTTGAGAATTAAAAAATAGTCTAACTAAAACTCATTGAAATCATACCTTGTTCAAGAGTATGTTCAAAGTGAAAGAGTATGAAGTACCAAGGGTCATCAAGTAATGTAGGAGAATCATCCATCAGGGTGTATATAGTGTGTTTTTGGTATTAAATAGCCTATCATGGAATCAATTTGTTTGTAATACCTATGCACCTTACCTTTCATGTTTCAGGTAGTTCAAAGCTCTAGACAAGCCATTAGATCCTCCTCCAAATTTAGTTGTGCATTGTAGCATAACCATGAGGGCTAGATATAAGCCATCAGCTCCTACACGTGCATGGACTAGTCCTCTAATAAATCCAAGGAGTATTTTATCTAAATTGATATGGATGAGTGTGGTAATGAGGTTTCTCTCTCAGTGAAATCTCTTAGAATGGACAAAAATTTGGTCAGTGGAGGGCGTATATTCTGACTTGTCAGCTCAATCGATAAACTATCTATGCAAACATATTCAAATAGGCATTTTAAGTCTAAAAATTCCATTGTCCATTCTTGATTGGGCCCCAAGATCAAATTTTGTAATTGATCAAAGGCATCCATTAAGATAATCCACTTGTCCTTGAATGTGAAAAATGAGCGAACTTCCATTGTGTATTGCAAGAAAACCATGAGGGATAGAGATAAATTATCATCTCTTACACATGTATGGATGAGTCATATAAGAAATTTAAGGAGGATTATCTATAAATTGATCAGGAGGATAGGTAGAAATGAGGTTGCTTTCATAGCCAAATCTCTTAGAACAGGCCAAAAGTTAGTCAGTGGGGGCCATATATTCTAATTTGTTAGCCCAATCGATGAATCACCTACATGACCATGTCGAGATAGGGATTTTAAGGATATAAAAACAATTATCCTATCTTATTTCACCCTTAGGAGTGAAGTTTTTAGTTGATCAGAGGCATCCCTTAAGAGAATCCACTCATCCCTGAGTGTACAAAATGAACGAACTTCTATCGTGCATTGCAGGAGAACTGTGAGGGCTAGAGATAAACCAACATCTCTTACATGTGCATGGACAAGTCCTATAATAGAGACTTAGAGTATTATCTTTGAATAAATCAAGAGGATATATAGAAATGAGGTTTTTATCCCATCTAAATCTCTCAGAATAGGCCAAAAGTTGGTTAGTGGGGGCCATATATTCTATTAGCCCAATTGATGAACTGTCTATGTAGACACATTGAGATAGTCATTTTAAGGATAGAAAAGTCATTGTTTGGTTTTAATCAGCCCTTGGGAGTGAAGATTATAGTTGATTGAAGGAATCCTTTAAGAGAATCTACTCATCCCTGAGTATGCAAAATGAGCAAACTTATGTCGCATGTTAAAGGAGAATCGTGAGGGTTAGAGATGAACCATCAACTCTTACACATAAAAGAATGAGTCATCTAAGAGATACTGAGAATATTATATCTAACTCAATCAGGAGGATATGTAGCAATGATATTTCTCTCACATATAAATCTCTCAAAATAGGCTAAAAGTTGGTTAGTGGGGGTCGTATATTCTGACTCATTAGCCCAATAGATGAACCATCTACATGGACACATCAAGATAGGCATTTTAAGGTTAAAAAAACTATTTTGTGATCTTGGTCAACCCCTAGAAGTGAATATTATAGTTTATTAGATGCATCCCTTAAGAGAATACACTCATCCCTAAGTGTGCAAAATGAGTGAACTTCTATCATGTGTTGCAAGGGAATCATGAGGGTTAGAGATGAATCATTAGCTCCTACACATGCACAGATGAATCCTCTAACATTAATATGAATTGTTTTTTGACTTTTATTTATTTTAAGAAGATAATATTCTCTACCCAAATCACCAACCATGTGAAGGTGGAAGCTCATCTAATGCCACTAACCTACATCAAAATTGTTAGTAAAAAATTTAAATAGAAATAAATACATAATGATAAAATAGTTGAAAATTAAAACACACTAAATAAAATATCTTTACTACATTAATTTGAAATGATAGATAAAATTATTAATTCAATCTAACATCCCTTCAAGATCAACTCTATTGTAATTGTTTCAAGAATCACTTCATATTCAGATTCACGTACTTTACATAAAGTTCTATTGTGAGGCTTTCCATGATATTTGGTCATTTGAATATTTGTAGTAATAACTAGGTTTGAATAATGAATCACCACCCTATGTGTTTCAAATTCCTCAATTAACAATTTTTTTAATTTTATGATAGTACCTATGAAGCTAGGTTTCAGTAACCACTATGGATCCAGTGGGATAAATTAGCTCTTCTCCATCCATAACATTTGTGGTTAAATTTTTTTTGCCTTTACACAATGATATAAGTAGTAGTTTGGTCCCTCATCATTATCTTCAGGTGTAATGACTACAAAAAACACACCCTGCATTTAAAGTATAATCAAATTATAAGCACATCTAGGAAAAAATTAAAATATCACTAATATCTAAGGTTTTTTTAATTTAATTAAAGAGTAAATTGTACATGGTTGTGCAAGATTTGAAATGTGGTAAAACTCGACTGATGATGCCATTTCATGATTTGTCAATTGTTAGAGTGAATGGGTCTACAATACCATGTAGTTGTTGATGAAATAATGGATGACCCACATCTTGAGAGGAGAGTCTCTCCTTTTATTGAGGCATTTAACACCCCTGAATCTACGTCTATGCCAACAATGTGTAATTTATTTGGAGGCAATGAGGAGCAAGAGAGCTAGTTGTTATTCTAGGGATTTAGTTGTAGGTACAATCGATTTTATATGCTGATATGGCCCACATTGTATGCTTATATGGCACATTTTATCTTTGTACATGTTATGGTCTACATTTTTTCTTGATATATGTTATATTATTATTTTTAAATTATGACATAGAACATTTCATGTATCACATATATACTATTATACAATATGATTCTTTTACCTATGCACATTTTCTATTTTGATCATTTAATGTTTACACATATTATTGGTTAATGATCATTATTGCTTCATATGGGATTAAAAAAAATCACATTATTCTCTAAGTTAGGTTCTTCATCATTATGTATATTTTACATTTACATGTGATATCTACTATTTAATTATTTCATTTACATTTAATTACATATCAATTTGCAATTATGATGTAAGTGGACTTGGGATCGATTTCATGGACATGTAAATATTATAAATTGTACTTGATCATAGTTTTTAGGAGGTATAGTGACGTTGGAACAATTTAATATTTATTTGTTTCATTTACATTTAATTAAACATCAATTTAGAATTGTGATGTAAGTAGACTTGTGATCAATTTCAAAGATGTGAATATTATAAGTTGTACTTGATCGTAGTTCTTAGATAAGGTCCTTATTTAAGAGTCTTAGAGGTCCTATAGCTTGCATTTACTCAATAAGAGGTCTCATTTGGACTTCAAAGATTGAAATATAGATCTTAGATGGAACTTTGGTGTTTTCCCACCAAAAGTTCAATTTGAATTTTCAAATATGAATATGTAAGTTTGTGGATAAATTGTAATGGTTTGTAAATTATTAAGAATCTAATAGGTTTAGAATGGTGTTTTACATGTCTAGAAAGGGTTATAACTATCTTGAAGATAAATGTGGTTTTAGGTTAAATGAGAATGAACAATAACATTTATGACTGACTGAGTTTATGAAAACCTTGATATCTCAGTGTTCTTGATAGCGAGAAGGGAATTTTGCCTCAAATTTTTCAAATTTGAGTATATAAAGGTGAAGTAAATTTTGGAACACCTTTGTTATTCCTGTACACACTTCCTAGGGGAATTATTTACATTTGGAAAGGATTATTTTGTGTTTTGATCTATTAGTAGCCATTAGGCCTACTAGGTGTAAAACAAGGTTTCGTGTATAAAAATACCTTTACTTTTATTTGTAAATAGTGAAAACCCATCAATTTTAGTATGTAGTTTTTATGTTGATTAAGGCAAGTGTCCAAATTGGTTTCAAAAGCATTTTGACTTATTGAGTGATCTATTAAGCATGAAAGCCTAAAATAAGGTTTTAGAGTTTTAGACCTAATTTATAAGAAATCAACAACTCAAATTGGTTTCTTACACATTTTAAATAAATAATATAATAATACATACTACCAAAACAATATATATATATATATATATATATATATATATATATATATATATATATTGATAAGATATTTGAGAATTAAAAAATAATCTAACTAAAACTCATTGAAAATCAAACCTAGTTTTAGAGTGTGTTCAAAGTGAAAGAGAAAGAAGTACCAAAGGTCATCAAGTGATGTAGGAGAATCATCCATTAGAGTGTATATAGTGTGTTTTTGTTAATAAATATCCTATCATGGATTCAAGTTGTTTTTAATACCTATAAACCTTACCTTTCATGTTTCAGGTAGTTCAAAGCTTTAGACGGGCCATTAGATCCTCCTCTAACTTTGGTCATGCATTACATCATAACCATGAGGGGTAAATATAAGCCATCATCTTCTACCCATGCATGGATGAGTCCTATAATAAATACTAGGATGATTCTATCTGAATCAAGATGGATGAGATGTAGTAATGAGATTTCTCTCACTGCCAAATCTCTCAAAATGGACCAAAAGTTGGTTAGCAGGGGGTATATATTTTGATTCATCATTCCAATCAATGAACCATCTATGTGAACATGTCCAAATAATTGTTTTAAGGATAGAAAGTCCATTTTTTATTCTTAATTGGGCCCCGATAGTGAAGGTTGTAGTTGGTCAGAGACATCCCTTAAGATAAATCACTCGTCCCTAAGTATGCAAAATGAACAAACTTATGTTGCACATTGTAACATAACCATGAGAGATATAAATGAGTCATCATATCCTACACGTGCATGAATGATTCCTCTAATAAATATTGAGAGAATTTTATCTAACTTGAGACAGATGAGACACAACAATGAAGTTTCTCTCGTAACCAAATCTCTCAGAACGGACCAAAAGTTGGTCATTGGGGGTTGTATATTCTGACTCATCAGTGCCATTGATGAACCATATATACAAACACATATAGATAGGTGTTTTAAGGATATAACAACAATTTTTTAGTCTTATTCAGTCCCTAAGTGTAAAGGTTGTATTTGGTTGAAGGCATTCTGTAAGAGAATTCACTCGTCCCTGAGTGTACAAAATAAACAAATTTCCATTGCACATTGTAGGAGAACCATGAGGGCTAAAGATAAGATTTCAGCTCCTACATGTGCATGGATGAGTTCTCTAAGAAAATACAAGAGGATTTTATCTAACTTGAGATAGATGAGATGTGGCAATGAGGTTTTTCTCATGGCCAAATCTCTCAGAATAGGGTAAAAATTGGTCAATAAGGGCCGTATATTCTGAGTCATTAGCCCAATCGATGAAAAATATAAGAAAACATATTTGAATAATAATTATAAGGCTAGAACAACCATTTTTTAGTCTCAATCATCCCTCAGGAGTGAAGGTTGCAGTTTGTTGAAGGTATCCCTTAAGAGAATTCACGCATCCCTGAGTGTGCAAAATGAGCAAACTTCTATCACATACTGTAGCATAACCATGAGGGATAGAGATGATCCATCAAATCTTACACATGCATAGATGAGTCCTCTAATAAAGCCTAACAATATTTTATCTAACTCAAGATGAATGAGACATGGCAATAAGGTTTCTCTTGTAACCAAATCTCTTAGAATGAGCCAAAGGTTGGTCAATAGGGCTGTATATTTTGACTCATTATCCCAATTGATGAACTATCTATATAGACATGTTAGAATAGGCATTTTAAAGCTAGAATGACCATTTTATAGTCTTAGTCAAGCCTTGAGAGTGAAGGTTACAGTTGGTTGGAGGCATCCCTTAAAATAATGCACTCATCCCTGAATGTGAAAAATGAGTAAACATTCATCATGTATTTCAAGAGAACTATGATAGATAGAGATAAGTCATCAGATCTTACACATGGATATATAAGTTATCTAAGACAACATGGGAGGATTTTATCTAAATTTAGATGAATGATATAAGGCAATGAGGTTTTTCTCAGAGCCAAATCTCTTAGAACAAGCCAAAAGTTGGTCAATAGGGGCCATATATTCTGACTCATCAGCCTAATCAGTGAATCATCTATGCAAACATGTCTAGATAGGAATTTTAATGCTATAATGATAGTTGTTTGGTCTTGATCAGCCCCTAGGAGTGAAGGTTGAAGTTGGTCGGAGGCATCCCTTAAGAGAATTCACTTGTCTTTGAGTGTGCAAAATAAGTGAACTTCCATCACACATTGAAGGAGAACTATGAGGGATAGAGATGAACCATCATCTCCTACATATACATGAATGAGTACTCTAAGAAAGCCTAAGAGGATTTTATCTAACTTGAGATGGACGAGATGTGGCAATGAGGTTTCTCTCTTGGTTAAATCTCTTAGAATGGGCCAAAGGTTGGTTAATGAGGGTCATATATTCTAAATCGTGAGCCTAATCGATGAAGCATCTATGAAAACATGTTAGGATAGGAATGTGTGGATCTAAATATGCAAGGACAATGGGTTACACAATAAATTCAAACATGATAAATTAGAGAACAAGTCATGGATAAAATCACAAAACATCCTTGATGGTGACATGATGTTTAGTGATATTGACCTTAATGTTGCATGTGTGAGAAGCCAAAGAAAATAAGAAACATTTTTCAAGGTTATAATGGTGAGTTAGTATTTTATAATGTGTGAATGTATGTGGTCAACCCAAGGCCATGTGTGCAAGCACATGTTGAAAGTTGGTGATTTGAGAAAGGAATTTTATTCAAGAAACAATGTTCCATTTTCTTCAACTAATAATGTTGATTCCCATGTAAGTATTATTTGTGTATTGAATCTTAATTATCCTTATTTTATTGAATTTGAAAAATATTTTTATGGATTTTCATTTGGTTATTGACAAGCATCCATTTATGGCTTGTTTAGGATGATGTCAATAATAGTCTTGCTGAACTTGCCTATGACAATGTTATCAATGTTCTTGTAAATGAAAATGTTGTTTGTGATGTGGATGACCATATATCTCTAAGAATCCAAATATATCCATGAGGGTTTGTAAAGGGGGTACACAAGGTATTAAGAAAACACCTACTAAGATCAAGGGTACTATGGGATACTAGAGATCTATGCAGGCTATCCTATTTATCAACTTGCACCAAACTATAGATAGACTTACAAACTAGGTTAGGGTTTGCATGATTAAGTACACAAAGGACACAAATTACTCTAATAGATATAACCATAGAATATAAAATAGCTAAGGGAGAGTAATCAATGTTTAAATAATGATAAAGAAAATTACTTGAACAAAATAACTACCAAGAAATAAATGTGTTTCAAAAGGATACAACTCTAGCAATTGAAAGTCAATTTCATAAGGGAAATGACATTTTCAAGAGTGGACCAACAATTGTTTCTATGAAGAATGATATATAGATCTTAAACTGAAGTTGCTTGGGTGCCTTTTTTTTAATGATATGTTATATGTCCTAAAATATTGAATCCTTGTAAATATCAGTGCTGGACTTGTGGGAAAACATAAAAAATGATGGAAATATAAAATCATGTAAAGATTCACAAATGATTTCATCATTTGGTTATTCTTTGACATTATTTTTGGCTCAGATCTTTAGACAAACAATGTTTTCAACATATAAAAACCATGCTTTGTTAAAAATGTTTATTTATCTTCTCTAAGTCTTTATATTTGAGTAATGGGAAGTAATAGTAAGAAAATAATTTTAGTTACCAAATTCACATTAGGAAAATTTACAAATTTCACAAAAAAAGAGGATGGATGTGGGAATGATATATATCATTGGTAAGTTGAGGGACAAAAAAAGAGAAATAAATATTCCAAAGATGATTGATAAAATTTAATAAAGTGATTTGCAAGCTAAAATAAAGATATTGAGTAATCTGAAGAATTAGTGGTATGATTTGGAAGAGAGAATGAGGGGATAGGGTGGAAAATATGATAAAAAATCTTAGGGGTGGGGTAAAAGAGATGAATTGGGTGGGTGAATCTATAAGGGAAGGGGAAAATTGAAATTTCATTGTGTGAAATTAATTTATGTGATTTGTGTTGAATAAACACCTTGTGTTAGATTTTGCTCTGGATTGTGAGGAATATGGAGCATATACCAACTGATAGGCATCACAATGAGCAATTCTGAGTCTACCAGAGGCTGGAGGGGAGTGGTGACCTAGTAAGTACTATTTTTGAGTTTGTGTTTTTGATTTTAAGGTCATTAATGCTAGGGATAGTTAGGTCAAACAAACCCACCATTTTAAAAATGGTAATTTTGGAGTTGATTTCAGCGATTTCATTGGCCAAAAATGTAGGTTCATGAGATATTTTAGCAAGTTTGATAGAATATTAGTTTTATTAAAAATAGTATAAAATTCGTGAATACTTGTGGAGTGTTCATTAAAACTTATGAAGAGTTCATTGAAACTTGTGTCAAGTTTGTCAGAATGATAAATTCGTTAAAAGTTATAGTGAATTCATCAAAAGGCTTAGCGAATTCATTCATAGTTTTGTGACTTTGTTATTATTAGCATGAACGATAGAATTTGAGATAGTAATGTCATCATATGTGCATTGTAGGGTAACTAATGATTATTACATATGAGTATATGATGTGAAAAGACTAAAATTATGTTTTTAAAATATTATAAGAGAGACGACTTATCATTACCATGCAAAAGAGGTGGTCAAGTTTGCTACAATTGATGCAAAGGTTAATATATTATGATGAGGGTGTCTTAGAGGTAGTCAAACTTAAATATGTTTCATAGATGCATGAGATATGTGTGGATAGGGAACTACTCACATCTTTGGTAGAGCATTAACATTCAGAGACCAAGATGTTCTAGTTACCAATGGGGGAGATGACTGTGACTTTGGAGGATATATAGAGGATACTTATCATTTTGATATGGGGTTTGAAGGTTTATTAGATGGAGATGACACATGCAGTATCATTATCTAGAGTGTTTAGAGAGGACATCATCCCTATGATTAATATGGGATAGATTTGGATGTTTGCATGGCATTAGAGAAGATAAATGGACTGACATTAGTATTGATGGCTCTTATTGGTGGCATGTTATTACTAGACAAGAGTGGGATAATATTTCATGTGGGATTATTAGATGTGATTGTAGATATGATAGAGAGAGTGGCATAGTTGACATGGGGACCTTACATTTTGTCACACTTGTACAAAGACTTACATATATTCATGTACATGGGAGATATGAGCATAGGGTCATCCACACTACTAAAGGTGTGGGAATCAAAGCACATTATGATTGAGAGACCTATTGGAAAGATGAGACATAGGGAAGCTAGAGAACCCTTTGCTTATGGATGGTACATTGTGATAGGAGTATGTAAGACACATATGGGTTATTTGAGTTATTATAGGAGATCATTGGATGAGTTGGGGCTTATAGATATTATACAAAGACCTTATAGGGATGTAGATCCATTTTGGGCACATGATGCAAAACACATGGAGTACGTGTTAAAACCTTATTATATTATTGGAAAACATGAGTACATCATTGAGTGGTATAGATGAGACAATGTTCTACAATAGTTTGGGATATGTCAGGATGTACTAGTAAGACCACATGTGTTTTCACAAGAAATGCAAGATAAATCTTAGTGGGGACTAGGGATAGACCTAAGGGTGGTAGATCATAGTTGGACACAAATTTTGGATGTACCATACTTGCATAAGAGAGACATAGTTGATGTAGGGGTGACTAAGGCCTATACAACATGGTGGGAGCATATGTGACCTATTTTATTCATAGCTCTATAATTGAGACCTAGGACATGGAGAAGAGACTAAATTTAACATTTAGAGTCTGAAAATAAGGGCATGATAACAACACTTACCTATGTAGGTAGTTATCCTAGGTAATGGATGACACACTGGTGCGATGTTTACATTGGGGAGACGAGCTGTTGAGTTAGAGGTTAATGAGGTAGAGGGAGAGATAGTATGAGTATATACACATATGATTACTATTAATAGTGAAAAGGAGGGAGATGGTGAGGATATGGTGATGTGTACTATACCAAAGATCCATACAAAGGAAGATGATGAGGCTGGCCAATCAAGACCAACATGAATAGTGGAGGATAAGAATTTGATTTCAAGGCTTCACAAGGATATTAGAGAGAGATGTGGATATTTAAAGGTTACAAGGGGATGGAAGATAGAGAGGGAGTTATAGATTTGTTAAGATAGCTAGATTATAGGCATAGGTGGATAGGTTGACTATAGAGGCTGTGAATAGAGAGGAGGGCTTGGTGACTTTTGACATCGGCACATAGACAAATGATGATACTTTTTTAGCATAAAGATATCAACAATAGAAGGATGAGGCACAAACTAAGCTAAAGAGAGTGAAGGATATATTGACTAAACCAATACAACTCAAGGCCAATTAGATGTGGTCAGGGAGTTGGATTAGGTGACTTACTAAAAGAGTCTCTATGAGTGAGTGGTGTCACTAAAGTAGTGAGCACCTTCATTTAAAGAGTACTATAGTAGTGGGAGATATGGACTAGGGATATATATAACACATATGAAGGCCTTAGAGTGATTTGTTGGACAATTATCTCACTATGCCATACAGTTTCCATAGAGTACACCATAGTGGTTGGGATCACCTCCTACAGAGGGTAAAAGTGAGAGCTAGATGATAGATGATAAAGACACATTTTTGAGATGTTCATAAGATGGATTTATGTTATATAAATTTTATAGATGGACATGAGATATATTTAATGTATATATGGATACACACACATGATTTATTAGACATGTGATTGTGTTATGGATTATATTATGTTTATGTACATTTTATTTTTATGTATTAGATGGATAAATGGATAGATTTATATGTGATTTCTTCTCTTCTACATTTGATACTTTGCACATGTTACTATTTTGCATTATGAAAATGTATTTGATAAAATGATATGGGTTATTAGTTGATTTTAATAGGCTTTTCTTGGAATGTCCAACAAGAATTCTAACTTTATGTTATGAAATCAGTTGAAGAACATTTATTTTTATGTTGATTAATATAATATGTACCAATGGTATGGAAAAACCATGATGTTTATTATGTTATAGGCATGAGGACTATTAGATTCAAAGGTATAAGACTTATAACATAATGATATGGAATATAATAATAATACTATTTGTAATGCACATAGTGATCTAGACTCAACAAAGTTTGACAATGAAAATAAGATAAGTAGTGTTTTCAAAAATGAAACCAAGTATGGAAAACAAACAATAAAGTAAAAAAATAACTATACTAGCAAGTAAGCAAAACACACAATTTATACAAACAAGAAAGAAATTCAATGGTATAAACAAGTAAAAAAATGTTTTTTTGGATATCCTTGGTTAGATTAAAATCCTTTTTCATACGAGATATTTGAAAATGATAACTATTCAAGGAGTAATATGCATAAGGGATGACTAGGACAAGTGGTTTTTGGTGTTTTTAATTGTATTTTTATGAATCTTTTAATGTTTATAGATGTTATTATATTTTAAGGTGATGGTGGCTGAGTTGATCTCTAATATACATATAAATGGGTATTTCTTAAATAATCCATATGGACCCCAGGCCAATATAGTCCTCCCAATGAGGGAAGAAATGGAAAGTGATGATATTGACATGTTTACTTTATGCATCTTTGTGACAACTTTGGTATCATCCTCAACATTCATAAATACAATATCATGAATATAAGATTGGTGCCTGTACTTGATTCTTACCTTCTTTTCATATTTCTTTATGTGTTCCCTGACATTCTTCTTAGGATCCCAATGTTTAAAGGGTGCCCATTTCAATCCATAATGGACCCTAATTTTCCTCATATATTGAAAGTGTTCCCACCTTGTATACTACATTCGACCAATGTTGAGAGGGGTTAGGTGTACCAATACTTGCTTAGAATTCTATAACTAAACATCAACACTATCAACCAATTGAGCAGTAATTTCTTGTTCAACCACTTTATCAAGAATGATTCATGGTAAATACAAGGGGTGTGCCTTGGTGCCTTCTATACTAATTATAGTACACTCATGATAGAAATAGTAATCACCTATTATCTAAAGAGTTATCTTTATGGGATTTAATAGTCTAAGCATATTCTTACCATAGATAACTTGGTACACCATAGGGTAAAATGTTTCCATTAAACTTTGTATTTGTTTCCTAAATTTGTGAACATGAAGAATGTTGAACTGATCATAAATCCTATTCTTTAGATATTATGTAGATGGTTACCAGAGTTCCTCATAAATTGAATGTATGTTGTAATCATAACATCTACCAAAAATAAGACATCATGTAGAAGCTATCATCTGGTAAGCTTTCTATAATGGTGATTCGATGAATCAAATTGAAGTTCATTATCTCTCCCAGGGAAATAATTTTGTTATAATTGAGGATGATATATAGTAACATAACTTAATCAGTTGGTCTACTTACTCTTGTAGATATTCTAATAGGGGTTTGAGGTACCTATTCTTGTTGCACATTTTGATCAAGAACCTTTGGGACATGTTTTCTATAATGCCTTCTAGTATTGTATATTCCTTTCTGGATTCTTCTTGCTTATTTTCCTACAACTGGTCCCTGTACATGAATTTTTCATTGAACACAACATCTCTACTCCTGGTTATTTTCTTATCTTCCATATTTCACAACCAAAATATAAAGTCATCAGTTCTATATCAAATAAATGTGCATTTATGATACTTAGCTTCTAACTTATTCCTATGATCTTTGTCAATATAAGAAAATGAATCACAACCAAAAATTCTTAAAAAATAATAATCTACCTTCTTTCTAGTCCATGCCTCTTTTGGTATTCCATGATCTAAAGCACTCAAAGGTCCTCTATTTATTAGATAAACTATTGTAGTTACAACATCTACCCAAAATTATAAAGGCAAACCTACATGCAATCTCATGCATCTGGCATGCTCCATAATAGCCTTGTTCATTCTTTATGACACCCCATTCTATTGTGGTGTTATTGGAACTATTTTATATCTATGAATTCCACTTTTTGAACATTAATTGTTAAAAGTGTTACTATAATACTCACCTCCATTATCTGATCTGAGACATTTTAGTGTTAAACTTATTTCATTTTCAACTAAAGCTTTCCATTTCTTGATGTATCAAAAACATCATACTTCCTTTTTATATAATATACCAAAACCTTCCTAGTTACATCATAAATAAAAGTAACATAATAATATGAACCACCAAGTGAAGATACATAAGCTAGTCCCCATACATCTATATGCACAAGCTCTAATTTATACTCCTTCTTGGCTGGTCCAACCCTAAAAAACCTCACACATTTTTGTTTCCCATATACACAGTTCTCATAAAAGTCCAGATCTAATTCTTTTAGACCTCGTAGTTTATCCTTTGCATGTAGGGTCTTCATTCCCTTTTCACTCATGTGGCTAAGTTTTTAATGCCGCAAAGCTGCATCTTTATTTGTAGCAGCTACAACACAAGATGAATTAGCATTATTTGTAGACAAATATAAAGTGCCTACTTTATTATCTTTTTCAACCACCAAAAACCCCTTTGTAACCTTCCATGATTCATCTATAAATGTGACCATACAACCCTCACTACCTAACTACCCTACAAAGATCATATTTCTCCTCAAGTTTGGAACATGCCTAACATCCTTCAGCACCCAAATGTTTCTATTATATAATTTAACTTGAACGGTTACTTTTCCAATAATACTATAGGGTTCATCATCACCAAGATAAAAATTCCCATAATTACCTTAAACACTTTCTGTAAAATAATGTCTATAAGGGGTAGCATGAAAAGAAGCACCTGAATCTACAACCCAAGATTCAACAATATTATCAAAAGAAAGTATAAGAGCATATTGTAATACATCACCTACTACATTTTCTTCTCTATTACCTTCCTGTTGATCCTTACCCAATTTTTCCTTTCAAAACCAACACTCTTTCTTTGTGTGTCCTAGCTTACCATAGATCCAACATTCCATCTTGCCTCTTGATTTAGATCTTGTACCCCCTTTTGATTTTCCATGGTTTCCTCTTCCTCTATTCTTCTACCTTCCTCTATTTTCCAATGTTAATGCATTCCCAAATATGGATGTTTCATCTATGTTTTTCCTTTGCATTTCCTCACTTAGAATAACACCCACCACATCTTCAAACTTTAGTTTGGCATTTTTAGACACAGAGTTGGTTACTTCCATTACTAAGTTATTCCATCTTTCAGGCAAGGAACAAAGAATAAGAAGAGCCCTAAATTCATCATCAAAGTCAATATTTATGCAATGTAACTGACTAGTAACCATGTTTAACTCATTTAAATGATTTGGTACTGAACCATTTTAAAACATTTTCATATTAATTATTTTTTTCATCAAAATTATTATATTTGAGGTAGAGGGTTTTTCATATAACTTGCCTAATGCAGTCATAAGACCTTTTGTTGTCTTTTCTTTTGATATGTTGAATGTTACAAAAGATGTAAGGCATAAGCGTATGGTTTCAAGGGCTTTCTGATCCAATAATTCCCAATCTTCATCTAACATTATCAATAGATTTTTGGCTTTCCCTCCCAAAAACAAATAGAGGTCCTTCTAGAAAAGGTAATCCTCCATCTACTTCTTCCACAATCCAAAATTCTATCCATTGAAATTCTCCACCTTAGATTTATTTCCATCCACCATAGCTCCCACTCGAGGTTAAACCTTTTTCTTCCTACGATTTAAAATTATGCAAAAATAACATTTACTCTGATACCACTTGTTAAGATAAATTAAAACCCAGATCTATCCCCAAATTTCATACAAGAGAAACTATGAAATGAATTAATCAAACATTTAAAAAATAAATATAAACATGCACATAATAAGAGACACCAGATTTAATGTGGTTCACCCAAGATGGGATATATCCACCAAACTTGTCCAATATATTATTTCTATAAATACAAGGGAGAAACAAAATCCTTTAATAAACCTTGTTATACCTCTCTACCTTTTTTGTCTCCTCTATGTGTACAATATTTCATTCTACTTCACACCCATACATCTCAGCCATATATCAATACATTTTAGGGTAAAAAACACTTAAACATAACCTCTTCCATTAGATCTAGAAAATTTTAATCAATGGCTCATATTGACTATGGAATTATAATTTAACAAGGCAATTTTAATCAAAATTTTCTCTAGGGTGCATGGACCCCAGACCCCCCCCACCAAGGGGGTCATCCCCCTAGACCTTATAAGGGGGATTCTCCCATGACAACCCCCCATGTCATTAAAGATTTAAAGAATGGGATCTAAACCTAGTTGAAATAACATTAGAATTTAACCTCTAAGCCTAGAAGACAATCAAGCTCCACACCTAACACTTGTTATTTGATTGCATGGCTGAGAGACATGTGGTTTCATATCACTGCTCCACCTATATTTGGACTTTAACCTATCTTCATTTATTCTCATATTCATAGGTTAACGGGATGATGACATGTGGTATGATCCCATCAATTAACTTTTTTAGAGTGTAAAATTCATTATCATACATGGAGCCATCTTTAGGTTAGTGAGATGATGACACATGGATATATTTCACTTTTTTGCTTGCCCAGAATGATCATACAATAAATTATGTTGGAATCATTTTAGAGTTAGTGAGATGATGACATGTGGACAACTCTCACTTTTTTTCTTGCCTCAAATAATTGTATAGTAAAATATGTTGGCTTCATCACTAGGTTAGTGGGATGATGACACATAGATGGATCTCACTTTTCTACTTGCCTAAAATGATTATACAATAAATTCTAATAGAATCTTCTCCTTGTGATCAAGATGATGACACATAGAGAGTTCTCACTTTTCCACTTGATAGTTATGGCTTGTACACTGTGAAAATATCCAATAAATTTCAAGTTAGTGGGATGATGACATGTCATAGGATCTCAGTGATCCACTTGCTCGAGTAACTTCTACTCACCACTTGGGTTCTAGGTTATCAAAATTATGACATATAACAAGATCAGATGGGCTCGAATATTTCCTAGAGGTAAAAGTGGGAAAACTTGAGCATAGAATAGCCTGCCTAAGATAAAACCTAGGCAAAAAATAAACTAGAACACAACATGTCAACCATGTTAGTCTTTAAATTGAAAACCTATCATGTACACAAGTTTTTTAATTAAAGGAAAAAGATAAATACCGTGAACGTGAATTTAATTTAACTTATTTTGGGAATAATTGAGTTTTATTTCTATTTTAGTTAAGGGTCTGGATTAATAAATTAGTAAAAAATATAGTAATAAATATAATCTTGATTGGTGCAAATATTTGTCTTATTTACCTTTCTAAAAATAGAAATAAATAAGACATATAACTTAGCTAGAAAATAGATTGAGACGAATGATATAGAGGTTGAAAATAGTTATGCAGGACTGGGAAAGTGTCATAAACTTGAATCTAGATTTCATTGGGTGAAAGGATAGGAGCACCAAAAAGTGGGCACTTTGGTGTTTGATGTTGTTTTCTATTCCTACCATTGTTGTCTAAACTGATCATAGAGACCTAAAAATTTCTAGGTAGTTGTGTTGTGCTTGTGTGAGCGTGATTATGAAAAATTTAGCACTGGTCATTGATGAAACTTACTTTGGATTTGATTTTTTCAAAAAATTTTTTAACCCTCCATCATGCTTGATAAAATGACATTTGAGTCACTTGGGAAAGACAGGGGGTAGTGTGAAAGATGTAATGAACATGTAATCCACACCCATCGCATGGGCACGTTGCCTACATACCAATACTCTAAAGAGGAAATAAAAAATATGTAGTTCTTCTACCTAATGTGCTTTGTGCAATAGTGTGATGCAGATGAAAATGCAAAATTGATAGTGTTTGAGGTGGCTAGGGACTGGTATGAGGATTTTAGTAGGTTTGTAGTTGTGTTAGGTGATTGTGTGTAAAGAATAGGGAAGTTTGCCTTAGTGCTTTGTTTGTATTCTTGTTTACTTTATATGTTTGGTCACCCCCTTTGTAAATTAGATTTGAGTGGGATTTTATAGGGAACAATTGGTCATGGGTTAGATTTATTCATGATAGGCTGACATAATTAAGGATAAGGACATGATCAAAATGCCTATTGGGGCTCAAAGTATAAATGGATAGAACCATCAAAAATGAGATACTTCTCTATTATGAGCTATAGTCCAAATGGGGTACTCCTATACTATAGGCTCAAGACTTGGGGGAACAATTTTGGCATGGGGAATACTACCTGGCTGAGGTGGAATGACCATTTAGAAGGTTTTGGATGGCTGGTAATGAGCAAAAAGGTGTCTAAAAGGGTCATAAGAGCATGTAAAAAGGACATATGAATGGGGTGTCACAAGCCACACTCAAACTACCAATTTGGACATTTTATATGACTACATTTACCCCCTTTTTATTTTAGTGATGCATAAAAGTGAAATTCTAGGATAAAGGAAAAAATAGAAAGCATACCTAAACTTACTTGCAAGGGTGAATCCCATGAATATTTGTGATGATGAGTGTGTATAGAGAGAGCACAACATGAAGCATAAATCTGCAATAGAAAAAAAGGAGTAGATTAGTTCTTACTAGACATGTTATGTCTAAAATAAAAATGTACAAGGGATGGGTAAAAGAGAGAGGAAGAAAAAATAATGAATACACCTCACTGAGTATGTAAACCAATACAAAACTTGTTGTGATGTTGAGTGATGTTGGGTATGTGTTGTACCAAGAGTAATATCATGAACATAGTTGAGTACTCAATTCCCTGAGGGTGGCTCAAGAATACAAAGGTTGTCCTTTTGGCTCTATCATCACCCACTATATAGTGAAGCTATGTGATCATGCATGTGTTAATCAATGTTTGGATTGTGTGTCTAATCCCTCTGAGTAGGTGACTCAAGAATACAAAGGTTATCTAGTCCTTTGACTCCATCATTTCCCACTAAGTATAAAATATAAAATGATATTGGTATGTATGTGTGTCATATGAGATGGGTCATGAAGCCCATGAATGCTCTTTAATTTGATAATGTGGTGTGGATAGCTAAATGTGTACTAAGAACTAGGCCAATCTTGACCACTTTGAAACTGCGAACTAGCCTTCTATGAAAGATACTCCAAAATGATGCCAACCACCTGTAGATAGAATAAGGAACATAACTACTAAGAATACCTAGGTAATATAATGCACTAAAAATAAAAGAAGGCAAATGTGTCGTGCACATTAACCGCAATCACTAGTGTCTATAACATGGATTTTGATCTAGAAGTTATACCAACTATCCAATTTGAAACTAGAAGTGAGAGCCATCATGAAATGCATCATGCCCCTATATATAGATAATCTAAGTAAAAATATATTGAAACTACCCAATCTGAACTAGACTATAGCTAACAAAACTATAATCGACCTTACCTTTCTATCTGTTTCTAAATTTTTTGGGTTTTCGACTATTTGGATAGGAGTGCCAAAAAGTGCACACTTTATTGTAGGGTGATATAGTCCTTATGGGATGATCTTGTATTCTAATATTTTTGATGACTATTCTATGTTTGTCACTATTTTTCTAGTTTGTTCTACACATTTTAAATTCTGATTATTGTTTTGAGTGTTCTGAAAACTATTTTTTGACTAGTAGAGGGCTCTGATCTTTATGATAAAACCCTTATTTGTTGCCCCCTCTTTTGAGGGTAGGAATCAAGACCCTTCAATGACTACCCATAGAATAAATAGCTCTACAAGTGTGTTATGTTGTGAAATACATGATATAGTAATGATAATCCAAAAGATGTCTCAAGATATAACATAGTTTGTATTGGATATTGGTTGATCAATAGGGGTATGCCTAGATAGATGTAACAATGTAATAACATGTGCAATATAATGAACTAAAAATAGAAATATTTTTAGTTTTCAAGGAGTGATGGAACATGATGTTTATCATGGCATCCAAAAAGGCAAGATAATGTATGATGAAGATCATGGCATTGCAAAAAACTAAGAAGCAAACAAGTAAACATGCATGCAAGGAAAGAAGCATACAAAAGAGGCCAATGGACCAAGAAAACAAGGGACATGGGCACATGTTTCTAAAATTTGGAAAGAAATCATACAAGGCATGTTCAAATCCCCACATATAATTACAAATAAGCAACATTGGCATGAAGGCCATAAACACATAGAAGAGTACAAAAAAAAGACATTGGAAAATGTCCTAAGGCACACACAAGTAACAAAATATGAACTAAGAAATGCAATCACATATATCTACTCAAATCAAGAAAAGAAGGCATGTAAATGTTGGAAATATTATCACATCTAAATGATCAAATTAATAAGTGAAAGTATGCAAAACATGTAGTACAAGACTAGGTAGATGATAAGAAATACATAAGTGTTATATACTAGTGAGTGTCAATAGAATAGTCTATGTAAGATAGTAATTAATATATGTCAACATGATAACTAAAGTGTGTGGTATAGGAATGACATAACCTGGATGGTGTAGTCATGTAGAAGATGTCCCTAGTGGGTAGATATGTCGATGTATGTCTCAAATGTAAAAATAGGATGCCCCCTCAATGGGTAGAGTGAAGTAATCAAGGATCTGGGTGTCACTACACACACTCAACTAAGATCAAGTGAAGCATGGTAATGTATATAAATCAACAAACAATAGCATAGAACAACAAAATGTAAGTCTAGCATGGTAGTAGAAATGTAAAGTGTGGATAATGCATACAGTTGAAATTTTTTTAGTGTTTTGAGTTATTTGAATGTTTTTTTAATTTTAAAATATATATATTTTTTTAATTTTAAAATATTATATTATTTTTGGTATTTTTAAATAAGCCATGTACAAGTAATCATAAGGAAACTATGTATGAGAAAGTGAAAAGAAACTATGTACAAGTAAGTTGAGAAATTATGTACAAGAAAGACTGGGAAATTATGTACAAGAAAGACTAAAAAGAAACAATACTAACCAATGAGTCTCATAAGAGACTCCCTATCATGATATCCTATATCAAGGAGAGGGATCGTGCATGATCATGAAACATGATGGAAGGGTTGAGACTGTGACTCTAAAAGCTATGTATGTTGTGACTACTCTGAAATCTATGTAGTGAAAAATGATTGTGGGGCCCCCCTATAACTATAAAAAGTGGATGCAATTATGTGGCTCTTAGGGACCCATCTGGTAGTAGAAGAATCTCTCTAAAAATGTTCTTTATGTGTATAGGCATGAGTCCTCAATGATATTGCCATGGCTATGAATTATATAAATGGAAATTGTCTAGAGTCCTGAAACTGTCATTGATGTAGTGGTTTCTCTAAGAGAGGCCTCCATAGAAGTGTATGAAATCTTTGTGATATCAAGGGAGGCATTGATTGTATCTAAATTTCAACTGGAAGAAGAACAATAATTGGTAGAGGAGCTAGAACTATATTGGAAGGGGTGCTAACCTGAGTGACAAAGTTATAGCCATGGGTGTAATCAACCTACCTATCTTCATAAACTTGGGTGATAGCCTATATCTCATGATCTACTAAGGAATAGAGATATTAGTAGGTGTGGGATAAGAGCTAAGTGAACCAAGTTTGAATGGAGGAGGAATAGATATAACCACTAGTGTTTTCTTGTGTCTAGTAGTGATAGGGGGATACTCATAAGGCACTAAAATGTTAGATACATCTAGGTAGAAACTATGTATGTGGGATGAAATGCATGTAATTGGAGTTATAATTTGTATATCAATATGATTATAAAAAACATTCCACATGAGAGATATCAAACAAGGGATAGAGAGCATGGAACATTGCACTAATGCATAAAAAACTTTGACTTGTAACATGACATTTCTAACATGTTTAGTAAGATAGAGTTGAAAATTATTCTGAATGAGAGAGAATATGTAAAATAAATAATGAAACCTTGTATTAAAGAAAAGTAAACATTACTTTGAACGAAAGGGATCTTAACATGTTTAGCAATAAATTGCTTAATATCATCCCATATTATAAAAAGTAAGCATGAAAGGGAAAGATTGAAGCTTTGCATTAACATATAATAAACTTCATCATTCATATACATGATAGGACTGAGTATGGAATCCTTATTGTTTGCAAGAAATGTTTTGAAATAAGTGAGATCCATTTTTGATTTTATGTGAAATTTGATTTAATTAAAAAAAATAGAAACATATTTCTAAAAATCAGTAAGGAATTTTCCCTAGGATTTATAGGGTTTTTATGCACAAACGAAGTAAGTCGGGTTCACCATATGATTTAACTTATTTTGGGAATAATGGATTTTTATTCATATTTTAGTTAAGGGTATATATTAATAAATTAGTATAGAATATAACAATAAATATAATCCTGATTTGTGTAATTGTTTATTTTTTTCACCTTTCTAAAAATAACAATAAATAAGGAGAAATATAACTTACTAGAAAATAGACTGAGATAGATGATACAGAGGTTGAAAATATTTGTGCAGGACTGGGAAGGTGTCATAAACCTAAATCTAGCTTTCATTGGGTGAAAGGATAGGAGCATCAAAAAGTGGATGCTTTAGTGTTTGACACTGTTATCCATTCTTATTATTGTTGTCTAAAATGATCATAGAGACTTGAAACTTTTTGCATAGTTGTGTTTTTCCTGTGTGAGTGTGCCTATGAAAAATTGAGTGTTGGTCATCGATATAACTCATTTTGGATCTTATTTTGTTTTCAAATCCTAACCCTCCACCATGATTGATAAAATGATATTTGATCACTTGAGAAAGAGGGGGTTAGTTTGAAACATGCACTCAACGTGCAATCCATACCCCTTATGTGGGCACGCTTCCTACATACCAATACTATGAAGAGGGATCAATATATATGTAGTTCTCCCACCTAATGTTCTTTTTTCAATAGTGTGATGTGGATGAAAATTCCAAATTGATAGAGTTTGAGGTGGCTAGGGACTGGTATGAGGATTTTAGTAAGTTTGTAGTTGTGTTGGGTGACTGTGTGTAAAGAATAGGAAAGTTTGCCTTAGTATTTTTTTTGTATTCTTGATTTTTTTTAAGTGTGGTCACCCCCTTTAAAAATGATCTTTGAATGGGATTTTATAGGGAGAAATTGGTCATGAGTCAGATGTATCCATGCAGTCTGACATAATTAAAGATAAGGGTCGAATCAAAATGATTTTTGGGGCTCAAAGTGTAAGTGGATAGGACTGTCAAAAATGGGACACTTATCTATTGGGGAATATAGTCCAAATGGGGTGATCCTATCCTATAATCTCAAGACTTAGGGGATCAGGTTTGGCATAGGGAATACTCTTGGCTGAGGTGGAATGGCCATTCAGAAGGTTTTGGATAACTAGAAATGAGCAAAAAGGTGTCAATAAAGGTCACAAGAGCATGTAAAAAGGACCTATAGATGGGGTGTTATAAGCCACACTCAAACTATCAACTTGGACATTTTATATGACTATAGGATTATACATAGCTTTGATTTTCCTTTTCATAACTTTGAAACATGATTTAAACTTTATAAACAACTTTAGGCTTATGCCTATCAAAATCAATTTCATAGACTTATAAGGTTCATAGGACCTTGAATAAGGATATTCAATCAATAGTGGGTCCCTATTTGAATTTTAAAATTGGGTATGTGTATTGAGGCACAATAAATTAGAGATCAAGTGGGGAAACACTCTAGGGTATTTGAGAACCCAAAATCTCAATAATGTATCATAACAAAATTTTAGTTCTAACAAGGAATAAGTAAACTAGCTCCCTAAAAAAAATCTCCTCCTTCCCTATACAACCTACTAACCCTTTTCATTCCTAGGATCTATGTGTGTGATTTTATGAAATTTATTTACCCATTTATTATGAAAGTTTTAACAAAGACCTGTGTAAGTTTTTTTTTATTTCAGATTTTGTAATCAAATAGTAAAGGAAGCCTATGCATTTCTCTATTTCCAGCCAAAAATCCATAGCTCTGATAGAGATAACTCTGATTCCACTCTCATCCTTTCTCTATCTCCAGTTGGGTGTTTATAGTACTAATAGATATTACTTGAATCACCATTATTCTATAAGTTTGCATGATGTTTTTGGAAACACATATAGGAGGGTTGGGAACCACCATTGGCTATGTGTATGTATAAGCAAACTTATTTTAATCAATGTGTCCCTACCAGTGTACATCTAGTTCAATGTTTATTATTTCTCATTTAATTTTTAGCATGAAATAATGCATTTAATCTTTTTGAAATGAGAAATTTTTATAAAATTTTCATGAGTATATCAAAGTAAATCCCAAAAACCTAGTGAATTCATTCAATCTAGGTAGAACTTAATTCAACCATAACACAAACCTCAATCCTGGAAGCTCAAACACTACCAGGATAAATTCTAGTGAATGCCAATTATACTTTCTTTTATACTATTCCCTTATTATTGGCCAATATTTTATAATTATAACACATAAGAAATCAGTTGGTTTGTTCTGTAGTTTTAGGAAAAAACTAATCTAGAAAGAATAACAACTAATCTACTTAAAGTAAGTGCAAAAAGTAGGGAACCTAATCTAAGAAAAAAAGAAAGGTTAACTTAAAAAGTAGGAAACATAATCTAATCCTACATATACATCATTAATTAAAATCATTCATAAACATCTCTAGTTGTAGTAACCATGAAATAATGTTTCAAAAATTATCCATTGAATGAAAAAGTGAGGTCATTACTTTGGAGGTCCTTCAAGTGGAAGGTATTGTTACCTAGAATTTTAGATACTTGATATGGGCCAATCCATAAAGGAGTGAAATTATCATGCTTTCCTTTCTTATCGTGTGTTTTATCCCATAAAAGCACTGGGTCTGAAATCTTGAAAGCCTTGGTTTTAGACCTTTTGTCAAACCTTATTTTGATAATGTCTTGGTGTTTGTTAAATTTTTTCAATGCTTCAATTCATGCATCTTCCATCTAGATTATATCAAGTAATCTATATTGGATTATTCCATCCTCTCGCATGTACTCTTGTATAAATTGGTGCATTGGTATTTTAAGAGTGATATGGAAAACTAGTTGTTGTCCATACATTAGTAGAAAAGGTTAAGCCTTGAGGGCTTGATTGTGTCTTGTTTTGTTTTCCCATAGTGCATATTTCAGTATTAGTGTCATTCTCTTGGTTTATATTATGTTGAATTCTTGATGTCATCCCTCAAATCCTTATTAGTAGATTAAACTACTCCATTAACTTGTGGGTAGTAATTTGAAGAGAACTTGATGGTAGTTTGGTTGTTAGAGGCCCACTCAGTAAATTTAATAGATTTAAAGGCTTTACCATTATCACAAACTAAGGATATTAGACTACCAAACCCATTTAGTATATTATCTTCTAAAAAATTGATAATGTCTAGTGCTCTAGAATTCTTAGTGACTGTAGCTTCCATCCATTTGGTGCAATTGTTAGTGGTTGTCATGTTGAATATGTGCCTTTATAAAGTATTTGGGTTGATCATCCCAATGAAGCCAAGGTCCTATTGAGAAAAAAGGCATCCTTTAATGATTGGTTAAAGGGGCATGGCTCCATTCACTTCCATTTTTTTGAACACTTGGTATTAATGGCATGTCTTAACATGGTTGTGTGCATATATGAAGATTGTTATCTATTAGTATCCCATTCTAAATTTTTTATGATCTATTATATTACCTAAGGGATGTCTACTACCTATATTTTGATGTAGATTATCCAGGATGTATATGGCTTAATTTTTTTAAACACACCTCAAATAGATGCTTTCATAATTATTTTAGTATGAAAATCCCTCTTTTATCATAAAATGGGATGATTTAAGCCTAAGGACTCACCTCTACTCTTTATTTATATCAAGTGGACATTTACCTATGAGTAATTAGTAGATCATGTGGGCATACCATTCACCTTCATTCACATTAATCTCATTGATCTATTCAATGTAGATGCATGGATCCATCTCAGTCATGAGTTGAATGATTCTTTGGCCTCGCACCATCTTGGAAAGTCAGATTTCAAGATCAAATTCTTGTAATTTTACCATCCATTTACCTCTTCTTTCACCTAATTTATTTTGGTTGAGTGTAAGCTTAATAGTTAGGTCTATAACAATGACATATATCTTATTTCTCAATAGGTAATGCCTAAACTTCTTCAAATCTTTAATCAATGCATATATTTATTTATATATCATTAAATATTTTAACTTTGCCTCATTCAGGTTGGTACTCATGAAAGCAATTCTATGTTAATTATCGACTACTTTTTATGTGAGTATAGATGTTATGGTGTGCTCTAAGGCAAATGAATAAAGGTAGAAATCCTTAGTAAAATATGTGTTGATTAGAACTGAATCTTGAGCGATGTCAATTTTGATGTCCTAAAAACCTCTTTTGGACTATGTTGTCCATTCTTTTTTAGGTCTTACTTTAACATCACATTCAATGGTTTAACAATATCTACAAATCCAAAAATAAATTTCCTTACAAATTTTATCTTACCAAAGAAAGAATTCAACTCTTTCTTGTTGTTAGGAGGTGTCATCTTGGAAATGACCTCGATTTGTTTTAGGTAAGTGGAAATCCCATCCTTAGTGATGATGTGGCCCAACAATTTTCCTTCAGTGACTCCAAATATAATCTTCTTTGGATTGAGTCCATATATGACCTACATGATCAGCTCTATATTTTGGAAACACCATTAGGTCATCCATATAAATGATGATTCATTTACCAATTAGTCTCTAAAAGGCAAAGTCCATATCTCATTGAAAGGTTACTCCTACATTAATTAGGCAAAAGGCATCCTTTGGTATGTGAAATTTCCCTACTTGTTTATGAAAGTAGTATTAATTCTATCTTCTGCTTCCACTAACACTTTATTATAGCTTGAGAGTCCATCTAGGAAAGACATCATCTCAAGTCCACTAACCATTTGAATTACCACATGAAGGAGGGTATAAGATAAGTTATCCTTTTTTGATGCCTGATTCAGACTTCTAAAGTTAACACATAGCCTGATTTATCTATTCTTCTTCTTAACTGGTACTAGGTTGGCTACCCAAGTAGAATCCCTCATTGGAAAAATAATCTTAGCTTCCAATAGCTTTTGTACGTCTATTTGGATGAGAGGTTCTATAATTGGATTTACTATCCTTTGTCTATAAATAAAGGGATTATGTTCTAGTTTTATTAGGATGGTATGTGTAATGACCCTGGGGTTAAAAACCTTTAGATCTTCATATGTCTAGGTGATCATGTATTTTTATTATACCAGCTAACTCTTCAAATTTTGTTTCTCACTTTTAGTGAAACTCAAGCTACTATTTACATACTGAGGATGTTGGTTAGTGTCTAGATTCTCTTTAATAAAATTAGACTCTGTCACTTTAAGCTATTTTTTATTTTGAGATTATGAATCCACATTGAAAGCTCACTCTAGTGATACCATCCCCATAGGAATGTGGTTCTCAGTCAATTATGAGACACCATATTCTCCCAAATCTTCTAAATTCATGGGCTTGATATCTTTTTCATTTATTATCTAAGATTCGAAGGTTACATTACTATTCATAAATTTTATAATATATTGGTCATCCTCAAATACTTGGAAGCTATCCACATTTTATAATATAGAGAAATAAGGAACCAAATCCATAAAAAAAATTTGCATCTTAGATTTTTAGAGTGGAGCCAGATTGGCAGCTAAAGTTGCTAGTGAATTTGTCATCTAGTTTCTATTCATTAGGATGACTTTGACATTAAATGCCTTGAAGGATTTGATAATATCCCATGCTAGTGTTTTTACTTCGTCAAGTAAGTGAGTTTACATTGACATTTATTTCTAATCTATTTACCAACTAGATTTGAATCACTAAAGACTTACAACTACTTGATAATATGCTTCAGTGTAAACTATTAACTAAGGATTAAAGTTTTATACTTAGCTTGAATATTGGTGCAAGGGAATTTTAGTTTGTAGGTAATTATATAATGATTTTCATTTGGGTCAGTCAAATTTATGCCAATTCTTAAACCTTACTTTGACTTTGTTTCATCAGAATAGAGAGGTCATAACTAGGAAGGACCTTCAAATTATTATTTATGAGGTTCTTTTTTGATAGTGAATGTGTACATGCCTGCATGTGAGGATGAAAGGTCAATATTTTCATTCTTATCACTATACTATGTGATTAGGTACTTCATATTTAGTTCTCTATCTACTCCAATCTAGTTGGCTACTCTTTTCCAAGGTAGCCACATGTGTGAGAAGTCTATAGACATGTATCCATTTAGGGTCTTTGACCAATCCCAAATCAATAATAAGTCATAAGCTTTTGGAATGTCAGACTAGAATATATATATATATATATATACACTATTATACATGTGGCTTAGAGGCAATCTGGATGTCTACATTTGTTAATTCTCCAACACATGGGATAGAAGACTTGCCCATCTATAAGACTACTCTTTTTAATTTATTTGGGGTCAAACCCAATTTTTTGCATATAATTGTAGGCATCACATTGGCTGAGGCACGAGTCATCTAAATAATTATGCATGTTATTTAAAAACATTACGATGGTTAATAAAAAATGTGGTACTTCATGCTTGTCCTTATAAACAACCATGTTTGCATGTGCATCTTTTGATTTATTCATAGATGATCTCCTAGTCAAGGCTTTATCTCTCTATTTGATGATCAGGGATAGATCATGAAGAATAATATTAGCCTTTATTTTCTTCATATCTTCAACAATATTTTACCCTCATCTATTTTTTGGCTCTACACTCTATAATTGGTCATTCCTTTTAGGTTGAGGTAGATTATTGTTGGCCTTAGGATCTGGGGGATTGGTAGCACTATTATTAAGGGGTCTAGTGGTAGTAGCAGGTTGTTTGTTCCTCAAATTATATGTGTCCCTCTATAAATACTAAAAGGCACAAATTTCATCTATATTATCCTTTGATTCATTCTCATCCTCTATTGGGAATGAGAAGTCATATGTTTTAAAGACCATTATTATGATAGGAGGGCCTAGAGAAGTAGAAGATGATGGCTCTAGTTGATTTACTAAACCTTATTGTTTGTCAAATTCTTTCTATGAGATATCAAAGTTGTAATATAATTATATGCAGTCTAACTCACCATTCTATGTTGTGTTATGGATTCTGCACCAATCAAGAAATGTTACTTTTGAGATGTTTATCTCTGGCATCTTGTTAGGTGGCTAATGTTCTATATATTTATAGGTTCTTTGAAAGGCCTATTACCTATAATATGAAAAATTGGGAGTGGTATTCTTCCCCATGGCATATCCCACTTGGGAATTTATTTCTCAACTTCTATACCATTCATTGAATGCCATCCAATTCTACTTTTGTAGAATCAACAACAATACCCTACATAGTAGCAATGTTTAATCATGTCAAAGATTGGTTCTAATTTTGTTGGTTGGATGCAAATATAGGATTATTCAAGAAGTTAAGGTGTTGGTAAGGTGTATTATGGTCTAAGGGAAATTAGGTGTATATCTAGTTTTAATTTTGAGCCACACCATTATAATTAGCATTTGAGATAGGGTTGAGGGTGGAAAAATTATGGTCAATATGATGTGGGGCCATAGCTTGTGATTGAGAATATAATTGTCTATCAATGTTAATAGATTTAGTATAAGAAAAAGGTAGTGTATCAAAATTAGGCTCTTTGTAAAGAAATACATTATTCATAGGCTCTAGAGTATTCATGTACATTTCAAGGGATAACACCTAAACAGGTTTATAGGCAACTTCAAGTCAATTGTACATATTTTGGAATATTGTGTTAAAGGCTCAAATTGGTTCATTAGGTTCTCTCCTCATGCTAAAAAACTATTGGTATATGACAATTGGGATGTTGATTTGTCCAAACTATGCCAAAAAAGTGTTTTAAAATTGATTGCATGATGTGATCGAATCTTCTAGGACATTAAAGAACCAATCATAAGCAACATTTTGAAATATAAAGGGAAAGAGTTTACAGGCCACATCTCTGTGGGTTACATGTAGTATCCCTAAAGTAGTCTTGAAATACTTTACATGGTCTTCAATAATCCTACCTCCTAAGGGAGAGAAGGAAGGAAGGTAATTCTTAAGGTTTTTAGGTAGATCATACACATCTCCAAGGATGGCAAGAAAATAATTGGTTAACCAAGATTTGGCTATTAGGTGTAGAGGAAGATGAGCTCATCTATTTGGGGAATATGATTGGGCCTATGATCCTCTCAAGACACCTTTATCTGACCTATCTATGGATTTTCAAGTGTGGGTATAGTAAGTTAGTACCTAAGGTAGACTTTGTTAATCTTATGGGTATATCCTAACTCAAGTGATCTCTTCAAAGATATAAGAGGTCCTCCTTATATCACCAGATAAATCCTTGTTGATGTGGGTTTTATGCACACCAGGGAATCTTATGAGGTAGCCTCTAACTTTTTAGGATCAATGAATAAATATTCACTCCAAGGCATGAGTTGAGGGGATTTGGGTATTTATAAATAAACTGGTGGTGGAATAGTGATGAGAAAAGTAGTTGTTTACCTCGAACGATTCAAATATGACATGAATATAGATCTACTTGAGATGGAGTAGTCTAACCTAAGCTGGGTAAGATCAAAATAAACTCAAAAATAAATAAAATTTGGGTAGGAAGGAAGGTATGTGAATTAAACAATATGAAGCCCTTATAATATGGATCTTAAACTAAGGGTTTTTAAAATAATCAGGAACTAATGCTTGTTGTAATTTATTGTTAGTACACAAACAAACATAGTCAAGAGTATAAAGAAAAAATACTACCATAAAATTTAGATATATAATCAAATGTTGTTACATTTGTAATATTTCAATAACACATCTACAAAGGGAGATTATGATTATTACATATAAAATAGTGTAATTAGATACTACTCAATATGAATAACTATATCAAAATAACGTTCATGCATAACTAAAAGGCTAAGATACTAGATTGATAGAAATTCTTAAAAAACTCACAAATTTTGAGAAGAATAATATTTTCACATCAAGATCGATTGAAAAACAATCCTTAGAATTTATTATTAATCTTAATATCCAAAATTATCCTCCATTTAGAATCAGTAGGATACAAGTATATATAAGCTTGGGATGGGGATGCTTCATTTCTCAAGCAAAGTCTAAATTTACACTATCTAATAATAAATTGTATGTCAATATTCATGCATGTTTTCAATGTGATTATAAATAATACCTTTTGACAAAATAATTTTGGAAAATAGAAAAAATAAACTTGTGTTATAACTATAACATGCACTCATATCAAAAGCTACTTATGATGTGGTAGCACCAGGGGGTGGAACTTGCATTCTTTTTAAAGTTGTTGAGGTTACAGTTTTTACTTGAGTTATAGCTTAGGTGGGAACCATTGTCATAGATACACTAGTTGGAGTTGTGATATAATTTTCCACCAATGTATTTGTGGTAGTGAATGTGGGAAGTGTACATAAGTTGGCCACATCTGTGTTTGTACTAATGTATACTTTGGGTACTGAGACTGAGTTCTTTGAGGAGGTGCTAATTATACCACTACTACTGAGGTAGATTCATTTTTTGCCTCCATTTATAAATATAAGTCATGGCTAGCCTGAAAGTTAATATCAATAATTTCAAAATCAAGCAAATACATTTTGAATAACTTTGGAAGCTTATACATCAACTTCTAATGCATGGTCAATGCAACTCTAACATCCACATAGAGTGTCTCTATCCTTATAACCCTATCTCTAGAAGAATTCACTAATTACATGATCTCTTTATAAGCTATATAAATTATTATTTCAATTTCTTCTTGAATGTTATCTGGTGCAACTCAAAGGAGGTTCTCAAAAATTGACTTAGGAACTAACTTCGCAAGAGGAGTGCTCACATCAGTGATTCTCATGTCCTTCAAAATAGAGATGCCCTCTCTCTCTCTCTCTCTCTCTCTCTCTCTCTCTCTCTCTCTCTCTCTCTCTCTCAACTTATAAATTATTGCACTAAATTTCACATCTATTAATTATAGTCAAGCAAGATATCCCTCTTAGCTGCCATGTAATTTTGGGCCCATGTAGCTTCTATTATTGTTATTAAGTTTAGATGGGCATATGCCTTATTTCTTGTTTCTTGGATAAAGATGTGGAGGTTAGAATTCATATCCTTCATTTTATTAAATAATTATAGTATATCCCCCCACTTAGGCTAGGATGTAACCTTTATATACCTTATTAATTGAATAATATCATATAGCTTTTTATTTACACCCTATAAACTTATAATTTATTTTGGATCTTGAATCGTGCTCCTCTCTTATGACCTTTATATAGATTGGTCACAGATTCTAAAAATCTGCTTTATTACGACCCTAATAGCATCTAAAAAAGTATAAGGGTCTTCCCTATATCGATTATCATAGGGGTTTGTTTTTATCCTTTTTATCAAAAAAAATATCTTCTCTTTGTTTTAATTTGACATGTTCTCCCTTTGTAACTACAGTCTTCCTCTTGACCTTATTTAAGGTGTTTGTCTATATGTCAAAATGGAATTTGATCATTGGTTATTCAAAAATCACTAGGTCTTGTCTACCTACCTCCTCTTGTTGTATTTGTTGAATCCACAAGGGAACATTCAATCCAACTTATTTCTTAGCTTTCTTTATGGCTACATGAGAGGAAGGAGATTGCCCTAGAGGATGCATTTTTGTAGGGGAAGGTTTCCCCAACTCAGGGAAAAGAGGTGTGGACTTCCTCTATCTAGAGATTTTATTCCATGTTGTAGTATCAATGATATACTTCATCTTCCTAGTTGTCTTATTTACCAAAATTGTATGGGAATCTATCTGGGTAGCTTGGCCAATGGGAATACACAACTATGTAGATAACCCACGATGTGTGACTTATGTATCAAACATGGAGGTAGATACCATAATTTCAAAGTGAACTTTCTTTGATGTCCTAGGGGAATGGGGAGCTCAACTAAAGAATATGTCACTAGGGTGATAAGAAATTTTTGCATGTAATTGGTGACTGATGTGTATACAACAACATTGGCAATAAACATAGTAGGAAAAATCCTAGTAGTTTGGTTAAAGTGAAGTCTAAATTACAGGAAACTAGACTGTAGTTGGAAAAATTGGCATTGCAACTACCTGGGGCTCTATTATTGGTCTTAAATAGTACAATGAATGAGTATTTTATGTTGTATTATTTATAGTATAAGTCATTTAAAAATTTACCAAATAATGGGGAACTTGTGTACTTACTTCTAGGTGGTTGTTGCTATATTTGTCACCATGTTAGTTTGAGATGGAGTTTATGGTGGTGTGGTTAATGATGGCCCTTATACTGAGGCTTGTATTTTTGACTTTTTATCACCTTTCATATCACCTTATTTTTCCTTTAACAACTTAGTGGCCACTAAGCTAACATTTCCCTAATAAATTTCCTTAGATTCCCCTAATAACTTAATCACTCTAGATTGAGTTTATTCTTCAGTCATCCACCCATCTTCTTCATCCTTATTTATTATTTCCTAAAATGATTTTGTTTCTTTAGTATCTATTTTAGACACCCACTCTTATTTAGTTCTACATATCTTATCCTTTTAATCACTATCATATATTTCAATAGGATATGATCTTCATTAGCCCAATATTCTATCATTTTCTTCACCTAGACCTTCTGCAGGTTTTTCCTCTATTTACATCTTTTGAGGTGAGTTTAGAGGAGTTTTAGGATTTCTCTTATAAGTAATTAGTGGCTTAGCATTAATGGGGGATATTCATATAAAATATGGAGTGGGAGATGAAGGGGTTATAGTGGTATCAAGTTGTAAGGAAGTGGGAATGATAATAACTATTAGGGGAATCATGGGAGGTGAAGATGGTTGCCTAATAGAAGAAATAATAGGACCTTGGGAAAGAAAAGAAGTAATATTTACTTGTTGTATTATGGTTAGTGGAGGTAGAGGTAACATAGAAACTACCACCATTTCTCCACTATAACTTGTAAATCCCTCTGTGTTATTTGTATGCTAAGGAGAGGTAATAGCCATTGAATGTGCAGGGGAGCCTTGGGAAGCCTCGGCTCTATCTTCAACATTTTCTTCCCTAGATGGGAAAGCTTGTTCTTATATATTTGATTTTTTTTGATGAAGGGGCCCATGAATAGGTGTAGAAACCCATTATTCTCCTTCAATCCTCTTGGTGTTTTCATCAATAATTGTCAGATCATAATGTATCCATTGGGATACAATCATTGACATGTTTAATTTTTGCATCCTTGTATAAATTTTGTTATCATCATCAAAAATCATGAATATAATATCATGACTTTAATATTGGTTCCCATAGTTTATATTTACCTTCTTCTCATATTCATTTATGTTCCCTAAAATTCTTCCTAGGATCCCAATGTCTAAATGGTGCCAATTTCAATCCATAATGCACCTTGATTCCCCTAGAGATTGAAAGTGTTCCCACCTTGTATATTTAATTTGAACAATGCTTAGAGGGGTTGGGTATAGTGTTTCTTGCTTAGAACTCCATAACTAGACATCAACATTATCATCTAATTGAGCTCCAATTTCTTGTTCAGTCACTTAGTCAAGAATGATTCATGGTACATATAGGGGGTGTGCCTTTGTGTTTTTTATCCTCATTATGGTGCACTTAGGATAAAACTAGTAATCACATATTCTCTAAATAGTTATATTTATGAGATCTGATAGTCTAGGCATATTCTTCCCATAGATAGCCTAGTACACCATAGGGTAAAATGTTTCTATCAACCTTTGTATTTGTTTCCTAAATTTGTGAACATGAAGAACATTGAACTCATCACAAATCCTATTCTTTAGATACTCTATAGATGGTTTATAGGGTTCCTCATAGGTTGAATGTATTGTTGTAGTCACAACATATACCAAATGAGACATCATGTAGAAGTGTCCATTTGGTAATCTTCTTATATTAGTGATTCGATGAGTCAAATTAAAGTTGATTATTTCTCTAAGGATAATGATTTTATTAAAAGTTAGGATGATATATATTAATAGAACCCATATGACATTGACATAGGAATTTCTTAGGAAGCCATATATTTGATTTAATAGGGACATAACAATCTTTACCATTGGGTTGTTATCCAATTATTAAAATTTTCTAAGGATATTATTTATAAGCAGGTATGAATTAACCATGCCCTACCCATATGTCATATCTTATAAAGGGAGCCTATAATACATTTCCACTTATGTAGGCTAGAGGAGTATTATTAAATCAAAAATGCAATTTTTCCTAAGGATTTTCCCATTTACAAATAAATCATATAGCAAGTCTATACATGCCATTACCTTTGGTTTAGTTGTAGCATTCTATAGGCTAACTACTTTTTTTGCCAAAATGTCATCTTTGTATCAATGTGTGAAAATGGAAGTTGGCCTTCCACCCTATGTGGTTTTTCATGATTGACTTCCTCCCAAATTGTTGAATAGTGTTTGAAATCATGATTGAGAGCCTGTTGAATCAAACATTATATCTATATATTTAGCTGGCCCAATAATTGAATCTATAGAAGGAGGAGTATGAGATGATGAAACAATTGAAACTGATGTAGTGATACATCTATTCTCTAAAATTTTTGGAATCCCTTGGTTTTTGTAGAGCTCGAATTCATAATAATATCTTGTTATCTAGGAGGCAATGTGATCAAATAAAGTATTACCAATTGAATAATATCTTTTAAATTTGTGAGATTTGAGAATTAAATGCACTATGTCATCAATTTATGCAAATTAATGGAAATAAAATATTTCACTCCATTCCCTACCTACTTTCCCATGTGATTTTTTTGATTTTAAAACACTCATTTTTGTGGACTTCATTACCTTGTGGCTTTTTTTCCTCATTCCTAGGTAACCTATTAGCTTAATATTAAAAATGTCTCTTTTCCACACTTTTGGAATTGTCATTCATATGCATACTCTTTGCTTATGTGGATGAGAGACACATGGTTTTATATCATTTCATTTCTTGTATTTGGACTCTAACCTTTTGTAATTTAATCTCCTAGCCATAAGTTAGCAAGATGATGACATATGGTAGGATCCTGATGATCCATTTGCCTAGAGTGTAAAATTAATTATCATACACTAAGCCATATTTGGGTTATTTGGATGATGACACATGGATGGGTCTTAATTTTTTGATTAATATAAATGATTTTAAATAAAATTTTATGGTGTCATCTTTGGGTTAGCAGGATGATGACACATGGATGACTCTATCTTTTTCACTTGCCTAGAATTATTATAAAATAAAATCTATTGACATTATCTCTAGGTGAGCAATATGATTACATGAGAATGGTTATAACTTTTTTATTTAATAATTAGGCCTCATACACTATGCAAATATCCAATATATTTCAACTTAATGGGATGCTGACATGTGTTAGGATCTTGATGATTTGATTACTTAGGTGACTTATGCTCATCAATTGGGTTTTAGGTTAGTGATATTGGGCCATTTGGTAGGATTAGATGAACCTTGAGGTGTCCCATAGGTGAAAGAGGTAAAATTTGAACATATAATAACATGTTCAAGAGAAAACCTAAACACATAATAAACTAGAACACAACACGTCAACCATGTTAGTCTTTAAATTGAAAACCCATCATGTACATAAGCTTTTGAATTAAAGGAAAATCAAAGGAAAAAGATAGATACCATGCATATGGCTTACACACATCTTTGATTTTCCATCTCATAACTTTAAAACATGATTTAGACTTATAAAAAAAATTTACGCTTATGCTTATCAAAGTCAATGTCATAGACTTATAAGGTTCATAGGACCTCAAATAAGGATATTCAATCAACAGTGGGTACCTATTTGAATTTTAAAATGAGGTGTGTGTGTTAAGGCACAATAGAGTGATGAGAAAAATTATTTCCCCTAAGCCGTGACTTGTGAAAGACCCATCAAAGTATAACTGCCACTCTAATAATTTGTTCAAGGACATGATAACTTCATCTTGAAAATTATTGATGAGAGGTTGGATGTCCATCAATGGTGCTTCTACAAAGGTTTATGAAATTACTTTTCCTTATAGATCATTTTGGTTGACATATTATATACCAAACTCACTTAGAATCATGATCCACTTAGACATTTTCCCTATTAAAGCTGACTTAGAAATGGTATAATTAAATGGATCAAATTTGGAAATGATTTTGGTTTGATTATTGATAATATAATGTTGAAGTTTTTGGGAAGCAAAAATAACTAATAGACATGATTTCTTGATGGTATAATAATTTAGTACTTAGTATACCAAGGTTCTACTCAAATAGTACACTGCTCTTTCCATTCCCTATTCATCATATTGTGCTAAAAATTCTCCTAATACATATTGTGTTGCTGAAATATATAGTAGTATAGGTTTACCTAGATTTGGTGGCATTAGGATCGGTGTATTTTCTAGATATCATTTAAGATTAGAAAATGCTTGTTTGCATTACTCATTCTAGTGAAAAGAAGTGTTATTTTTTAGAATAAATGGGAAAGGATCACATATGTTTGAAAATTTTGTTATGAATTTATGGATGGCTTGAATTTTTCCTAAAAAACTATGAAGCTTCTTGAGATTTTTCATTAGAGGCATTTCCGTGATAGATGTGACCTTTGTAAGAACCATCTGGATACCTCTTTGAAATACAATAAAGCCCAAAAACTTACCTGAAGTAACCCCAAACACACATTTATTTGGATTGATATGAACCTTGTAGTCCAACAATCGTTCAAAGTTTATTTTAATCACTTTAAGATGTTTTGATCTAGTTCTGAATTTTTCCAAAACATCATCTACATAGTCTTAAATGATATCATGAAGCATATAATGAAGGATAATTGTCATTGAATGTTGATAAGTGGCTCCAACTTTATTGAGGACAAATGGAATAACTTGATAATAAAACATGCCCCTTAGTGTTATGAATTTTGACTAATAAACATGATTACTTGATGGCATAATAATTTAGTACTTAGTATACCAAGGTTATACTCAAATAATACACTACCCTTTCCATTCCCTATTCATCATTTTGTGCTAAAAATTCCCCTAATGCATATTATGTTTTTGAAATATATAGTAGTATAGGTTTACCTAGATTTGGTGGCATTAGGATCAGTGTATTTTCTAGATTTCATTTAAGATTAGAAAATGTTTGTTTGCATTCCTCATTCTAGTGAAAATAAGTGTTATTTTTTAGAATAAATGGCAAAGGATCACATATGTTTAAAATTTTGATATGAATTTATGGATGGCTTGAATTTTTCATAGAAAACTATGAAGCTTCTTGAGATTTTTCGTCGAAGGCATTTCTATGATAGATGTGACCTTTGCAAGAACCATCTATATACCTCTTTGAAATAAAATAAAGCCCAAAAGCTTACCTAAAGTAACCCCAAACACACATTTATTTGGATTTATATGAACCTTGTAATCCATCAATCGTTCAAAGTTTTTTTTTATCACTTTAAGATGTTTTGATCTAGTTCTGAATTTTTCCAAAATATCATTTACATAGTCTTCAACGATATCATGAAGCATATAATGAAGAATAATTTCCATTGAATGTTTATAAGTGGATCCATCTTATTGAGGACAAATGGAATAACTTGATAATAAAACATTCCCCAAGCTGTTATAAATTTTGACTAATAGACATGATTTCTTGATGGCAGAATAAATTAGTACTTAGTATACCAAGGTTCTACTCAAATAGTACATTGCTCTTTCCATTCCCTATTCATGATGTTGTGATAAAAATTCCCCTAATTCATATTATGTTACTAAAATATATAGTAGTATAGGTTTACCTAGATTTGGTGGCATTAGGATTGGTGTATTTTCTAGATATCATTTAAGATTAGAAAATGCTTGTTTACATTCCTCATTATAGTGAAAAGAAGTGTTATTTTTTAGAATAAATGGGAAAGGATCACATATGTTTGAAAATATTGATATGAATTTATGGATGGCTTGAATTTTTCCTAGAAAACTATGAAGCTTCTTGAGATTTTTCATCGGAGGCATTTCTGTGATAGATGTGACATTTGCAAGAACCACCTGTATACTTATTTGAAATACAATAAAGCCCAAATCTTACCTGAAGTAACCCCAAACACACATTTATTTGGATTTATATGAACCTTTTAGTCCATCAATCGTTCAAAGTTTTTTTTATCACTTTAAGATGTTTTGATCTAATTCTGATTTTTTCCAAAATATCATCTACATAGTATTCAACAATATCATGAAGCATATAATGAAGGATAATTGTCATTGAATGTTGATAAGTGGCTCTATCTTTATTGAGGACAAATGGAATAACTGGATAATAAAACATGCCCCAAGGTGTTATCAATTTTGACTAATAGACATGATTTCTTGATGGTAGAATATTTTAGTACTTAGTATACCAAGGTTCTACTCAAATAGTACACTACTCTTTCCATTCCCTATTCATCATGTTGTGCTAAGAATTACCCTAATGTATATTGTGTTGCTGAAATATATAGTAGTATATGTTTACCTAGATTTGGTGGCATTAGGATCGGTGTATTTTCTAACTATCATTTAAGATTAGAAAATGCTTGTTTGAATTCCTCATTCTAGTGAAAATAATTGTTATTTTTTTAGAATAAATGGGAAAGGATCACATATGTTTGAAAATTTTGATATGAATTTATGGATGGCTCGAATTTTTCCTAGAAAACTATGAAGCTTCTTGATATTTTTCATCGGAGGCATTTCTATGATAGATGTGACCTTTGCAAGAATCACATGTATACCTCTTTGAAATAAAATAAATCCCAAAAGCTTACCTAAAGTAACCCCAAACAAACATTTATTTGGATTTATATGAACCTTGTAGTCCATCAATCGTTCAAAGTTTTTTTAATCACTTTAAGATGTCTTGATCTAGTTTTGAATTTTTCCAAAATATCATTTACATAGTCTTCAACAATATCATGAAGCATATAATGAAGGATAATTGTCATTGAATGTTTATAAGTGGCTTTAGCTTTATTGAGGACAAATGGAATAACTTGATAATAAAACATGCCCCAAGTTGTTAAATTTTTTGACTAATAGACATGATTTCTTGATGGCAGATTAATTTAGTAATTAGTATACCAAAGTTTTACTCAAATAGTACACTATTCTTTCCATACCCTATTCATCATGTTGTGCTAAAAATTACCCTAATGCATATTGTGTTACCGAAATATATAATAGTATAGGTTTACCTAGATTTGGTGGCATTAGGATCGTTGTATTTTCTAGATATCACTTAAGATTAGAAAATGCTTGTTTGCATTCCTCATTCTAGTGAAAAGAAGTGTTATTTTTTAGATTAAATGGGAAAGGATCACATATGTTTGAAAATTTTGATATGAATTTATGGATGGCTTGAATTTTTCCTAGAAAACTATGAAGCTTCTTGACATTTTTCATCGAAGGCATTTCCATGATAGATATGACCTTTGCAAGAACCATCTGTATACCTCTTTGAAATAAAATAAAGCCCAAAATCTTACCTAAAGTAACCCCAAACACACATTTATTTGGATTTATATGAACCATGTAGTCCATCAATCGTTCAAAGTTTTTTTTATCACTTTAAGATTTTTTGATCTAGTTCTGATTTTTTCCAAAATATCATCTACATAGTCTTCAATGATATCATGAAGCATATAATGAAGGATAATTGTCATTGAATGTTGATAAGTGGATCCAGCTTTATTGAGGACAAATGGAATAACTTGATAATAAAACATGCCCCAAGGTGTTATAATATTTTTCTTATGTTGGTCTTCAAGATCTATTTTTATTTTATTGTACCCTAAAAATTGTCAATTAAGGACAACATCTCATGACCTGATGCAGAATCAATAATCATGTATATATTTGGTAAAGGGAATTCATCTTTAGGACATGATTTATTGATCTCTCTAAAATCTATGCAAACTCTAATCCCTATTGGTTTCTTAGTGACTGGTACTATATTATATATCCACTATGAGTATTTTATTGGTCATATGAAGCCAACTTCTAACTATTTTTGCAACTTTCCTTCACAAGTAGTGCCACTTTTGGATGCATTTTTATTAGTTTCTAATTGACTAATTTTATATTTTTATGTACAACAAGGTGATTAAAAAATAATGAATGGTCCAACCCTGACATGTTTGCATATGACCATGAAAACACATCTTAAAATTACTTGAGTAGAGTCAAAACAGACTATACTTTTGGAGTAAGGGAAACAACAAGATTCATAATTTTAAGATTTTATTATAGTCTAGTATTGTTGTTGATGGTATTTTTAATTAATAAATTGGATTATTATTTCAAATTTTTTGGAAGTGGATGATGATTAAGTTCCTCCTCAAAGTCTTGCTAAATACGAATGTCTTCATCTGATACTGTAGAGTATGTTGATGCATGGATTTGATTTTTTTATGAATGATTTGGGTCTGAAAGATCCCTAAAATATGTAAAATTATCAAACTAAATAAAAAATCCCTTATTATGATTTGTTATTAGTATATGATCTCTAATTCTCAAAAACTTAGATATGACCCCATCTTTCTAAAAATGATAAAGAGAGGGTGGTTGTTGTTGATCCCATAGGATAAGATATGGAAAGGTTAGTTCAAGGGTCAAAATGGTGTTATCATGAAATAGGTTGGTGATGGACAAGTTTTCAAAAAAACTATAAATAAATTTCATTTCAGTGTCTGAAGAGGTTTTGTTAGATGTAGTAGAAGAGTCATTATCATACTTGCATATGTTCACACAAGATAGTCTAAATTTAGTACCTTGAAAGGATTCATGTGTTATAGACATTATATGCTCAATGAGACCTTGTTCATGGACACCAATACCTTTTAATTTTTAGTTCATGATATTACACATAATGGATTTAGGTATATGATATTGATTACTTTGGAATAGATAGCTAATTCAATAGAGGAGAGCCAAGTAGAGTTGGAATATTCAATCTATTCATTAGAAATGACTCACCTTCCATGAAAGAAGTTTTGCCAATATTACAACCTAGTTATGTTTATTTTAAGTTATGGGACCTACCATGATTGTTGGAGGACGTATGTTTTTTTCCTTAATAAAGAGCATCATGAATTTCATATTTTCCCTCACATCCACAATGGAAAATTTAGATGATGAACATGTGGTCTTAGACATAGATGTTGGATTTATGAATTTATATGGTTGACTGATGGATGTCGAGAGTGACTCATTGGGATGGATATAATTGGAGGGATTTGGTGACTCCTCGATAGGTTCATAGGTATCTTTAGTGAATGGTAAGTAATTGAAATTTTGATAGTCCCTTCCAATAGTTTTCAATATTGAAAGTGTTGAGGATCACTTGGAATGGTAACTTTTATACCCTCATGATAAAAATTTCAACACTAATGGAGGTTGGATAGAATGATGTTCATGGCATGGATCCATGTAAAACTAGAGTAGATTGTATGGGAGGTCTAGATCAAGAATAAGAATGAGAGTTTCTTGAATGACAGGCCCCATCATGTGTGTAAGATGGATAGTTCCCACTGATTAGCATTAATTATTATCATATGCCTTTATAGTAATGGTATTAGGCTCTAGTTCTACCATATAATGTCCCAATTTTTTTTTATCAAACTTAATGAACACAAATTTAAGTCTAACCCATTGTCTATAAAAATGCTTTTTACTTTATGATTGGAAATGAAGACCTCTATGTACAATGTAAAATTATGAGATAAACCCATGGGTGAAATGTCTTAGTGGTGAAAATTCACTTAATTTTTAGAGGACAAGTGTCCTATAAGTGATTGGAAGTTAGACATATTTAGGTTTTCTGGAACTTTGGATTCTTGTAAGATTTTATTAAAAAATGTCCTTATATGTGGGATACATCTTAAGAAGATCCGAAATGGAAATTTGGGCTGGTGTTTTCTCAAGTTTCAATATGACATTATATTTTCCTTTAAGGGTAGGCAAAGGAACACTTGTATATTTAATCTTTGCATGCCTCATTATGATGGCATAATATTGGGATTTAATTTTGCTAACAGAAACATGATGATTCATATAGTCAATGTGATTGACTATAGAATCAAATGGATTAGTGGTTTGTTGACATTATTTGTTTGGTCTTGACATTGGTTTTTTTGCATATGCCCTTGCTCATGTTTTGAGAATGGAGCTTGATATATCCCTAATTTTATTATTATTATAAGTTGATGCATTATCCTCTACATCTATGTTTCCATAGTCAATTAAATCTTGGACATAGTGATTAAGTCTCATACAACAACTGGTGAAACGCCCTTTCATTTTATGGTAATGGAAATATTCAATATCTCTTTACCAATTAAAATTTTTAGTGTTCTCATAAAAAACTTTAATGTTTGGAAATGTTATCATGTTTGTAGCATTTAATTTTTGAAAGACTGCTTTAATTAGTTCTCCCAAAAAAGTGAATGTTCATTTTAAATTTATTTATCAAATTTGACTGTTATGTATAGTAATGTTATTGATAGGTTGGGTGCTTTGAATTTATTTAAAATTAGTTACACCATCCCATAAAACATTCTTGTTCTTTGCATAAAACTTGGGTTTTTCATTTTGGCTCGAAGATGACTTGTTTGAAATTTTTGATGGTACCTTTGGCAACTAATGGTATTTCAATTTAAACTCCTTTTTCTATGATTTAATTGAATGATGTAGCATAATGTATTTTTAATTGATAGGCCAATTTTGAATTTATATTTTTTGTAAATATAACTATAAATTTATTTTTAGAAGGTGATTGTGGGAACTGGCTTGCCAAGGCATGCCATCTCAACAATAAGGAGGAAAATCTCTCCCAATGTTGTTTTTTAGTGTTGTATATATCTAACATGGTCAATTCATGTTCAACATTATATGAAAAGTATCACACCTTTTTTTGGAAAGGTCCTCAAAGCTTATGATGGAACCTTTGGGTAAGTGTAAGAACCATTCTAATGCATGTTCCCCTAGACTACGTGGAAAGAGTCTTAATAGATAATTATTTCTATAGGTAACATTTGAACATGCCATATAAAAATATTTAAGGTGATCTCTAGGATCTCCTTTTCATTTATACTTTTCAAATTTTGGGGGTTAAAAATATGAATGAAAAGGTACCATCATTATAGTAATGTCAAAAGGATGCCGACAAATTTATTCAAATTTAAACTTCTTGCTTTGGGAATAGATATCATCTTATAATCCATGTATTTGATCCTTTATATTTTGGAATTATTGGATAAATTACATGTCCTTATGTGGCAATGTTTGGTTTGGGTTTTGATTTGAACTTTGATTTAGATTTAAAAACTAGTTATAATTTAGATTGAACTTGAAAATTGATTGGGATTCAAAAATTGATATTGATTTAAATTGGTGAATTGATATTGATTTGGGTTAGAACTCATATTTGGATTTGTATCTAATTTTTTACTTTGATTTATGTTTTAATATGAATTTAAAATTATATTAGAATTCTGATTTGGATTGGAATTCAAAGTAAAATCCAAATTCTGATTGATGTTTGAATTTGGATTTAAAGTTGAATTAGCATTTGGATGTTAATTTTGATTGGTATTTGGATTTAGATTTGAATTTTAATTCAAATTGGTTTTTGATTTTTATTGATGTGAGTTAATTCTAAGCTATTGGAATTGTTGATAGGATAACTCTAGTTTATGTTTGGATTGGTTGCTTGTTATTTGAAGGATTGTTAGACATGTTAGATTTAAGATCAACTAATTTCTTTTCTAACTTTTTGACATGGTCTTAAACAAAAAAGACATGACTTTATTGGGATGTTTTTTCTATAACAACCTTTCCATTATCCATGTAGGTTTGGGAAAAAAATTAGATTTGGTATGGTAGGATCTTATGATGGCCTTATTGTTATCTAGAGTATCATTAGATGTTACTTGATCTTATATAAGAGGTGGAAACTTGGCTCTTAGACATAAGAGTTGTAACAATACTTCATTATTATTCTTTGGGAGGTAATAAATAACTTGGTGTGGTTGTTCCTTTGGTAAATTGATAACATACTCATATTTCTCTTGAAGGGGTTCTTTATAGTTATCATTGTCATTAATCTCAATAGAATGTTCTTAGTTTCTAAATTAAAATGGATCATTGCAAAAGGATTTTCTTTAAACTGAGGATTATTCAAAAGGCTTGGTGCCTTGGGATGGGAGACATTATTTAATTTTTTTTTCTTGACTCTACAAAGGTATATGACTCAAAAATAAAAAATACAAATGTTTTGAGTTATTTGGCTTTTGAAATTTATTGATTAAGGATTTCTTGATTTTCTATAATTCGTTTGAAGGATTAAATTTTTTAATTTAAAACACAAAATAATTCAATTACATGGCCTTCACAAGGAGATAAAATAAAATAAATATATATAAACAATCCTACTCTAACCAAAAATAAACATTCAAGTCACATAGAAGGATAAAATATATGCAAAGAGACTTAAATGGCTTGTAGGCTCTCATATATACTAGCTCATCTATTGGAAAGTGGTGACCTAATATTTTAGAGCACTAATTATAAGCGTAGAACTATGCCCCTATCCCAGTTAACCCAGTTCTGAGGGTAAGTTGAGAATAACTTCCAAGAGCTAACCACTTATAGATGCACAACAATTGAAATTATTGAATGACTATCTTATGTCTTAATGTTTATAAAATTTTATCTAAGGTATGTCCTCTATATACCATGTGGTATGTTGAGGCCCAAAATTGTGGAATAAGTTGATTTAACTGATGCACATAAAAGGGTTTAGTCCTTATGTGCCCAACGCAACCATAATATTTTAGTATGTTGATGTCAACAAAATAAAAATTTGAAGTCACTATTAAAACCCTAAATATTAGAGGATGAAACCCTCTCACATAATGATGTTCTTAAAACACACAACTTCTTAGACAATTTAAATAATGTATCCTCAATCTGTAAACCCTATTGGTACATGGGGTTTGGCCTACTGTGTAGTGGTGAAATTCAAAATATATAGAGCCTCTATAAAGTTAAAAAAAAGAGGTTAACACTTTTTTTTACTTTTAGGTACCATCACCAATGTAACACCAAGGAAAGAGCATATGTAAGTGCAATCTAGGTAACTCACAATTCTAAAAGTTGCTTTGATTTCCATGTATCATCACTAATGTGATGCCAAGAAAAGAACATATGCAAACTTTTATGACACACAGTAAAATTTTTCAATAAAATTAAATATGATTTAATTAATACTTGATTAATAAAAATAAACTTAAAATAAAAATAAGGTTTTTAAAAATAAATAAAATAAATTTTTGGTTTAGATTTTCATTCCTTTGCAAGAAATCCTGTATGAAACTATTACTAGTTTGTATGTAAAGGCATTGGCAATCAAAAGAACTTATAAGTTATCCAAAAATAAAGCAAAAATAAAAAAGATAAAACAAAAAACAAACTCTTTGGAACAAACCCATTGTTGTTCAAATATATGAAATGATGAAAATATTAAAAGGGATAGAAAACAATAAAAATCCATAAAAAATTGAAATATAATTAAAGATGACAAAACTAGCAAAATATTTCTACAAACCTACAAAATTGCACTATAAAACCATTGTTATGTGCAAATTTTTTTCTAAAATGTGTTACAAAACCATCATTCTATAGAGAGGAAAAAATTCAAAACAAAGAAGGCATAAACAATAAAAACAACAAATACTGAATATTAGAAAGCTGAAAAGGCAAGAAAAAACAAAAACAATAAATAAAAATTGGGAAAAGATGATTAAAGAAGTATAAAACAAAATCATTGTTTATGGCTAAAAATTTGTCATTCTAAAGGATGAAACTATTATTATGCAATACAAACTTGCCGATAAATTATATGAAACCATCAATCAGTAAAACATAGAAAATAAATAATAGAGCAAGCTATAAATATAAAAGTGATAAATATAAGATGTTAGTAGGCCAGGAAATCCACAAAAAACAAATAAAAATTTATAAATAATCAAAGAAAACCTAGAAAACTAATGAAAACAAATCCGATGAAATGTTCTTTGAACTTGCCAAAATGTTATTCAAAAATACTATTCTACATGACAACATTGTTGTTATGCAGGAACATGCACGGCCAACCAAAAAACTCAAAAAATGCACTTGAAGATTTTTTTTGCAAAAAATAACTTTCCAAACCAAGATTAAATAGTAATGCACCTTGAAAGAAACCAAAAACAATTGAAAAATATTAAATAATACATGTTATAATGAACAATATGTGGGAAATGGTCCCACCAAGAGTGCTAGCATGTGATAACTAAAATTTAAAATATAATAAAACTAGGAAAAAGACATACATGCAAATCCTATTTTAAATCCAAACTAAACATCTGATAGAGATAATACAACAAAAGAAATCTAACTGTAGATAATACTTAAAAAACCATGTAGAATACATCATAACCTTCTCCATTGTGACTTTTGATTTGCTCTTGATTCTTGGTATGTGGGTGCTTAATTCATTCTCCAAACAAAGGTAAATTGGGAAGCATATGGATGTATGATCTTAATTTCTCAATGGATGCATAGGATAAATTTGATAGCAATTTGATAGATTGAATGTGGATGATGAAAATGGGTGATGACACTTTCAACTATAGGCTTTCAGGTGAGAAAATGGATGGTTAGGATAAATCTAGATTTATTGAACTATTTTAATTTTGGACAGTCTAATTTAAGTCCTCATTGAAGTGCAAGAGACCAATTTGTCATGTGTTTGAGAGCAAAATATAAAGTTTATAGGTAGTTAATAATGTCTTAGGAATGAGTCAAGATAGTTCGATGACTCACCAAGGTAGCTGAAATGTTGAGTGATGACTCAACTAGTTGAGGAAGTTAAGTGGTTAGATGACTCAACACTTAGATAAGAGAGTGTGGAAGATTTTGGTGACTTATAAATTCCAATTTTTTTATTATTTTCATGGAATTATGTATGCATGGATAATTAATTAATATGAATTAATTAACTATTTAGAAAAGATAGGGAAGTGATTTTAGGAAAACATTAAAATTTGGGATAGTGATTGAGTTAATGTGTCCATATTAAGCAAAGTTAATTACGACACTAAATGTTGTATAATTTATATGTCTACACAAATATTTAGCTCCTTGTTCTCATTTATTAGAGATGATATGGTTATATTCATTCCTTCAATGCTTTCCTTTAGGTTGTCCTCCATATCTTTGATAATATTTTCCCATTGCTCCCATGCATCCAACCTACTCTTCAAATGCCTTAGTTCACATTATTTAAGGTCCTCATCAACCTTTGCATTCATTTGTTAAATACTTTCAAATTTATCCACAAAATTTATTAAGGGAGCGGGATTGGTCATCTTAGAAGCTATAGAGAATCAAAACCATGGATATTTAGTAAGTATATATCACAAACAAACAAAACATACATCTAGTCCTATGAAGGGATGTCATTGATGTCTAATTATTAGCATCACAATCTATAATCAAAATGCCGATCGATTTCCTCTTAGTAGTTTCATTGGTTCCTTTCATTTTACATTTATTTTTATCCATCACTAAACAAACATAAACATTATAATATGATGAGATGCAAGTTCATTTCTTCTATTCCTTTTACATTTATTTTTGTCCATTACTGAATAAACACAAACATTTTAATATGATGAGATGCCCATTAATTGGTTCCTTTCCTTTAATCAGATGCAAAGCAATAATATATGAAGTAATATGGACAATAATACACCATTATATAGAATGTAAAGGGTATTATATAGACAATCAATATGCATGGCATTATATATAATGTAATAAAGGGTATTATGTGTGTGTGTGTATCAACCAATGATTATATATACATACTTATTTTTTTAATTAATGTCAATATTTGATATGTGCATACCACTATCAAGAATGTAAAGGTTATGAGTTTTCCCTTACCTACAATAAATTGGATAAACATCCTTATAAATTTGATGGTTTGGTTGTATAAACTTATAGTGTGACTGTATGTAGAGAATAAATGAGGAAATACAAATGTTGTCTTATGGAGGGAGTAGAGGGGTCTCTATCATCATCACTTTTTTTTTATTATTTTGATTTATAATGATCCATTTTTATGGGGATATGCACACTCAGTGTTCAAAGCTCATGTAACAAAGCATGGCACATTAGGTTTCATGAAGACCCATTACATTTCATTATGATCCATACACACTGGCACTTTTAGATAATACATGCCACATGGCATCGAGCATGTTACAAGCATGGGGTAAATTCCTATTTGATTAAAATAAAAATTAAGCTATGTCAAAGAATTTTGTTGTTCTTGGTATCTCATTGTTCACACCCCTTCACCTTGAGTTATTGAAAGGTGAGGCTCAAGGTCTCTAACATAGTTGTTTCTTAGGTTAGGTTAGGGATAATTCTTCATGAATGCATCAAATAGATGAAATAAATTATTAGAAAAAACTTAAAGCAATTATATTTGTACAAGGAAAAATAGACAAAGGATGATATATCTTGTAAAAAATTATCCCATAATAAAAATTTGAAGAGTATTCTAATAAAGTTAGAGTTTTCTTTCCATTCTCAAAATCTAATACTTTTGTAAATCATACATTTGTATAAGAACTCAAAGTGAAGAATAATATCAATGTGGAGGATGATAAAAAGATAAGCGAGTAGAATAGGAAAGCCTTAATTAGATGATATAAACATGAACTCTTAGATAAGTTAGTAGCCATATTGGTGTTCTATGAAATGTGAAATCTAAGAACACCATATAATGCCTATTTTTAAAGTGAGGATGAAAGTTTTGAGGCTTTCATGTTGAGGTTTTTTATGGTGGTATATATTTTTATGTGTTTATTAATAAAAATTATGTACAAATTATGAACCAAGTTGAAGGGTTCAAGATTAGTGTTTATATCATAATACAACTCCTCAAATTATTATACAACATGTGAGGGTTTGATATGTGGGATGCTATGAAAAAACATAGACCCTAATTCAACAAATATTAAATTTCATTTAAAATGGTAAAAATGCAAATTTCCATGATTACTAATTGTTATCCATTCAATTTATAATAAACCATTTGATGTAACAGGAATCTTAACTTGAAACATATCTAGCGTATTTATTTCAAACCAAACTAGTAAATACACTTTATCAATATACACATCCTAGACATTTCCTCAAATAAAACATATATATATATATATATATATATATATATATATATATATATATATATATATATATAGACTTTGAAATGAAAACACTGAAAATATCATGATCATAGATTTCCATCTATTTAGTTTAAAGTGCAACAAACAATCTAATACTTTGGATATATAAATGTAAAATCAATAATATGGTTTGGCCTATTTAAAATAATAAATACATACCCATGGGAGACACATCAATTTAAACATTGTTTAAATAAAAATAATAATCAGTAAAATAAATTTAAAATGATTTAACTAATCATACTAGAATCACATCCATGATAATATTCATACACCTATCAAGTTGAATGAAAAAATGATCACCAAAAAGTAACCCTTGAAATTACTCCTCATTTCCACCCTATGCATCCTTGAAACTTTAGCTTATCAACATACTCCTCCATTATCAATATGGGCATGAAAATGTGTCTCTGTTGATTTTATAGGTTGATTAGTATATAAATTAGAATTTTTATAGATATTGAAGATCAAAGTTTTAGTATGTCAATTAAGTAATTTTGGTTATCAATTTTTCTCCCACAAGTGCTTTGACACCTTGAAGCAGCCATAGGGACACTTAGAGGTAGAGGTCAAACTTACGACAATTCATGAGTATAAGCATATATTATAAAGTCTTCGAACTTGTGAATCATATACCCTCTTCATTATGTTTCTCCCTTCTCCCATTGTTAGCTTTGATTGAGTAGTAGTAACATTAATAATTATTAGGAATAATGTATAATATATATACCTAATTGTTTAAACAAATGGTTTCATCTTCCATAGGATAAAGATGACACAAATGGGAGTAATTGGAAGGTAGACAAGTAAACATAGTTGCATAAAAAAATATCAGATGATGGTTATAATAAACTTTGAGTGCTATTAAATCTTTCATTTAGTGCAAGCAGGGCATTGCATTAAAATCAAAGATTTCAAGGCTTTGGAAATGTAAAACTAATTTTATTTTCTTTTAATAAAGTGGATAATTTGGGAAGTAAACTTCCGTTTTATTTATGTGTCACATGGAGTAATAAGTAGCATAGTGGATTATTCCATTTTATTCATGTGATTTTTATGGTTCTAATTTTAACATCGATGTTCATAGTTCAACAAATAAATCCATCAATTACAAGAGTGGAATCTATGATGGCTAGTACAATACTAGTAGGCTATAAAAATGGAACTTTTGTAGGTAATTACATAAAAAACTATTTTAGCATAGCTAAAAATGATCTTAAATCATATTTAGCTATAAAAGGATTTAGAGAGGCTCTCTTAAAGGGTCTAAATAAAGGAGGCTTTTCTAATATTTTTAGTGATATTTCATATATTCATGTCTTCCTATCTAAGAAATGTGGATATATAATGGTTGGACTCATCTATACAACTGGTGGATTAGAGCTTACAAGTGCCACTTAGTCTCCCATTAATAAATATATTTTTAATGAAATTAGGTTTTTTCAATCTATTAATGAGAAACACATGGATTTGATGTAATATTATACATCGATATTGATAAAATAGAACACAATTTTAACCAAAAAATATTTTTCTAAGAAAAATATTTTTGTGTATTCTTTGATGGAACTCCATAATTTTATCTAAAGTTCCTAATTTTAATAAGTTAAGAGACTATACAAAAAATTATGATGGAGTCTAGGGTTACAACTACGAATTGCATTTGCACAAAAGTCTCCAAGGCATTTTAAACAAACACGTGTTTTACATGAAACCCACCTTCCAAGTTTCTAATGGAGGGATTAAGGGCATGAATATTGATTTTTGTTATAAAGTTTGTAAAATTGGGTTGGATCTTGAATATGAATCTCTCTTGTACCTTTAAAAACATCATGTGAGTCACCTAATGTGTTAATTGTAAGAAAATCAAGTTCATCTTATATATAATTAAGTACATAAAATGTACTTCCAAAATTTTAATTCCTACAATGTGAGGGACGCCAAGTTGTATGGACATTTGTAAAAAAATCCCTTGTAACTCCATGCCTCTCCCATTCGTATTTATATTTTGTGCAACACGACCTCAATGCCTTGTTGTTTTAGAGTAATCCTTATTTTATAGATGCATCTTCACTACCTAAAAATAGTCTTAAAAATCAAAACATATACAAATTGAAAGATGGATTTGTATTAGTTGAGGTGACATTTTAAAAATGGGTGTGTCTTTGATTCCAAACTAGAAGTGGAGCTTTCCACATAATTGGTTAAGGTATTGTTTTATTAATATCTCAAATAATCCTTCCTACAACTTAAATTTCCACACAAAAGCATTACAACGTAGTTTATAGTTGTACTGACATTTAGACTATTTTTTCAGGAGCACCTGACCTCTACTACATAGGATTGTCACCAAGATAACTCATCTAGTTTAAATTTTAGCACAACACATACAATTTTTTATTCATCTTTAATTTTTTTTAGGACCACTTCTTTCAAATTTTTACTATTATTCTTGTAATTCATTGTGTTTGCCATTTAACCTACATTAGTAACAAAAATTTGTTGAAGAAATATTACGTAACAAATGACAATGCAAAATAGAATAAGAGAATTAAAAAATTAATTGATGTGGTAGTGTTTGATACAAATGCTAAAAATAGGGAGTAACTTCCACAATATCCCCCTTTCCACAACATTCATATTTCTATTTATAAAACAAAAACCCCAATGGTTGATAGTTAAAACACAACCATTGACTTCAACCATTCATAAGTAAAGACACATTGATACACTATATAAATACACCAAGATAATAATAATATATTGAAGTTGGCTATGTAATAAAAGTACATAGTTGATTTATAACAAAACTCCACATTTGATCCAATGAGTGTATGGAACTTTTTTGATGTCATTGAGGATCCCAACATTACACAACAACATTACAATGTTTAAAACAATGTCGTAAAAGTTGACATATGTTGATAATATGGAATTATGTATCAAATATTGTTATATGAACATTAACATCCTCAAGCATATCTAAAACATAGAACATCCTTAACCATGTCTTCAACATGAACATCATCATGCTTGCAACATAAATTATCAGTGTGCAACATCAAACATTTTTTTACGCTTTATTTCCTTCTTTTATGTTAAACCATCATTATCCTAGTATTACAAAAACTCAATACAATTACTTTCATAAATAAAAAATAAAAAACATAATATTTTGATTTAATAGTAAGAGTGATTTAAAATCGAGGAGAAATAAATTTACTCACCTTCAAATCTTATCTTCTCCCATTCACATTCTTGTTTTTAGCCAAGACATTTTATTTTTCCTACCAAGTATTGTAGCTCATGTGTAAACACCAAATGTGAATGTATTGGTGAACAAAAACATATAATGGAAAACACATAATATATCACTTGCCTTCGTAAATTCCCTTTGCTTTAGAATCTCCCACCTCCTTTTCTCTTTATTTTATTTAGAATTATGAATCTTGAGTTCTTATTTTATAGCTGCCAACACTTTGGGGCTCAAATCATTAGTCATAAACATGTTTTTTTCAAAACAAAGTTTCTTATGTTTGTGCATATCATATAGTTCTTACTCCAAGTTCCAATCCACATATCTCCATTTTATTATCTTGATTGGACACCTTGTTTCTTGGTGATCTATGATGGGAGGTAAAAGGTGCATTTCAACACAGTGTGAAATGAATTATGGTTTTGACCAAAAGTTATTCCCACCTTCATATGATGCAATACATCATGGATAAATACAATAAAATTGGTCTACATATCCAAACTCATAAATAATATCATAACCATGCTCCTCATACTCGAAGATAGTCTACACACATAAAAAAGGTTCAAATTAGAAAAACATCTTCTCAAAACAATCATCACATAAAATAGTATACAAGAATCTCTCAAAAACCCCTCATTTAATAATCTACACCATAGCTAGAAAAAACTCATTTAAAATGTGTATTTTACTTTTTCTTGATCTTCTTTGTCCTTATGCAAGATAGATCATTCACAAAAACTAGAAGGATACTCAAACTTGTAATACCACCCAAATTCATATGATATACATATGAATTAAAAGTAAAAAAACATGGGAGAATTACCCTTGTATAATGTAGATATCATGGCATGTCATTGCATAAATTCTATTATAGTTGAGTTTCCACATCATCCTCATGTTCAAATAAAACATGTGAGTTTTTTTCTTGCTCAGAGATGGTAATAGGTTCCTATGCAAGTAAAATCATAAAAACAATATCACATTTCCATTTCATAGCACTAAAAAATCACAATTCTCCACATTTTACCTTCTCCTTCTACTTATGCTTGTGTGCACACAAAGAGGTTATAGAGGTCATTTGTTCCATTCATTTTCTCTTCCTATGAGGTAGGATAATAGGTACCTATACGGTTAAAATACAAATAATGATATCAAAATCATGTTTCATATGACTAGAAAATAAACTCATAAATACCAACATATTACCTTCTCCTTCTGAATATGCCCATGCCCATACAAAGATATTACAAAGGTCGTTTGTTCCATTCTTATGCTCTTCATACAAGGGAGGGTAACAAGTTCTTATGTAGGCAAAATAAAAAAAATAATATCAAAATCATATTTCATACAACTAAGAAAAAACTCTCAAATCCAAACATATTACCTTTTCCTTTTGACTATCCTTGTGTGCATGCAAAAATATTACCAATAAATCTTTTGTCAGTTCAAAATGTGAAAGGTCCTCACCCTCCAATGAAACATGTGTGCACCCCTCCTCACTACCATTATATACCTGAAAAAGAAGTGCAAAAGTTATAAATCTCAAATAATTATGTCATAAGATATACATGCAAATTGAAAATGAATGAACATCAAATAATTGCTCTTGTATCATGAGAATGATTTGCAAGGTTGTAATCTAGATCCTTGTCATCGTCTAGTGAAATAAGTGATTGTGTTTCTTCCTCAAAGATAATGATAGGTTCCTTTCTAGGAAAAATAAAAAGGTGAAGATCACAATCAAGTTGCATACCAATTTCATAAACTCATAAACCCCACATATTACCTACCCTCATATTACCTTTTATGTGGAAGGACTATGTCCATGTGCACACAAGGAGGTTGTAAAGAATGGTTGCTTTGATTCAATTATTTCATTCTTCCTATGAAGCAGACCAATGCATCCCTCCTCACTATAATTATTACGCTAAAAAGTTAATGTAGTAGTTATAATTGAATAAAATAATATTAACATTTGAATATAACAAATTAATCAAAACTTACCACCTTCCCTATTTATTCTCTTTTTCATGGAACTATTTTCCTCATGTGTTCCTTTTTTCACTGATGTTGTTGGAATAACTTAGGGAAGCTTCTCCTAGGTGTGGCATGTATTTCATGCTCCACATTCTCCTTAAAAGGTTAAATAAACAAATGAACCATTTAAAAATTTAAATTGTGATTGACAAGAAGAATATAATAGATGAATACCAATAATTCATGTTGTTAACATTTTCAACTAGGGGGAGACTGAGGTCTAGGTTTAACAACAGTAACATCGTGCATTGGATATGAACCACCAAAGGTTGTCTATATCCATGTTCAAATCAAAAATGTTAAATGGTTAGCATTGCATACAACTTAAAGCCACTTATAAAATTAAACAAAGCAACCTAAAACCAAATAATGTTTTGATATTACCAAATCAATGTCATTTAGTTCAGCAAATGTGTCTCTAATTATGTGTTGTTGTATCTTCTACTTCATCAAATGTTTATCTAGATCTATAAAAAATATTTTTTCTTCATTTAATTTTGCCATGTAACTTTATTGAAACATTTCAGTTTTCAATGAGTGAAGGCTCTCAAAATTATCACAACCATGTTTTTGGTAAGGAACAGTTACTGAATTGACTGATAACATACACACAATTTTATAGAAATTATATTAGATAATTGTATACTAATGCAAAGATAATTATAAGAATAAAAAATTCATATATTCATGTATGTGAAATGATAAACATGTAGAGAGAACAAAAAAACAATTATTTATATGCACTCTTTGTTTATGGAAGGGATAAAAGTGCAATGCATTGTCTATATGCATTAACTATATATAAAACAATGCATTTAATCCTAAACATATTGAATGCATTGTATATATAATTAATATATTAAGTGAAATGGGTTGTCTATATGCATTGTATAGGATTAAATGTGGTACATTATATGTGCAATTAAAAAAATGATGCATTATTTATGCATTAAAGGGATTGAATGCAATGTGTTTTCGATGTGCATTGTCTAGGATTAAATGCAACACATTAGATATTAAATTTCTATATTTAATGATTTATAACCCCATTATATGAACATTTCATATATTATCATAAAATAAAACATGCTTACTTGAAAATGAAGAGTTCTTCATTTCTTCTACCATGGCTAAATAAGCAATGCATGAAAATCCAGTTGAGAGGGAGTGTATGCAGAGTGAGTACATTATTATATACTGGTTTAAAATGCTATTTAATCTTCCTTTTACACCTTGGATAATTATGAGGTAGATATTGATAAGTTATATTGGAAATGTTAACAGAAGTTGCAACAAATTTATTCAAACCTTTTATAGAAAATGTACCTTGTCTACATATAACTAAAATGGGATAGGACTATTAATAATAAGATTTGTCTAAACATATAAATATTAATCACCATAAATATAAGATTAATTTTATTATAATATGCACATGCACACCATGAATAACATAGTCATTACCTTTTCCATGAAAATCCCACTTACTCATGATAAATGGTTGAGATCTAGCTGCATCATTACATTGGGCTTGAAAAATATTTATGAAGATAAAGGGACTCTAATATCCATTGATGTATGCTTAATATATCACAATTTTTCAATAAATATCTCCAATCAAGAATAAAATATATCGTATGATGGTCAAATATATGTCAAAAATAAGGTTAAAACTGCCTTATGATGGTAAAATGGAAAAAATTGAAATCTCACACTATTACCTCCATTAGCACCATGGATGCCATTATAGGTTACATTGAATGATCCAAAAACATGACATCAGTAAATGACATAATATATTTATTTGTAAAAATTAAAATAATAATATTTAAATTAAGATAGTCTATCAATTTTAGTGCAAAAAAATACAGTGTTGCACACTATAAATTATAAAAGTTTGAATAACTATTTAATAATTATACATACTCTTTAATAAAGATTAAATAAAATTTAGAGGAAAAAAAATATAAAATAATGAATTATAAATAAATAAATTTCACATTACAAACCATAAGAATAAGGGAGCTACTAAGTTTACATACTATATCATGAACTACATCTTATAGACAACATACTTCATTGTCAAGGATAACGGTTCAACATTGCAGTCCATGATGAATGCATTAATTTAAAAAAACATGTTATATATTTCATTGTTTTCTCATATCCAAATTTAAAGGTTTTTCCCTTTTGATATCTTAAACATAAATTATGTTAAATAAGGTTTGAGATTCAATAATGCAATTCATTGTAGGCAACCAACCTGTATAGTAAATGTGTCCTCTAGGATGCTCCTACAAATGTGGTACCAATTATGGAACTGGGTAATGGTGCATGATCTCATGTAGAGGTCAAGAAGGAAAAAGGTAATGGAAAACAAGAAAAGGAAAATAGGAAATGCATGTAAGTAATATGTAAAACTTTTAACTTTAAATATTAACATAGCCCCATTAGGCATAGTGCAAAGAAATGATGAAATATTCAGTCATTATTCATTCTAGTAGGTGGGATTTTGTTTTTAAATAAAAAATAAAATTAAATATAAATAAAACTAAACTAAAAAAAGTTTAAAAAAATAATTAAATCTTTGAAATAAAATATTTTTTTAGGAAAGTAAAGCCCAAAATAGTGAATGTGTAACTGACGAGAGATTTCTAGTAGGCCTTTAGTGAAGAAATTAATTCAAAATTAGTTCATAAAATGAATAGATGGTTAAATTTATATTCACTTCCAACATGTAATTTATAAATACATTCTTCTTCAAATTTGTTCTATAGCTTTCTATTGTACATTTCAACACTCACTATCAAGGCTTTCTTTTCCTCAAAAAGAATATTTTTTAAGATATCTTATTATAGTTTTTTAGTTTAGTATTACTTTCCATTTAATTTTCCATTTTTTAAAAACAAAATCCCAGAATGAGGAATGAATGAATGAATAATTATTAATTGAGGAATGACAGTCAGAGGTTGACATTTAATTTTCCTTCACCCCTAGCATTTGGCTTAGCCGATGTCATTTTCCTTAACTATTGTCATTTTACTAGATGCCATCTTAATGGATGTTAACTAAGTCATGCACCCATTTATCATCACTCTTTATATTAAATTAACCTATTATCTATCTATTTATGGGCCCTACTTATTATATCCTTGATTATGAGCTCACACTAAATGCACCAGTTGATTATGCTGATAATCTAGGATGTAAGAAGTGGGACCCATCATCAGATGGATAACAAGACAACATAATAGATGGATGGGAGGGTAGATGTATTATCTAGTAAGCATGTGGAGGTCATGTAACATGACCTCCACATGATTTTTGGATACTCCATCTACCTTGCATGACCTCCACTTGTTTTCTAGATACTTCATCTATAGTATGACCTTCACATGCTTATTAGATATTCCATCTACCTTGCATGACGTCCACATGCTTGTTGGGTACTCCATGTACTCTCTTTTATGTCTATTCCTTTGATTCATTAACCCTTTGATGATGGGCCCCACTTACTACATCCTTGATTTTGAGTGTAACCAACTAGTACATTCACTGTGAGCTGATAATCAAAGATGTAATAAATGGGGCCCATCAATAGAGGGCTAACAGGCTAATGGAATGGATAGAGTAACAATAAATGGAGTAGCCAACAGGCATATCAAGGTCAACTATTAGTGTGATAATTGACATTCATGTACCTATTCATTATTTTAGTGAAATTAGTTAGATGATTCAAAACAATATAATTATATATCATAGAATTAAGAGCAAAATAAATAGATCCACAATAATAATTGTCAAAAAATATAATACTTGAATATTATGATTGAGCCACTTTGAGGGGGGAACCTCTACAAAAAATGCAATAATAACATAAATTTTAATATGATTATAAAATACTAACCAATACCTCTGATATATACTCTACTTAGCCAAGGTTATTTCATAAGTCAACCATACTAAGAACATAGAGAAATACAACTAGATAATATGAAGGTGTGTAAGCCATAATTCAGACACACATATCCATAGATACACTATAGATTAAGAGTGTAACATGCCCCTCCCCTTCAAAACAACATTATCCTCAATGTTTAATCAGGCCAAGATGTTGTTGAAGGAATGCTTCATCCTCCCATATTACATCTTTAGAATACAGGTTCTTCCATTTGATCAAATACTCCTTAATGGCTCTAGTCCATAGTTATTTAATGTGTGTGTAAAAGGTCTCTTCAAGATCAATAATGACTCATCCTTATTCATCTAATTAAGGTAAATTAGTATAATTGGAAACTTTATTTCCAATTACCTTCTTTAGGCAAGATACATGGAATACTGGATTTATGTGAGTGGATGGAGGTAATTTCAACTTGTAAGCCACACTACTAATTTTTACAAAATTTGATAAGGGCCATAATGCTTAGGTGATAGTTTTTTATCCTTTTTTCTTACTTCAGAAACATCTTCTTATATGGATAAAAATTTATAAATACCCAATCACCCATGGCAAAACTCCACTCACTATGGTGTTGATCTACTTGTTGCTTCATTATATTTTATGTCATTGTTAAATTCTCTTTCAAATTGACTAACACCTCATATTGATGGTGAATGTGTTGTTCAAAAAATATAACCTTATGATGCACTATTAAATGTAAAGTGATGTATGGGGGGTGATATCCATACAATACCATAAAAGGAGACATATTAGAAGAAGTGTGAAAAGAAGTGTTATACCACCATTCAACAAGTGGCAACCAATGAACTCATTTATCTTTTTTGTTAGACACAAAACAACAAAGATACCTTTATAGACATTTTTTGACTAACTCGATCTGTCCATTAGATTGAAGATGATAGGAAAAGCCAACTAGGTACCCTAACATGCAAATAATTCAATCTAAAAATTACTAATAAATATGGGATCTTGGTCAGTTATAATGATCTTTGGAGTACCATGCAATTTTTAAATTGTATTGAGAAAATTAGAAGCTACTGTATTGGTAACCAATGGATATGATAAGGAACAAAAATTAGCATACTTGGTGAGTCGATCCATAACAACCATGATAACATTTGTACCATTAGATCAGTAACCCTATAATGAAATCCATGAAAACATCCTTCCAATTTTAGTTAGGGATGGATAAAGGATACAAAATATCTATGATCTTAATGGTCTCACCTTTGTTTTATTGACATATCATGCATTTAGCCACATATTTCTAGACAAACCCCTTGAGTCCTTTCCAAAATAAATCTTATTGATTCTATGATATGTTTAAAAAAATCTAGAATGACCTCTAAGTGGAGAGGTGTGAAGTTCCTAAAAAAATTTATGTTTGAGGAGAGAATGCTTACATAAGTATAATATATCTATATACCATAATGTGTTCCCCTTCCATGTAAATTTTTTCAGATTCATCAGAACCCTACTAAATATTTTGAATCAAATCCTTAGTAGCATTATCATTCTCCCATTTACATCTTACTTCCTCTATCCAATCTACTTACCACATTGTCATGGCACATAATAATGCCTCAACGATTCATCCTTTTAAGAGAGGACATCTACCACCACATTCTTTTTTCCTTTCTTATACACTATTTTAAAATCATATTCTAACATTTTAGTCACCCATTTATATTGTTTTTTAGATGATAATCATTGCTCAAAAAAAAATTTGAGGCTATCATGATTAGTATTTACTTGAAAGTGATGACCCATCAGATAAGGTCTCTATTATTTCATTGCATGAAAAATAGCCATAATATCTTTCTCATAGATTGGTTTGAGCTGATTTTCCCCCTTTAGTTGGAAACTTTCAAATGCCAGTGGTTTGCCTTATTGCATGAGTACATCCCCCATGCCTTATCCTGATGTGTCATAGTCCACAACAAAAGTTTTTGAAAAATTAGTAGCGAAAATTGAAGTTGTGAACATAGCCATTTTAAACTATTCAAATGACTTGGTAGCTAAATAAGTCCATTGGAATAGTCTTTATTCAATAAATAAGTGAGTTGGGATACAATGCTACCATATTTTTTACAAACCTGTGATAATAATGAATTAGCCCTAGAAATCTGAAAAGGTTCTTGAGGATCTTAGGAACCTACCACTCCATCATTGCTTGTATTTTTTTAGGATAAAATTTCACTCCATGTGAAATAATATGACCCAATTAATCCACCTTTGGACACCAAAAACACATTTGGAAGGTTTGGCATAAATCTAATGTTATTTTAGAATTGAAAGTACCTATTTCACATGCTTCAAATGGTCTTACTAATTTTTATTGTAGATGAGGATATCATAAAAAAACACTAATACAAAATTTATCCAAAATCACCTAAAAGCAATATTCATCAAACTCTAAAATGTAGATGGTGCATTTGTGAGGCCAAAAGGCATGACCATAAATTCATAATGGCCTTCATGAGTTCTAAAAATTGTTTTAGGTATGTCCTCATTATAGATGTGAATCTAATGATGCTTAGAGCAAAGGTATAACTTGGTAAAATAGACAACACCATGAAATTCATCTAGTAAATAATATGATGATACCTCATGAACAAAATTATAGTGATGGAAAAATTCAATTCCTCTCAGATCACGAGTTATGTTTTTTCAGACTTCTAGTACTCAGGACACTAGACTCAAAAAAATGCATCACAAAAACTTTCCCAAATCAAAACTATGATACCACTTGTAGTGAAATTACTTATATGATTCACAATAATATAATTATATATCATAGAATTAAGATTAGAATAAATAGATCCACAAAAATAATTGTTAAAAGAGTAGAATCCTTGAATATTATGATTGAGCCACTTTGAAGGGGCAACCTCCACAACAATGCAATGAGAATAGACAAGGTTATTCCATAGACTGACCATACTAAGAACATAGAGAAATGCAACAAGATAATATGGTGTGTAAGCTACAAGTTGTCCACACATATCCCTAAATGCATTATAGGTTAAGGGCATAACATTTATTCTATCTAACCTCACTTCATCAATTTTTTTATATCTCCATTAATGGGTCCCACTTCTTAAATCCTCAATTATGAGTGTAACTAATTGGTATGTTTAACATGGACTGCCATGCTAGAGGTTGATAGAATATTAAATCATCCTTTTCAAATCTTGTGTGCCTTCACATAAGACAAGTTTTTCAAATTATTATAGGGCCCATCAATGAATGGCTAACAGGATGATGAAATACATATAGCATCAGTAAATAGAGTAACCATAAGGGATGTGGTGGTCAACAACTAGTGTGACATCCAACACTTAGTGTATTGTCTAATTACACTAAAAATCAAGGATATAATAATTTATCTAACCCAAATTATTTATGGGTGTTGAACATATCCAGCTAATAAATTCAGCATGGATAACCACGCTTGCAGTTGACCTTTATTTCCCCATTAGTTAATCTAACTACATGTTTTCTTTACAATAACAACAATAACAAATAAATCCTTATATAACTTACTTTCTTTACAAGATAAGGCTACCTATAGTAAATGCCTCCTCAACCTCCTTTGGGATGCTCCTAAAAATGTTGTACATATTTATGGAACCAATTAATATCACATGAGTTCTTGTAGAGTTAAAAAAGGAAGAGGGTAATGAGAAATGAGAAATGGAACAGGGGAAGGTTGCAAAAATAATGGTTATGATGTTTAATTTTTTGGATCAGTGTGCAACTTGCATTTAACCAAGGTTAACATTTAATTTCCCTTAGCTGTTGGCATTTGGATTAACCATTGTCATTTACCTTAACTATTGTCTTTTGCCTTAACACCATCTTAATGGATGTTAATTAAGATGTGAGAAAAATCCCTTAGTTCCCTTAGTTCTATTATTTTTTTTAGTTTCCTTAATTGCTTTTGTTTGCCTTAACTGATGGAATTTCATCCTTCCCCATTCATTTATAAGATAAGCCTTTCTTTTTTATCATTTTTATTGTGAAGAAAGTAGGTAATTTTTAATGTTTTATGTGACAATCCTACATACATATGGAACAAGGTAATGGTGCACTGGTATACTCACAAATTTTACTTTTCTCGGTCAAAGAGTGTAATACATTTAATTGACATTAAATTCTAAATTTCCCAACCAATAACATTACATGCCAATATTAATATACATGAATTGAATAATGGAAAAAAAACAATTAAAGAGATTTGACTACTTTTTTCAAATCCATTGGATTAAAATGCTTGTTGAGTGTAACCAGTTGGTACATTCAACATGGACTTCCATATTATCCATTTATATCTACATCCTCAGTTACTTTGTCTATCAATGCTCCATCCATTCCCTTACAGGAAAGGATTGACTTATTATTATTATTATTATTATTATTATTATTATTATTATTATTATTATTATTATTATTATTATTGTAAATAAAGCATGTAATGGGTTAAATCCCTTTTTGTCATGTAGATGAAGTAACCATAGGGGTGTGGAGGTTAGCTACCAATGTGGTTGTCCAAATTGAATATATCGATGGGTTTTGATCAACACCTCATTAGACTCATAAAATATCCTTTATTTTGAGCATAACAAGTTTACTGGTTAATATGTCTACTAGAGTGTACATAGAGGTTATCTTCTAGCATGGACATCAACATTGAACTTAGAATTGATGATATTTAATGAGTGTAATGAGATTTTGAGCATAGACCATCAATAGGCTCAATGTGGATTGACATGTTGGTATCTAAACTTCACATCCATGTTGGTTACTTTGTCTACCAATAGAGATTCTTATTTTAAAGGAAACTAGTAATTTGATAGAGTAACTAGTTGGGATGTGAACATATTGACTGTTTATGCTCCAAAAGCATGTAGAAAAAGTTCCTCAATTTTGAGTGTAACCAACTGGTACATTCAACATGGACTCACAACCTCTACTTACAATAAAAAATTACCTACTTACTTTATAATAATAATGGATCATTGATAGATGGAGTAACTAGTATCGAAGTGGAAGTCAACTATCAATGTGGCATTCCATTACCAACATACCAACTTGTTATGCTTAGCACCTCATTGTGCTCATAAAATATCTTTGATTCTTAGCATAACTAGTCGATACATTCAGCATGGACTACCCTATTGGTAGATGACCTCCACATCCCCACTACTTACTCTATCTATTTTAAGGGATGATCTTAACCAGCTAGTACATTCATGTTTTTGACTGACATGTCCATGGGGCCCATGAAAGTGATCAAGTTTCCTTTCTCATGGATCGGTTAACATATTTTAAGATGGCATTAAGTAAAAAGATAACGATTAAGGTAAAAGAGTGATAAGACCATGCATAAGGGGTACATAATATGAACTTATTTGATTTTATACCATTCGTAATTGGGTCATAATTAAAGGTCCTCTTCTTTCCTCAGAACACATAAATATATGCATATTTCAAACACACATTGCTTGTATCATGGAAAAAAACTATACACAAGACATATATGATGTCCATATTTTCCTATACAAAAATAGAAAATAATTATTAAACATAGGCATTAAATAAACAAGGGGAATTGATAAACAATTAGCATTGAAAAACAAGGGAAATGATAAACATATGTACACATATGAGAAATATAAAATAATTAACAAACATCAACATTGATATGGTGTCCATAATCATTATACAGAATTCAAACAAAGGGATTAGAATGTTCTATTAATTATATTATACATATTCTATTTTTACAATGTTCTAACCAATCTTCACCTCAACTAGTGTCTAAAGGTAAATCATGACACAAAGGCTTGATACATTAAACTTAAATTGAGTACACCAAACCCTTAAGGAGAAAGAATACATTATACCCTTAATTTATTAGTTAGTGGAGGATAATGAATATAGAGTAATGGAGCATATAATGCAACACATCATAATATATTTTTTGGGTGTCACCATGTAAACAACATAGGTCTTGAATGATTTCAGGTTGAGAGATTCTTAATTATTGAAGAGTAATTAGAACACTTTACTATAGTTAACAAAATTGTTCTTCTATTATGAACAATCCCATAAGATGTTGATCTTTCTAACTTCCCAATGCCAATGTTAATAATCTAATAATAACTCAAAATAATTTTATTTTCAAATGTAAATCCACATATAATTATCAAACATTGTTCTAGGAAATATATTCTCTCCTTTTCCTTATAAAAACATAGTAATGTATCTTAAATAGGCTAGTAATATCATATAAGTAGGCTAAAAATTACAATACAACTAAGTGAATCTAAAATTTATTCTATTTGTAGGTATTCACATCCATAGAATATTCCAAGGCATTCAAGATTCATATAATCATCTAATGTTAATGAATTTAATTTGGCACACCCTAACCTCAACACTTTTATAGGGTTATCCTTTAAGAGTGTGAACAAATCTAAAACTAAGAATGTGCATATTTGCCATTCATTTCATTGACAAAGTGCATATAAGGATACTAATGAAAACTTTCAAATGCTAACTAATAGTAGGGTACTGATTTATTGTCTCTTTAAATTCTTATCTTTACTATAATTCCAAAATTAAATAAATTATTTGAGTGATAGAAACCCAATAGTGTATATCATGAAACACCTCACATCACATGCATCTTATTTATCATATCTAAACATGCTTTACACAAAACTCTAACTCTGCCCCCAAAACATGGTAAATCATATACACTAAAACATTAAGGATGTGCCCTTATATGATGAACATATACCAATAATTAAGTAAAGAGAAAAAAACCATGACAACAATTCAAAACCTAAAACAAGCTCATATACGAGTAATCATGTTGTATAATTGGAATTCCATGAAACCTAAGTTCTAAGCATAGTTAAACTTATCAAGTTCTTAAACAAAAAGTTTATAGAGGCTTTACCAAATAAAAAACAATAGTGATGCATAGTTCAATCTTATCTGAGTGTTCAAAATTATTGAATAAAGCAAGGGGAAAAATTCTCAACTCATTCAAATTATTTTATAGCATAAGACTTAGTAAAGTGATGTTAAACTTCACAACTTCATTACCATATAAAAACTTATATAACATTATAGCTTCCTTAAATCACTCAAAAATATATTCAACATAACATAACCCAAATGTATTACGTCAAATCCAAACTACTTTGAGTCCTTAAATATAACACTAATATGGTCACTCATTCTAATGTTTTATGTGAAGGATATCCTAAATTCTTAATGCCATTCATAGTGGGATTATCACTACTAAATATTATTTCAAAGTGATTAAAAAATGCAAAACAAACATTGTAAAAACTCAATATCACATAATCAACTAAACTACTTAAGCATGCAAGGTAAGGAAAATCATTTAATTTATTGTTCTATAGGGAGTGGGGAATTTTGAACTCATGCAATAAAATCAACATTAACCACAACTAGGATAAGGTATAGTAGAACCCATCTCTCCCTCGCCCACCCACGCGCCCCTGCCGTCCCTTGGCCCCCCCCCCCCCCCCCCCCCCCCCCCCCCCGCCGCCCTTAATGATACTTTTTATGAACAAAAATCTAACTCTACCCCTAAAACATGGTAAAACATATACACTAAAACATTAAGGATGTGCACTTATATGATGAACATATACCGATAATTAAGTTTAAAAAAAAAAACCATAACAAAAATTCAAAGCCTAAATCAAGCTCATGATGAGTAATCATGTTGCATGATTGAAACTATATGATACCTAAGTTATAAACATAGTTGTGCCTACCAATTTGTTTTTTCAAAGTTTAGAGAGGCCTTACCAAATAACAAACAACATTAACACATAATTAAATATTATCCGAGTGTTCAAAATTAAGGAATAAAATAGTGGTCAAAATTCTCAAATAATTGAAATTATTTTATAGTATATGCTTGAGTACAATGGTGTTAAACTTTGATTCATTAAAATATAACAACTTATATAACATTATAGCTTCTTTTAAGTACTCAAAAATATAGTCTACATAACACAACCCAAATGTATTCATCAAACCCAAACTATTTTGAGTCCTAAAATATAGCACTAACATAGTCACCCATTCTAAATTTATTGTTTGAAGGGTATCCCCAATGTGTTATGCCTATTTTATACACTTCCCCCTAAAATTTTCAAAAATCTTTACTTATTGCCATAGAGATGACCCTATCATAAAGCTTAAAACTATGTCAGGGACCATATTGATTGATAGTATTTTTAGATGCATATTTGATTATGAAATTATAATGATTTATTGGTAAGTTTCATTTATGTTTTAAGTGGTTTTGAAGAGCATGGTGGATAAATGAATAAAATATGCATATATGATTATAGATGGGATTAATTTTTTGTTACTCAAATTCAGTATATTTTGACAATTTTAGTTGATGCATGGCTTCAATTTTCAATCATATTTGATGAACTATGGTGGATCTTCATGAGTAGCTTTGATTTATGATTTAGATATCAATGGTGATATGATACTTTGAAATATATTACAATGCAAACTTGGTACAATCAAAATATTATTTTGAAAATCTATGGCTCAAATTATTCACTACTTGATATGTTGATTATTTGAGATGTTAATATGCCTTGGATATTTTAGTAATTGCTCATATTTTTATGATAGTCTGGTTTTTTATTGCATCTAGTGCATGGCTCAATTCATGGACCCATAATTGGCATATTAATGTTTAGTTATTTTTAGATTCAAGTTAATAGTCAATTTGGTGATCTTGGTTCCAGAGAATCTTTTTTATTTCCTATATTTTGATGATTGATGAGATAGATATAGCATGCTAGTTACTTGAAAATGTCATTGATTCCTTCTGAAAGGATCACTTCACTTAAAAATGAGCATAAGGAGCTTTATTTATTAAGTGTGCATTCATGTTCAAATTGTCTAAGGGTATTTTTACTAGCATTCATGATGTATTTTGATTTTGAAACTAAGTCATAAGGTTTGCATTATATATCAGTCATGGACCTAGCTTAAATCACAAGTGTCGAGGACCCTTTCATTTGGTCAAGAAGCAATTTCAAGGTTTTAACTTGGTTAATATACTTGATGCATTTGTAAAATATAACGATTGGTTATATATGGGATATAATTCTAAGGAAATTGGTCATTTGTTTAGTTAATCGGTATTGTTGATAACATTGTGAAATGCAAGAGTCATGAAATCCTTCAATGGGTGATGAGGCAAATATTGGATTGAGCTAGACACTACTTGGCAAATTGGATTTCAAGGTTGGTGAGTTGGTAAATGCCTTTAAGTTAGATTGTATGCTTTGGGATTATTTGATGATTTGGTGGTAATTGGGCATTGATGACTAACCGATCTCCTTAATTGATGGAATTTGGAAAAGTGTTTAGTGTGATGGTAATCTATTTCTAAATTTGATAAGGTTGACAAAATAACTTAGCAGGATTACTAAGTATGTCATAATTAATGTTGGCCAATGATAACTAAACATGTCATATGGTTGGTTACAGGTTTAAGGTGGTGAATAAAAGGTTTGTTTTCTTAATTATATTCATTCATTTATAATCCATAAGCAGGAGCGAAGCTCTAGTAGGATTGTGGGTGAGTTATAGAGCAAGGCTTATAGAAGATATTTGGTAAAGATTTAAGTGTAGAAACCAGGTATGTTCATAAGTGTTGACTAGTTTCTCTTCAAAGCATTATGTTGATGTATGAAGTTTCAAAATGAAGAAAAGAAATATTTAGATAGTTTTTGGTTTGCATGAAAATTTTTTTTGAGCTTTCTAGTTAATATGGAGAGAATGAGTAATGATTTGAAGTTTTTGACAAATCTTCTACATGTAGTTGTGTTTAAATTTGTGATAATCTTGATCAGACATTTGGGTTTTCAGTTTTATGCATGGTTGAAAGAGTTTTCAAAAAAATTATGGATTTATTTGGGATGTTGAAACTCAGAAATAGCATGAAGATATATGCAATTTTTTTATCTTGACTTGGGAAAGAATTGTTATTTTCCTGGAAAGTTTGGAAATATGTTGATATAACTGCAAGTTAATTTTCCTTGGTTGCATGATTTGGGTTTTTTGAAAGCATGTACATGTAGTCATGAATAAAGAATAAAAATATTTTTTGGAATTTGTATAAATCTATGTATGATTGAGTGAAGTTTGAAGAAAAGGTTAGATAAGAGTTTTTGGGATTCACATGCAAAGGGTTTTCTATTTTTTTGAAGTCTCAAAGATATTATTTTTTCATATAATAGGGTTTTTTGCATGAAATTCAACATCTTTTGAGAAGTAAATAGATGATAATTTTTGGTTGAGATTCAAGGCTTAGGTTTTTTGAATGTTTTTGTTAGAAACCTGTTTTGAGAGAGATTTTTTGGTAACAATATTCAATCTTGGCATAAAATATTGCCTGCATTTTTGGGTCAATGAAATTTAGATTTATTTATTTTTAATATGGAATAATAAAAAATATTATGGCCTATTGCATGTGAAATATTAAAGTTTTTGATATTTTGTCATGTTTAAAAGTTTGAGTTTTTAGGGTTTCTATCCACGACATACATTTTGATAGCTTTTCAATATACAGTTGCTTTTCTTTTTAGGTTGAAATAATGGTAGTTTTATACAAATATTAGAAAAAATTAAATTATTTGCTAGTTATCATCATGCATAAAACCTTTTGGTATCGATTTTGGAATATTGTAGAGCAGTTAAGCATGCAGATGCCTTTGGTTGAAAATGGTAACAAACTTGGGGTTTATATTTGTGGAAAATATTTAAGTGGTTTCCTAGACAAAGACAAGCAAGTTTGAAATAGTGATGCTAATGAACTCAGAAATTAATGTAAAAATTTAGTGCATGCAGTTTGTTACATATATGGTTGTTTTACAAACTATATATTAAAATTGTCAAAATATATTTGGAATAGACAGTTGAAGTTTGAATATATTCAAAATCTTGAAGTGGCTAAGAAATGATGAAATGGTTCTGCATAAATTTGATAGTCTGCTCATGCATATATGTGTGGATGTTAGCATTCATGGGGTTATAATACTGATTGGTTTTAATTGATTATCTTTTCAGTTTGATATGATAGTCATCATCTTGAAAGTCTAGTCTGATTTCAATGTAAAATGTGTTCGACAATATTAAGAATGTCAGTTGTTTTGTGAAAATGTGAAATAGATCAATCGATTGTGGATAGATTGATAATGGCACAAATATATATATATATATATATATATATATATATATATATATATATATATATATATATATATATATATATATACTTTTAGAATTACTATTTATATATGTAGTTACATTTGAATTTTTATTTCAATATTGAGGTTTTGAATTTTTCTTTAAGGATGGATATTGAGATTAAAATTTGCTAAAATTGATATCAATTTTTTTGAATTCAAAAACAATGCAGTGTATTTCAATGTAATACAGTTTTTAGAATCATTTTTTCAGTTTTGCTTTGGACTTTTATTTCCAAACTTAGCTTTTATTGTTATCTTTTAGATTAATTAGTATGTTTGGGTGGGACCAGCCAATAGGAAGTAATAATGATGGAGGATGGGGGCAAAATTCCACTAGAGGTGGTGGTTAGTCAGGTTCTAGCAAAGGTTTTAATATGGTTGGTTTTTGTGCAGGATATTTTGGGCCTAGATTTCTTGGGGGCACACGAATGTTCATTCACTTTGATGCTTATGACCCAAATTTTTAGAATATTTTGAATAATCTACCTATTAACCCAATCAATAGGGGCTATAAATGTCATAGAGGTTTTTTTGGCCAAAGATTTGGAGCTCGTGCACATTCACAAAGTATTTCTTCTCATCACTTAGAGCATGATCGTCATTTCTTACCACTATAACCCCATAATTTTAGAGGTGATCAAGTTGATGATCCATTACCTACCAACCAGTTGCTTGTTAATCAACCCAATCATATTGAAGTGGAGACAACTCATGCCAAGAGCCTTAGTAAAATGGCTATTGCTTTACATACACCTTCCCCATCTAATGCAAACCTTGGTGGAAAATATAGAAAGTTGAGTTTGTCAGGTGCTCATAGTGAACCCCTTTTTAGGTCTAAAAAGTTACGTTTGGGAGGATATGGATATGTTAAAAAAATAAAAATATTGACATTCTACCTTAGACTGCTAAAAATGACATTACTACAAAAAGGAGTGAACCTGAAGCATTGAGAGAAGTTAGGCTACTAAAAAGGATTAAATTAGAGGTTGATGATAGTACAACTGATTCAAGGAATATATTGTTGTCATTCCTCACAACTAAAATGGAGTATGACATTTGTCTTCATGAGTAGGACAAATAAGTAATTGAAGTGTTATCGGATTTGAATAATTATTGGTTATCTAAGGGATAATCTTTGTTTAGTGTTAAAAATTTTCATACAGAACTTGACATTTTGGCTTGACACTTTGACATTTCAGATTTGATAAATTTTGGCAAATTTTGATAAATTTAGTGATTATAGAATTTTAATATAATTATATATGCTAAGTTAATTAAAATGTGTTATGATTTAAATATGAGTAGAATTTATCAATTTTTTATTTATTATTCTATGATTAATATGTATTCTACTATATTATTAATTAATATAGGTCCCCACCCATTAAGGTTTAGTACCTCAGGGCTATTATTTTAAATATTATTAATCAAATTAAGACTTTTTAAGTCTTAATTAAATCTATCTTTAACCAATTTTAGTTTAATTAATTGACTTTGTTAAAAGTCAATTAGTTGACATTAATTAATAACTAACTAAAGTTAGTTATAACTTATTTCATAACCAAGTTTAAAGGTATAAAAAGAGATCAAGCATTTATTTGAAGATAGAAGCACGGTATTGAAGACTTAAGTATTTTTTTAGGTTCATCATTTCTCTTCTTTCTATGCAACTTCTCTGAGATAGTAAAACTTTTGTAGATAGATGAAATGGTACTTTATCTGATGGTTGAGTAATTACTTATGCAACATAGGTATATCCAGTTATATTTATCATCTGTTACTGATTATTTGAATTTTGCTAAGTTTAATATCTTTTAATGATTTCTATTTGCATTCCTATGTGTAGATTTTAAGTATTCATCCTGAATAATGATGATCCTTTCATTATCTTGTGACATTTCATTGATCTATTTGATTGCAAAGTTGTCATTCAGAGTTTTGTATAGAAAGGATGTTGGTTTTCTCATTAAAATTTATCTTTTTTTTCTAAGACAACTTTCATTTTGAGACTCACACATCTTTTGTAATTATTTGACTCTAATTTTAATATAAATAGATCCTTTAGATTTTTAAATCTAGTTTCTATTGTTTTATTTAACTTAGATATAGTTTTAATCTATAATCTTTTCTATTCTAATTAGTTTAGTTGTTTTTGTTCTTTAGTTATTAGATTAGTTCAATTCTTTGCTTTATTTTAGATATTTCTAGTTTTCTCTTAAGTTATTATTTCTTTTGATTTATTATAGATTGATTTTTAATATATGTTTCAGTCTACTTTTAATTTAATATCTCATTTCGATTTTCTTATATCCTTGGCTTTAACATATCTAGTTTTAGTTCAGATAGATCTTAAGTTATTTATAGCTTTGATTTATTTTATTTTATTGTTAAATTTTCTTATTTTTTAATCAATTTTATCTTAGATTCAGTTTGAACTTTAGTTTCTATCTATCTTAGTCAGTTCTCCTTTTATTTTGATAAGTATTTTTACAAGATTACTTTTGTTTAGCAAAATATTTCTTAGTTTAATACTATTTTTTTGTTTACATCATTAGCTCTCTTGTTAGTTTTATTAATAAGTTATAGGTTTATTTTAGTTTTAGATTGATCTTATATTCTTATTTCTTAAGCTTTATAATTGTTTTCCTTCCTTCAGATTTAATCTTTCAGTCTTGGTTTATCTTTAGTCCCTTTTTTTAGAATACTTTCTTAGATAGTTTCTCTAATTTCTCTTATTTTAGATCATTTTAATTTATCCCTTGCATTAGTTTCATTTTTGTCATTAGAGGTTATCTTATTCTTAGAAGTTTCTTTTAGCAGATTTTTATGTTTTATTTCCTTTTTTGTTTAGAATAAGGTCTCTTTATTAGTTCATTTTTTGTTTTAGTTTATTTCTCTTTGCTATAGGATTAGTGTTTGCTTTGTTATTATTTGTTTATAGTTTGTTTGTTCTTTTGTTTACGGTTTTGTCTCTTTTTATTTCTCTTTGATCTATATTTTCTACATTTGGTTAACTTATAGACCATTGTAAGAAAGAGGTGAAGATATCATTTGAATATACATATATATTACATAATCAAGTTTCTATTCTTCAAGAGAATATCTAAATAATAGTTTTTCTCTGTCAGATAAAATAGATTACAAATTTTCATCTTAAACTGATTCATGACTCGATTTTTTTTTAATTATTATAATGGAATAAGTTGTTTTGATAACTTTTTGATTATTTCTCAAATTTTATAATAAAAAACCCCTCATGTATTTAGGATCTTAAATGAACTTTTAGAACCCCTACGATTAGACTGGTATAATTCTAACTTGACCTTTGTGATAGGTTAAAGGGTTGATTTGTTGACGGTAAAATTTTTATCATCAATAAATTTGGTGACTCTGTTGGAAAAAATCATTCAAAAATATAATTTTTTTTAACTTTATTTTCTTCTTGCTAATGGTTATTGGATCCCAACAACCTCTTATAATTTAACCTTTGATAGCTTTAGAATACGATCAAGTTGATGTTGTTTTTAATCTAACGCGTTATGCTTGGTATAATCATCTTGAAAGTCTTCGTCAGGTTATTGAAGTTATAAATCAAGAAGAAGAGATTGTTAAATTCAAAATTTATTGGTATTTGAATCTTACACATGAGACTCAATGTGGTGTTTTAAACTTGAATAAAACAATTTGATAAGATAGAGATAGAGTTTTAGCTACTAATCCTAGACCTAAATCTTGTTTTCTATCTAATTCATTTCCACTTGAAAATTTATTATACCTACTAAAAATGCTTTGTCAAATCTAAAATTAAATTAAGTTCATGATAATCACTCTTTTTAGGTAAAATATGTTGAATCTTACAATGAAAGATCAATTAGTGAGAAATCCACCAGTAGAAAATTAGTTACTAGGAGAATAACTAGTCTAAAAACAAAGATTAGAGGATCTACTTCATGGATTATGGAACAATAGAGAGGTAGAAGAACTCACTAAAGGTCAAGATGAAGAATCTTAAGAAGAGCCTCAAATAGTTATAGCACCTTAGATTTTTGCAAATCCAATCAATGTCATAAATCATCTAGGTAAACTACCTTTTCTTAAAAGATTGAACATACCAAAAAAATTTGGTGCTGTTAGAGAATCTTGGGAAGATCATTTAGAAGCCTTTATGTTAGTTTGTGCCACTCTTGGGATAACTAGTGAAAATATTTTCTAAAGAGTTTTTGCATAAACATTAGAATAAAAAGCTTATTAAGAATTTATTAGTTTATTTGCAAAAATTATTGATAATTGGAGAGATGTAGAAGATTGGTTAGAGTTATCTTTTGGTAAATTCAAAGAAGATTTTTATTTAGTTAATGATCTTTCAAATATTTTATTAGATCCTGGTGAAATCATGTATCATTTTATTTTTAGACTCACCAAGTTGTATCAAAAGATTCCAAGTGATCTTAGACCTTCAAAGAAGTTGTTTAGACTTTATCTTTGCAATACTTTACCTTTGAAATACAAAATGGCTTTAGAAGATAAAAATATTACTAAATATGATGTAACCATAAAATTTTATATGGATTATGAAAAGAAGCTTAATCATGTAGGTTTCAAAGATAGGTCTATTATACGCTTAAATTTTGATAATGCAGATATTTAAAAATAATACTTAATTTAGATAATGAGTTGATCATTGTTAAAAAATAGTTGAATGATAAACCTTCTTCTTCATATAAAATCATGAAAGATGATGATATTGCTTACTATTGCAATGTTTGTGAACTTGACCATAATCCTAAAACATGTCAAGTTATTAAAATCAAAAAATATCTTCTTCAAAGAAAAGATAAAATAATTGAAGATTTACCTTATAATACAAATACTCTAGATGACCCTTCAGAAAATGAGAATTTTTATGTCATAAATATTAGGAATAAAGATCATAATTCTCCACATACGAATAAATCATTAAATGATAAATCTCATTCAGTTACTAAAGGTAAATCAACTCAAAATAATTTTAATAATTCTAATGATAATGTTGCTCAAAGTAATCTTTTTGCAACTGGATATAATAATGCTCAGTATCAATAATATGAATCTAATAATTTTAGACAAATTGATGCTAAAGCTTATAACATAATTGATGATTTATCAACAATTAAAGTTATATTTTCTCTATTTTAGGATGCTAGTCTTCCTAGACAATTAGATAAGATAAATGAAATAGTTAAAAATCCAAGAGTTGATATAAGTTTAGAAGATAAAAATAATTGTGAACATATTTATGCTCAACATTTTGACCCCACTGATGATTATATACCTCCTTTTCATGTCATAGTTAACATTAAAAATCAAATAATTCATAATTGTATTTTAGACACAAGTTCTTCAAAGAATATCATGCCTAAATGTATTGCAGATCAATTGGATATATTTTATGAAGCAGACAATAGAAAACTTATTAGTTTTGATGCTAGACAAACTAAGAGTTGTGATAAGTTTCATGACATAGTAATTAAGATTGTGCAGGATGAATTTATTAGATGTATGACTAATATTCAAGTCTTAGATATTCCTATTAATTATGCAATGTTGTTAGGAAGGGTTTGGTCAAAATCCACTAGAGCTTTCATTAGAAAAGATATAACTTGAATTTTGGTTAATAATGAGATTGCATTTATTATGAGGGAGGGTTTTTTTGGTACTCCAATTGAATCACTTTCTTCATCTAATATTTTTTACATTGAAACTGGTATTGAAACTTATGAACTATTGAATGTAGATGAAATAAAAAATCAACATGAAGAAATATTTAAAATAAACATTTTATGGTCTCTTTACTTTTATGGGGCTTGTTCTCAACAAGTTAGCGGTGCTACAATTTGTCTCATATCTTTTATTGGTAAAATATTTCATTATGCTTTCAAATTATCTTTTAAAAACACTAATAATACAACATAATTTGAAACATTATGTTTAGAATTAGAAAGAGCCATATAATTGAATGTTATGCATTTAGAAGTTTTTAGAGATTTAGAGCTAATAGTAAGATAAGTTCAAAAAAATTATAAAACTAATCAAACTCATTTGCATTGCTATACACATAAAGTTTAGTCTTTAATTGAACAATTTAAAGCTTTCAATATCATGCATATTCTTAGAGAATTCAATGTAAGAGATGATAAGCTTAAATTTTACACTTCTAACCCAACTTTGAGTGAAATTCAGCCCACTATTGATTTTATTTTAGTTAAACTTTTTCATCTTAAGATTCTTGATCTAAATGATAGTTGGTCTGTGTTTAATTGTGATGAACATATATATTTATTTCTTAAAGGCAATTAATTTGATCATGATGACTATGTAGTTAATTATGGAGATTATTTATAGCTAAGTACTAATAAATTACTTGTTGGTTTAGTAAGCGTAGAATCTATGTTTTTACTGAATGATTAGCTAAAAAACTCTAGAACAAAAGAGCCATCAAGAAGGATCATAGATGAGACCACTCCCATAAATTTCGGTACTGAATATGATCTTAAGTATGTTTATTTGGGAATTTAGGTAACTAAAAATGAAAAGATCAAGTTCATTAACTTTTTAAAATAATTTATCAATATCTTTGTTTGTTCTTACAAGGATCTTAAAGTTTATGGTATTGTGTTATTAAACATGACATTCCTATTAAACTTGGTATAAAACTTGTCAGGTCGAAAATACGAAGAATCATTTTTTTGTTAGAGGACACCATTAACAAAGAGATGGATAAAATGATTGATGTTGGTGTCATTTTTTCTATAACATATTTCAAATGGGTAGTTAAAAAAAATAGCGATATTAAACTTTGTGTAGATTTTAGAGATATAAATAAAGTGTAAAAGATAATTTTCCTCTAGCTAGCATAGATAAGATTTTACAATAGGTTGTAGGATCTAAAATGATATGTTTATTAAATATATTTTTAGGTTATAATCAAATATTTATGAATCTTGATGATAGACACAAGACTTCTTTCACTACTCGTAGATGTTTTTTTTTAAAAAAAAAATCGAATATATTTTAGTTTGATGAATGCAAGATCCATTTTTTAAAGGGCTATGCATGTTACCTTCAATGATTTGATAGGCATTGTCATTACATTTTATTTAGATGATCTCACCATTCATTTCAAGAAAAGAAAGAAGCATTTATATCATCTTTGTGAGGTTTTCACAAGATGCAGAAAGTTTGACATTTTTTAAAATCCAAAGAAATCTATTTTTGGTGTGACTGAAGGTAAATTATTAAGACACATAATCTCTAAAGAAGGTATTTATATTGACTTTGAACGTGTAAAAGCTATTAAAGAACTACCTCTTCTTAAGGATCAATCAAGTTTAAGATCTTTCTTTGACAAGATTAATTTTGTTAGAAAATTTATTTATGATTTTGCTAACAAATATAATCCTCTATAATTGATGCTTAAGAAAGATAAAATATACATTTTAGATGAAAGTGTTGAGTTAGATTTTAATTCTGTCAAAGATGCAATTATAAGTTCTCCTGTCCTTGATAAGCTTGATTTAAAGAAAGCATTTATCCTCTACGTTAGTGCTACTGAAAAATCAATAGGAGTTGTAATAACTCAGGAGTTTAAAAATAATGAAGAGAAACCTATTGGTTATATGAGCAAAGTCTTAAAAGATGCAAAAATTAGGTACCCTCTTATTAATAAATCTGTTTTCTCACTTGTTTCTTATTTAATTAATTTTTGATATTTACTGATGGGAAACAAAGTTTTTGTGTGATCTAATGTACCTATTTTTATCATATCTTTTAAAATAGCCAACTATTCAAAGAAAGCTTGCTAAGTGGATCCTGCATATTCAATAATTTGATCTTGAATTTGAAACTTCTAAAACTATTAAAGGTAACAAATTAGCAAAACACTTTGTTAAAATGTTACCTCGGATATCAATGTCCTAGTTTTGTCAGTTGATGAAAATTTAAATGCAAAACCATAGTTAAAAATTATGAAAGTTGCTAATTTTTTTAAAAAATTTAAGTTTGGACATAAAATGAATGAGTGGAACTGTTTATTGACTAAAGATGACTAGTATCATGATTTAGTTTCTTATTTTAAAAATCAATCTTGTCTTGATAACTTAAACAAGAAAGAAAGACATTCTTTAAGGATAAAAGCATTAAATTTTTGTTTACTAAAAAAATTCTTATTGTATCATAATCGTGATGGTGTATTATTAATATGTCTTACTCATAATCAAACTCAAAAAGTTCTTAGGGGTTGCCATGAAGGAAATTGTGGTGGACATTTTGTTAAAAAAATAATAGCTTATAATATTTTGAGGGTTGGTTATTATTGGCCTACCTTGTTTCAAGATGTTTATAAGTTGGTTCATTCTTGTATGCCTTGTCAATTATTTCTTGGAAGGGATAAACTCTTGCAATGCCTTTAACTATGGTCATTCTTGAAAAAAATTTATTAAATGGGTCATTGACTTTATTTCAAATATTCATCTACCTTCATCTATAGGTCATAGATACATTTTGATAGCCATGAATTATTTTACCAAATGGCTTGAAGCCAAAGTTATTAAAAGTTCAATAAAAGGTGGAGTAATTTTTTTCTAGATTCGAAGTCCCATATGAGATTATTTTAGATAATGGGCCTCAGTTCATTTCAAATGAATTCTTAAAAAATTAAAAAAATTTTTTTATCAATTTTAGTCATTCATCAAAGTACTATCCACAAGAAAATAGACACGTTGAGTCCACTAATAAAAATTTGATTTTTATTATAAAAAAATTAGTTTATGATAATAAAAGGAATTGATATCTTAATATTTTTGAAGTCTTCTGGGTTGATAAGACTATTGTTAAGGTAGTAACTTGTTATTCACCTTTCATGTTAGCATATGGATTTGAAACTACTTTATCAATAGAAATTTAGATTTCTTCAGCTAAGATTGTTTTATAATATGTAACTGAAGATACAAATTTAATTGAATAAAAATTACATGATTTGGTAGCACTTGATGAATCTAAGGCAACAACATTACAAAAATTAGAAAAGACTAAGCAAAAGTTGAAGAATTTTTTTGCTAAAAAAGTTTTTATTAAAAAGTTTAATGTTGGTGATTTAGTTTTGTATTAGGACAAGGCCCATGAAGACTCTGAAAAACACTATAAATTTGATACATTATGGCTTGGACCTTACAAAATTACCACAGTTCTTGGTAATAATATTTTTCATCTTAAATATTTTTAAGGAAATTGATTGTATTATTTAGTAAATGGCCATCATCTAAAATTATCTCATGATCAGTTACCTATTTGTTGCTCTTTTTGCTTTGTTTTTTGTTTTGTTTCATTATTTCAGTTTGTTATTTAGTTTTATCTTATGTTTTGTTTTGCTTTGTTGTTATTTATTTTAAAATGATCAATGAAGGTTTCAGAATGAGGAGTATCACATTATGAAAGAAGAGTGCAAGAATCTGTGAAAGTGTTGTAAGTAACGTTCATTCTCAAAAATTACTCTTACAAATTTAGTTTCTAGTAATAAATGAATAATATGGCTAACTTATATTTGGTTTTAGAGGCATTGCTTCATTTTCATATTTTATTCTTAAGGCATTTGTAATTGTTTGTGAATCTATCTCGAACTTCCTTATTATTCATTTCTCTTTTTTTGTGCCATGTTAATCGAATGATTCATCTCTTTCTTGAATTTAATATTTAAGGGGTTCACACTTAGCTACTTGAGAAATAATTTTCTTGGATCATGGATCACACTCTCAAGGCAAATTTTATTATATAATAGGCAATTTTTTGCTAATCAAATTTGTTTCACAAAATTGACTATCAAGATCGCTAGTGTTGTGCCTATTTTCTACACTTCCCCCTAAATTTTTTTAAAATCTATACTTATTGCCATAGAGATGACCCTATCATAAAACTTAAAACTGTGTTAGAGACCCTATTGATTGATAGTATTTTTAGATTCATATTTGATTATGAAATTATAATGGTTTGTTGGTAAGTTTTATTTATGTTTTAAGTGGTTTTGAAGAGCATGGTGGATATATATATATATATATATGATTAGTTTTTTGTTACTCAAATTCATAATACTTTGACAGTTATAGTTGATGCATGGTTTTAGTTTTCAGTCATATTTGATGATCTATGGTGATGTTTTGATCTTCATGAGTAGCTTTGATTTATGATTCAAATAGCAATTGTGATATAATACTTTGAAAGATATTACAATGCAAACTTGGTACAATCAAAAGATTGTTTTGAAAATCTATAACTCAATTTATTCACTACTTGATATGTTGGTTATTTGAGATGTTAATATGATTTGGATAGTTTAGTAATTGCTCATATTTTTATGACAGTCTAGTTTGTTTTTGCATCTAGTGTATGGCTCAATTCATGGAACCATAATTGGCATATTAATGTTTAGTTGTTTTCATATTTGAGTTAATAGTCAATTTGGTGGTCTTGGTTCTAGAGTATATTTTTCATTTCCTATATTTTGAAGATTGATGAGATAGATATAGCATGCTAGTTACTTGAAAATGTCATCAATTCCTTTTGAAAGGATCACTTCACTTAAAAATGAGTACAAGGAGCTTTATTTATTAAGTGTGCATTCATGTTTAAATTGTGTAAGGGTATTTTTCCTAGCATTTATGGCATATTTTGATTTTGAAACTAAGTCATAAAGTTTGTATCATATATATTAGTCATGGACCTATCTTAAATCACAAGTGTCAAAGACCCTTTCATTTGGTCAAGAAGCAATTTCAAGGTTTTAGCTTGGTTAATACACTTGATGCATTTGCAAAATATAACTGTTGGTTATATATAGGATATAATTTGAAGGACCTTGGTCATTTATTTAGTTAATCGATATTTTTTATAACATTTTGAAATGCATGAATCATGAGATCCTTCGATGGGTGATGAGGCAAATATTGGATCGAGCTAGACACTACTTGGTAGATTGGATTTCAAGGTTGGTGAGCTAGAAAATACATCTAAGTTAGATTGTATGCTTTGATATTGTTCAATTATTTAGTGATAATTGGGCATTGATGACTAATCAATCTCCTTGATTGATGGAATTTGGCAAAGTGTTTAGTGTGAAGGTTAATCTATTGCTAAATTTGATAGGGTTGACAAAATAACTTGGCAAGATTACTAAGTATGCCATAAGTAATGTTGGTCAATGATAACTAAACATGTCATATTGTTGGTTACAGGGTCAAGGTGGTGAATAAAAGGTTTGTTTTTTTTTCATTTTGTTCATTCATTTACAATCTCTAAGTAGGAGCAAAGATTTAATAGGATTGTGAGTGAGCTGTAGAGCAAGGCTTATAAAAGATATTTGGCAAATATTTAAGTGTATAAAATAGGTATGTTCATAAGTGTTGACCAATTTCTCTTCAAAGCATTTTGTTGATGTATGAAGTTTCAAAATGAGGAAAAGAAAGATTCAGATAGTTTTTGGTTTGCATGAAAAAAGGTTCTAAGCTTTCTAGTTAATATGGAGAGAATGAGTAATGATTTAAAGTTTTTGATAAATCTTTCGCATGCGGATGTGTTTAAATTTGTGATAATCTTGATCAAGTATTTGAGTTTTTAGTTTTATGCATGTTGAAAGATATTTCAAAATTTTTTATGGGTTTATTTGGGATGTTGAAACTCAGAAATAACATGAAGATATATATGCGAGTTTTTCATCTTGAATTTAAAATGAATTGCTATTTGCCTAGAAAGTTTAGAAATATGATGATATACTTGCAATTGATTTTCCTTGGTTGTATGATTTGGGTTTTCTGAAAGTATGTACATGCAGTCATGAATAAAGATTAAGAAGATGTCTTGGAATTTGTATAAATCTCTATATGATTAAGTGAAGTTTGAATAAAATGTTATATAAGAGTTTTTGAGTCACATGCAAAGGGTTTTCTATTTTTTTGAAGTCTCAAAGATATTATTTTTGCATATAATAGGGTTTTGTGCATGAAATTTAACATCTTTTGAGAAGTAAATAAATGATAATTTTTTATTGAGATTCGAGGCTTAAGTTTTTCAAATGTTTATTTTGGAAACCTATTTTGAGGGAGATTTCATGGTAACAATATTAAATTTGGCACAAAATATTGCTTGCATTTTTGGGTGAATGCCATTTAGAATTATTCTTTTTGAATATGGAATAATAAAAAAGATTATGACCTAGTTGCATGCAAAATATTGAAGTTTTCAGTATTTTGTCATGTTTAAGACTTTGAATTTTTAGGGTTTCTATCCATGGCATACATTTGGATAGATTTTGGTATACAATTGATTTTTTGGGGGGGTTGAAATAATGACAATTTTATACAAATATCGGAAAAACATAAATTCTTTGCTAGTTATCATCATGCATAAAACCTTTTGGTCGCAGTTTTGTAATATTGTAGAGTAGATAAGCATGCAGATGCCTTTGGTTGAAAATGATAATAGACTTGAGGTTTTTATTTGTGGAAAATATTTAAGTGGTTTCCTAGACAAAGACAAGCAAGTTTGAAATAGTGATGCTAATGAACTCAGAAATTAATGTAAAAATTCAGTGCATGCAACTTGTTACATATATGGTTATTTTACAAACTATATATTAAATTTGTCAACATATATTTGGAATAGATAGTTTCAGTATGAATATATTCAAAATCTTGAAGTGGTTAAGAAAAGATGAAATGGTTTTGCATAAATTTGATAGTTTGCATTAAACATTTTTTTGTAAAAGATCAATTTACACATGTTTTAAATGATTCTAAGCTCATGAATATATTTGTGGATGTTAGCATTCATGGGGTTATAATAATGATTGTTTTCAGTTGATTATCCTTTCACTTTGATATGATAGTCATCATCTCAAAATTCTAGTCTAGTTTCAATGTAAATTATATTTGGCAATATTGAGAATGCTAGTTATTTTGTAAAAATGTGAAATAGATCAGTTGGTTGTGGATAGAATGATAATGGCACAAATACATATATTTATTTATATGTAGATACTTTTGGAATGGATTTTAAGCTATTTAAAAATATGAATTTACATTTGAATTTTTATCTCAATATTGAGGTTTTGAATTTTTCTTTAAGGATGGATATTGAGATTAAAATTCACTAAAATTGATATCAAATTCTTTGAATTTAGAAATAGTGAAGTGTATTTTAGTGTAACGTAGTTTTTAGAATCATTTTTTAGTTTTGCTTTGGAATTTTATCTCCAAACTTATATTTTGTTGTTTTCTTTCAAATTAATCAGTATGTCTAGGTGGGACCAACCAAGAGAGAGTAATAATGATGGAGGATGGGAGAAAAAATCCAATAGAGGTGGTACTCAATCAGGTTCTAGTAGAGGTTTTAATAGGGTTGGATTTTATGTAGGACATTTTGGGCCTAGATTTCCTAGGGGCACAAGAATGTCCATTCACTTTGATGCTTATAACCTAGTTTTTTGGAATATTTTGAATAATCTGCCTATTAACCTAGTTAATAGGGGCTATAGAGGTCATAAAGGTTTTCATGGCCAAATATTTGGAGCTCATACACATTCTCAAATTATTTCTTGTCACTTAGAGCATGATCCTCATTTCTTACTACTGCAACCCCATAATTTTAGAGGTGAGGCAGTTGATGATCCATTATTTGCCAACCACTTATCTGTTAATCAACCCAATTAGCTTAAAGTGGAGACAACCCATGTCAAGACCTTATAAAAATGGCTATTCCTTTAGATACACCTTCCCCATCTAATGTAGAGCTTGGTGGAAAATATAGAAGGTTGAGTTTGTCAGGTGCCCATAGTGAACCCCTTTTAAGGTTTGAAAGGTTAAGTTTGAGAGGGTAGGGGTATGTTAATAGAAGAAAAACCATGGACATTCAATCTCAAACTATCAAAAAGGACACTACTAAAAAAAAGAGTGAATTTGAAGCATCGAGAGAAGTTAGGCTGCTAAAAAGGATTAAACTGGAGGTTAATGATAGCATGATTGATTTGGAGACTAGATTGTTGCCATTCCCCATAACTAAAATGGAGTATAACATCTATCTTCATGAGAAGGACAAATAAGTACTTGAAGTATTATCAAATTCAGCTGACTATTGGTTATTTATGGGATAATCTTTGTTTAGTGTTGAACTTTTTCATATAGAACTTGACATTTTGGCTTTACACTTTGACATTTTAGATTTAATAAATTTTGATAAATTTAGTGATTTTGGAATTTTGATATAATTATATATGCTAAGTTAATTAAAATATGTTATGGTTTAAATATGAGTAAAATTTATCAATTTTTGATTTATTATTTTATTATTAATGTGTATTCTACTATATTATTAATTAATATGGGTCCCCACCTGTTAAGGTTTAGTACCCTAGGTCTATTATTTTAAATATTCTTGATCAAATTAAGACTTTTCAAGTCTTAATTAAATTTGTTCTTAACCAATTTTGTTCAATTAATTGATTTTGTTAAAAGTTACTTAGTTGACATTAACTACTAACTAACTAAAGTTAGTTGTAACTTATTTCACAACTAAGTTGAAAGGTATAAGAATAGATCAAGCATTCATTTGAAGATAAAATCACATTAGGTATTGAAGACTTAAGTATTTTCTGAGGTCTATCATTTATCTCTTCTTTCTATGCAATTTCTTTGAGATAGTACAGCTTTTGTAGATAGACCTAAAGGTACTTTATCTAATGGTTGAGTAATTATTTATGTAACATAGGTATATCCAGTTATATTTATCATTTATTACTGATTATCTAAAGTTTGCTAAGTTTAATATCTTTTGATGATTGCTATTTGTATTTCTATGTACAGATTTCGAGTATTCAACCTAAATAATGATGATCATCTCGCTATCCCATGACATTTTATTGATCTATTTAATTGCAAAGTTGTAATTCAAAGTTTTGTAGAGAAAGGATGTTGGTTTTCTCATTGAAATTTATCTTTTTTTGCTGATATGACTCTCATCTTGAGACTCACACATCTTTTGTATTTATTGAATCTAACTTTAATATAAATAGATCCTTCAAATTTCTTCTAAATCTGGTTTCTTTTGTTTTATTAATCTTATATATAGTTTTTATCTATAGTCTTTTTTGTTCTAATTAGTTTAGTTGTTTATGTTCTTTAGTTATTAGATTAGTTTAGTTCTCTGATTTATCTTAGATATTTATAGTTTTCTCTTAAGTTATTGTTTCTTTTGACTTACTATAGATTGATTTTTAATATCTATTTCAGTCTACTTTTAATTTAATATTTCATTTTTATTTTTTAAATCCTTGGCTTTAACTTATCTAGTTTTAGTTTAGATAGATCTTAATTTTTTTATAGCTTTGATTTTTTTTCTTTTTTTGTTAAATTTTATTAGTTATTTCTTAATCAATTTTATCTTAGATTCAGTTTGAACTTTAATTTCTATTTATCCTAGTCAGTTCTCCTTTTATTTTGATAAGTATTTTTACTAGATTACTTTTTGTTTAGCAAATTATTTCTTAGTTTAACACTAGTTTTTTGTTCACATCATTAGCTCTCTTGTTAGTTTAATTTAATAGGCTATAGGTTTATTTCAATTTTAGATTGATCTTATCTTTTTATTTCTTAAGTTTTATAATTGTTTTTCCTTCCTTTAGATTTAATCTTTCAGTCTTGGTTTATCTTTAGTCCCTTTTTTTAGAATAATTTCTTAGATAGTTTATCTAGTTTCTCTTATTTTAGATCATTTTAATTTATCCATTGTATTAGTTTCATTTCTATCATTAAAGGTTTTCTTATTCCTAGAAGTTTCTCTTAGCAAATTTTCATGTTTTATTTCCTTTTATATTTAGAATAAGATATCTTTCTTAGTTCATTTTCTATTTTAGTTTATTTCTCTTTGCTATAGGATTAGTGTTTGCTTTGTTATTAGTTGTTTATAGTTTGTTTGTTCTTTTTCTTGCTTTTTTGTCTCTTTTTATTTCTCCTTGATATATCTTTTATACATTTGGTTAACTTATAGACCATTACAAGAAAGAGGTGAAAATATCATTTGAATATACATATATATTACAGAATCAGATTTCTATTCTTCAAGAGACTAACTAATAGGTTTTCTCTATTGAATATAATAGATTACAGATTTTCATCTTAAACTGATTCATGACTCGATAAATAGATTTATGATTGTTATAATGAAATAAGTTGTTTGATAACTTGTTGATTATTTCCTAGAATTTATAATAAAAAATCCTTCATATATTTAGGATCTTAAATGAACCTTTAGAACCCCTATGATTATATTGGTATGATTCTAACTTGACATTCACGATAGGTGAAAAGATTGATTCATTGATGGTACAATTTTTATCAAAAACACAATGCTTAAGTCCATTCATAGTAAGATTATCAATACTAAAAACTCAATATCAAATAATCAACTAAACTAATTAAGCATGCAAGGTAAATACAATCATTTAATGTTTTTTACTTTGGGGAACATGGCATTTGAACTCATTTAACTATATCAACATTTATCACTGCTATGATAAGGTATAGTGGAACCCCTCTCGATGAATATTTTTGCGTAGATATATAGGGATCATTACGACATCAAGGGTTGGTAAACATAAATCAAGACAATAAAATAATGCCATACTCATATTATTCAAAGTCCCTAAATTACATTAGTATAATTTTCTTCATCCATTACTTATTAATTGATATCAATTAGATCTTGAGAGAATAAAGTAGAGTTAAGAGTAGTCATATCCCACATTGATCAAAAATATAATTACAACTATTAGAGATATTGTCATTGATGTCAAATTAGCATTTAATGTCTAAAGGTGTTTTTAATGTTTACATCTTGGCTAAAAGTGTGTTAATATTAATTAAATATTAACAAATATATTTTGGTTGCATAAATACAAAAGAGGGCCCATGAGGAAGTCGAAGAGTCATCACTAAAGACAAAAGAGTAAAAGGACGCATTTCTCCATGAAGGGTCACCTTGAGGAATCTGAAGAGTCATCACTAAAGCCAAAATAAGAAAAGGACACATTTCTCCATAAAATTTCACCTTGAGGAATTTAAAGAGTCACTAGGTAAAGACAAAGAAATAATTCAAAGGGTCATGCAAGGGTGAATGCCAAAGGTCATTTGGAAAGCTATAAAAGGTGGGTTAGGAAGCCATTTTGTATTATGGAAGCGAATGATTTTATCTAACTAATAAGAGTAGAGGAAAGCAAAGAAAAGAGAAGAGATATAGTAGTGTGCTATCATTTGTTGAGAAAGAAACATTGAGAGATAGTTGGTGTTTTATACACAAGAGGGGTTTGTGCTCCTGTGGGTGGGTGCTCATGAATCATTGATGTGTTGGTGCTTAGCAAAGGGGTTGGTGCTCCTGCAAGTTAGTGCTTATTAACTTTGTAACTTGAGTTGGTGCTCATTTATATACTTAATATTGTTTTCCATAGTTTTTCCCACTTTGGGTTTCCATGTAAAATTCTCTCTCTCTCTCTCTCTCTCTCTCTCTCTCTCTCTCTCTCTCTCTCTCTCTCTCTCTCTCTCTCGTGGTGTATATTATTTATTTTAGTTTTATTACATATCTTAAATGTATGATTACGTGGTTAAAGAAAAATGAATTTGATTAAGTAAAAGATATATCCTGTGCTTAACAATTGGTATCAGAGTAGGTTCCTTTGGAAAGGGTTTAACAGCTTGAAGGTAGATCAGGGAAAGCACAAGATGGCCAAATAGATAAAGAAGGAGAATCAAGAGTTGAAATATGTGGTCAAGGCTCTTGAGGAACATATGTGTATCTTGGATTCTAAGTTGGCTATATAATCAAAAGAAAATAATATGTTTATTTAAGATCTTAAGAATCAGCTAGAGGTTGCAAATTCAAGTTTGAAATCAAGAGAATAAGAGTGTAATCAGTTGAAGGTTGAGTTAGGTTATTTAAAGGATAATCATGGGAAGCTCATAATCAAGGTTGATAAATATCATGAAATATCAGTCCAAGGTAAGAATAATGAAAGTTTTAAGGGCAAATTGAAGAAGCCAATCAAGCAGCCCAATGCTTTCAGGTTTTCAAATTTTTTTCATGGCCACTACTTTGTTTGTCATCATGTTGGTCATAGGTAAAGAGACTGTATGAGGAGAAGCAATCAGTCAAAGGAAGATCTCAGTCACATTCAAGAAAAAGGTATGAGAAATGTTGTTTTCTTTTGTTGTCATAAGATTGGCCATATTGCTAAATTATGTCCAAATAGAGTAAAGAGATATTCAAGGTATGAGAAGAGCCAAATTCAAGTTTGGAGACCTAAGATAGTAAAATTTGATCAGGTTGAGTTTAAGAGTGAGAATAACTTACTTGCTACAGTGGATAAAAAATTAGATAATAAGGACTGTGAAGAATTTTCTTGTTACATTTGAGCATGAGCCTTGTCAAGATAAGACCATTACAAGAGTTGAGAAGATGAAAAACATCATGAATGTTGAGGTTAGTAATTCAAATAGGTTGTACATGCTTAAATGGATTCTAAGAGAAAGACACAAGAAGATCAAGGAAGTAACAAAGGAGATTGGTAATATCCTAAGATTATGTTCTAGGACCTTTTGTGTGGGGTGTCTCTTCTAGGCTTCAAGGAGACACTTCTAAGGAAAAAATTGAAGCATGGTGGATGATCTTGGGTCTTGGATATGTTGCATGACAAGAAAGTGAGTTGGAAAATTAATTTGTATATCATTTAATGGGGAGATAAGTTTAAGCTATGGGAAATAGGGTCAGGAAATAGGATGTTACAGTAAGGGGGAGTTACTGTATATTTTCAATTGGTTTAGTTTATAGGTCTCAATTTCAGGTTGACATGTGCAGTATAGGTTTTTAGAATTGGTAACAATTTCAGGTTGCCATCAAAGACAAAGGGGGAGATTGTTGGAAATATTATCATTGATATCAAATTAGCATTTAATGTCTAAAGGCATTTTAAATGTTTATATATTGGCTAAAAGTGTGTTAATATTAATTAAATATCAAAAAATATATTTTTGGTTACATAAAGACAAAAGAGGGCCCATAAGGAATTCAAAGAGTCATCACTAAAGACAAAAGAGGAAAAGGACACATTTCTCTATGAAGGGTCACCTTAAGGAATCTAAAGAGTCATCACTAAAGACAAAAGAAGAAAATGATGCATTTCTCCATGAAGGGTCACCTTGAGGAATTTGAAGAGTCACTAGGTAAAGACAAAGAAATAATTCAAAGGGTCATGCAAGGGTGAATGCCAAAGGTCATTTGGAAAGATATAAAAGGAGGCTTGGGAATCCATTTTGTATTATGGAAGTGAATGATTTTATCTAGCTAAAAAGAGTAAAGGAAAGCAAAGAAAAGGGAAGAGATATACTAGTGTGTTATCATTTGTTGAGAAAGCAACATTGAGAGATAGTTGGTGTTTTATACACAAGAGGGGTTGGTGCTCACAAATATTTTATATGTTGGTGCTCAGTAAAGGGGTTGGTGGTCCTGTACGTTAGTGCTTATGAACTTTGTAACTTGAGTTGGTGCTCATTTATATACTTGAGATTATTCTCTGTAAGTTAGTGCTTATGAACTTTGTAACTTGAGTTAGTGCTCATTTATATACTTGAGATTATTCTCTGTGGTTTTTCCCACTTTGGGTTTCCATGTAAAATCTACTCTCTCTCTCTCTCTCTCTCTCTCTCTCTCTCTCTCTCTCACACACACACACACACACACACACACACACACACACACACACACATGGTGCATATTATTGCTTTCAATTTTATTATATATCTTGAATGTATGATTAAGTGGTTAAAGCAAAAGGAATTTGATTAAGTAAAAGATATAACCCATGCTTAACAATAACCACTATATTCTACATCAAACCCAACAACAAGGTTACAATCATGTATATATCAACTCTTTTATACATTAAGCTAATTAATTTTAAGATATCATTATATACATCCAAGTAAAAACTAAACACAATATTAAAATGATGAACCCAAGTATTCAATATAATTACTAAAGGTTATCTAAAATCTTTTTAGATGTACATAATCCAAGGTAAATTAATATGCATGCAAAATATATGAACATCAAGAGCAAATACAATCCAAATAAAATAATCAAGACAATGATTTCAATTCCTATATACATGTTACATTAAAATAAAAATATTCATATTGCTACCACCCTGAAGTTCTATTCATAGAGTTAATGAACTAGTGTGTATGCCACTATGAATTAGTATAACAAGTATTGTAATGTCAACAAAAATTTCAATCAAGAGGGATAAATGGCAGATCAACAATGAAATATTTCAAAAAATAATAATAAACCCTAATAACTTCTAAAAAGTTCATTCCTGTGAAATAAGATAGCAAATGTCTCCACTTTTTTCAAGTGTCATTAGCTCAGCATATCACAAAGGAGACCTAACTTTACTAGGGGCAAAAATTTGACATCTAAAACATCAAATTATTGGTTTTAATACTAAAATCTCTAAAGTTTAGAATCATCACTTGCAAGGTCCAGTCTCCATAATAAGTTTGATACTTACTATAAATTTTTTTTCTCATCCTCAATAATATTTGTAAGGTATCCAAAACTATATCCCTAGCTAATAATGGTAGAAGTCATTGAGAATATTCAGCTAATAATGGTATAAATCCTAACAATTCTATTAATTATAGTTTGTATAATCCAAATTGAATGTCAACCTATGTTGAACACAAGTTGCATGTTGACTCAAAAAATTAAACATTATACATGTTATTTACGTACCCTTTCCCTATAGAGTATTCAACTAATAATGGAAAAAAACGTAGAAATTTTATAACACAACAAACAGGATTTTAACAATTTGGGTTATTATTGTGATCATAAAGACACAACCATTGTGGGTATTAATTAATCCTTTTTCAATCTTATACAATTGGAAATTATTTAGTTTAGTAAGACTATTAAATTTTAGGGTTTCCACCACATCATTTACTTTCTAAGGAGTGGGATCTCAAACCTTGTCTATTCACTTTTTCTACCTCTATTTTCCTAAAATATTGGTTGTAAACCCTAAGTTAATGTGTCTTTGTGATCATAATAGTAACCCAAATTGTTAGTTAGAACATGGTTCCTTAATAAATAACCTTGGTTGTGATATATTCCACCAAGATTCTATTCTTACTGACTACATAAGAATTCCACATATAAGTATTTCTAAAATCCTAGCAACCAACTAGTTGATAATTAATATAATTGCTAAAGATTATATTCTTATTGGCTATAGTAGCAAAAAATCTAAAAAAAAATTATTTTCATAATTATTCTTTTTCCAGGGTTTATGTCATGAAACCATGTTTTGTTACACTTTTGATACCCCTATTTTGTTAAAATTTAAATGATAAAACCACTCCATAGAAATTAAAAGATCTCCTTACCTGGTTTCTTATTTGAATGAGGAGGACAGAGATGTGTTTCGTGGGTAGCATGGTGAATTAAACTTATGATATTTGTTAATTAAATATATGACAATAAGTCATAAATCGAATAGGGGAGGGGATGCAAATCTTATGAAGTGGTGCAATATTTGAAAATGATGAATGGATATGCATATATCAAAAATATAAATTATTGAAATTTAATCCAAACAGTTGTGGTTAATCCAAACAACAATGGTTAAGTGAACCGATGGAGAGAAGGCAATAGTTAAGGGATATGATAGAGTCACTGAGGGTGACTAGCCAAGGGTCAATGTCCAACATAGTAGTCCATACTGAACATATCGATTGCTTATGCTCAATGGAAAAAAGGGGTTTATCAATAACCAACATGAAAATAAATTTCACATGATCAATATAGAGAAGCCTTTGTTCATTTCGATGGTGATTAATATATTTAGTCCAATTTCAAATAATCATGAACATGCATAGTTTAAAGGCAATACTAATACCATTTTTGAGGAGTCAACATGCTTAGTTTGTACTCTTTAAGGTCGCAAGAAGAGATAAGAAATGACATTAAAAAACACTAGTGCAAATATTACAAAAACTAACCCTATAGACCTTAGTTTTGATATGTTTATAGTTTTTTATAATGTAGGTGGTAAACCACATTTATCAAAGATATTTGTTCACAAACAGTATGCACAGTTTTCTACACATATAGGAGTATATAAGCACATACCTCAACTTTGGTTGATCAAATTATAGAAATATTTAAAGTTGATTATGCTTAAATGACTTAAGGCAACTTCCATAATAAGGTTAGGCCTCACAAACCCAACAAAGTATTAAGTTATACATGGATTCTAATAGTCAAGAATAATAATTAGGTAATAAGAATGAATATGACAACATAATTATTCAAAAATTAAGTTAAGGAGGGAAACAAAACTAGAATTGTCTAAAAATGTGAAGACAAAAGGAAAACCACTCAAACCTCTATTTTTAATGATACAAAATTTTCCATTAAACAAACACTTCTATAAATCTTAACTCAACCTAGAAGTAGAGATTATCCTTTCCTAGCAAATGTAAAATAATAAAGTCATCAAATTTTTTAAGCATAGTATAAAAAATATCAAACATTCAATGAAGGTATCATTTGAGGTAAGTGCACAAACTTGGGGGACAAAAATGGGCCTACCCATGGACATGTTTTTCCAAAAAAGTGAAAAATCTCAACTTTTGTAGATTATTTGAAATAGCTACACTCAAATTTGAAGATGGTTTGTAGCATTTCAAGTCTATTTTCTAAAACACTATTTTAAAAAAATGGTTTAGTATAAGTAGGTCAAACATATGAAATTTAAAGAGAAACTCTTATTTTTTAGGAAAATAGAGTAGATAGTCGTCTGTATGGCACAACCTTTTTATATCAAAGTTGAAACCCTTTTTGTGAAAATTTAGATAAGATCATCTAGTTTGTGACCTATATTTTATTTTAAAAAATTAATGAATATTTTATTTATATTAATTTTACAGGTAAATAGATCCTAAAAATTGATATAAAAAAAATAGATAGATGGTCGTACAAACTCCATAACTACCTTTAAAAAATGAAAAATAGTTTTTTATTGAATGCATTTATAATTAGGCCTAGTTTGTGACAATAAATTTTTTGCATTTGGATATATATATATATATATATAGGCATGTAGTGGCTTAACATAGTTATAGTTAGAAATCAACATAGATAGAAACTTTAAAATAGTCCATTTTTTTTTAAAAAAAACATATATTTGGAAAGAGGAGAGCATGCTCATCATCATGATAATAATTTTGTGAATTTTATCATTAAAATTCAAAGTGTATTTGGTGATGTAAGTTTAATTTTGTTGTATTTTTCTCAAAACTCTTGGATTCGATTGTGTGTTGACAGGTCCAAGCCTTTGTTCTGGGAATCCAAGCCATTTCTGAGCCAAAAGGATTGGATCTTGAATTCAATATAAACATAGTGTGTACACACTATAATGTGTATGTGTTCCTCTCACATTGAATTAAAAAGCATTAAAATATATATTATATGGAGTATTTACTTTGTTTGATGTAATGTGAAAGGAATGTGTATGTGTTATCTTCACATTGCACAAAAAAATCATAAAAGATCTATTAGAAAAGGTAAATGGTTTAATAAAATAAATTTTAAGTAAACCTATTATTTAAATTTATTTTAGTGAATATAATAAATTAGGGTCACTCTATATCTGATAGAGTTGGTCTCATAGTTGAATGCCTTACAATGTGCAAGATAATTTTTTAAAATTGAATCTAGCAAGTACTTAGGCATTTTTAGGGTTTTAGTATTAAACCTTGGGATTTTAGGGTATAAATTTTGTAATTAATGTCTATTATAGGTAAATATATAGTCATTTTTTAGGTTTTTATTCCTTCTAAATTGTTTGATGGCATTTATAGGAGTCCTAGGTTTGTCAAAATTGAAGTTTACAAAACGCTAACTTTGAACTCAAGCCAAAGTGATGTGATTGGGGAAACATAGGTCACATTCATGACCTGTTCACATAAAATGATGAATTTGTGTTTATTTCATTTTCTCATCATCCCTCTCTTATTTTTTATCACTTTATTCTCATCCCTCATCACCCCTTATCACTCTTTATTCAGTCTTCATTGTCCCTAATCATTCCTTCATTGACCCTCACCATCCTTCATCATTTTTAATCACTCCATAGTCCCTCATCATCCCTAATAACTCCCTTCCCATCAATAATAATTCATAATCTCTCCTTCATCATCCCTCATCTTCCCTAATCACTCCGTTATTGACCCTCACCATCCCTAATCACTCTCTCATTGACCCTTACCATCCCTAATCATTCATCCATTGTCTCTTATCATCCATAATCACTTCCCCGCCATCCCTCATTATCCATAATCACTCCCTCCTCATCCTCATTGACCCTCACCATCCCTCACTATCCCTAATCACTCCCTCATCATCCATAATCACTCTCTCATTGACCCTCACCACCCCTCAGCACCCCTAATTAGTCCATCATTATCTGTCATCATCCATACTCACTCTCTCCTCATCCCTAACAACTCTCTCCAATACCTTTATGGTGGGTTCAATGGCTTCACATTTGTGCACAATTGGATTATGTTCGAATTCCAAATTATGCTCACTCAAATAAGGCCCAAGGAAAATTTTATTTTATTCATCTTATTTCACTCAAATAAGGAACTCAAAGATATCATATGATTGTATAGTGGAATTCAAAGATATATATGGTGATCCATGCCCAAACCATGGAGAGAGTTTGTATCCATATCTCCAAGATAGAATAAATAGGTAATAAAGTGAGCAAAAGGTGGAATGAAATTGTATTACTTACATATATAGATTGGGATTTGGGCATCTAAGACACCCCTTCATGTCAATTTTACTTGTGATTACGTCCCTTATAGGCCAAAAGTGACATAAAAACACCATATCCACTTAAGATAAAGGTAAATACAAATAATGGGCCCACCACACTAATGCAACCCATACATAGTGATCTCTATTCAATGATGGCAAGTAGTTGAAACCAAATATTATATTAATAGGGTAGGAATTAATGATCACATCATGTTACCCACACCTAAATTTTATTATGTATCATATCAACATCTTGAAATATGAATAAATATGGCATTGATCTATTATATGATCTGGATATGAACTGCATCATAGAAATCATTCATACCATGTTGGGAATTATACACATTAGGTCACTCCATCCAATACCTTTGTGGTGGGTGCAGTGGCTTTCTACTTATGCCTAATTATCCCCTAGTCATTCCTTTATTTATATAGGTTATATTTCCCCCTTTGTTTTCAAGATATGGCTTGGGTATTCAATTGGGTATTAGGTATGATATATTCAAGATTAAGATATGGCTTAGAAATTCAACTAGGTAAGGCATACTCAAGTAGGTAAAGTACGTAGGGCATACTCAAGTAAGTAAATTAGGTAGGTAATAATCAATGATATATCTCTATTACATATGCAACATGATTCAAGACATCATTTCTTATTCTATCTATTAGGAAGCAAGCTTCCCTTTCCAACAAAAAAATATAAGTAGGTAGGGCATAGCTAAGTACATAGGGAAATAATATGTTTAATTTATAGATCAAGAATCAAGCTTCCCTTAATAGATAATAATCTATTATATAAAGGGAAAGTAGGTAGGATAAGAATGAAGATATATATTAGGAAACAAGCTTCCCTTGCCTTGTTGGGTAGGGTATAGCTAAGTAAGTAGGGTAAGAACAAAGTTATCTATCAAAAATAAGCTTCCCTAGATAGTTACGCCTTAATATAGAAGCAAATAAAAGCTACATATCAAGAAGGTAAAATTATCTTGATAGCTATGCCTTACTCCTTTATTATCTATCAAGAAGGTAGTATTCCCTTGATATGTTATATTAGGTGAACCAAAACTAAGTATTAAGAATAAAATTTTCCATTGCCTTACTCCTTGGCATAGATGAAGTAGGTAGGGAAAGGGGTGGGATGAAGTTGTATTACTTACATATATAGATTGGGATTGGGCATATAAAAAACCCAATCCTTGAGTTGAGAATACAAATTTATATCTATATAAATAGGGGTGGTTGGAGACTAGTTGAGAATTCAAATCCCAACCCCATATTTGGCTTCTCATTTTCCCTATATGTCATTAAGAGTATGTCCATAGTAGACCAGATTTATAGATAGATAGATAAGTGGTCAATAATTAGATAGAGTGTGTTCCAATCTGATAGCTAGTAGAGTGTGTTTCCCAACCCAACTCAATCTTTAATGAACCCTATCTATACCATACTTGATCTATGAAGGGAATGAATGGCATATGCCTTAATCCAATGTATTGGGGAGAGGCTACTTACAACTTGGGCATGGTCTAGTGAGCCTTAAAGGCCAAACTAGGGCCTTATTGTACTTTGAGTATGGCCTGGTCCCCAATTACATTTATAAAAAGATAGCATAGGAATGGGTGCCCCACCATATATATTGGGGTCACCATTTTTAAGGCCCTACCTCGATCTCAGACTTATCCTACCCAATATAATGTAATGGAAGATTTCCATACCTATTTCATCTATGCTATAAGGAGTAATAAAAGGGAAGCTTTCCTTTTTGATATCTACCTTGTTTTCACCTAATATTTTTTTCATCCCTAATCACTCCCTCTAATACCTTTATGGTGGTTGTAGTGTCTTTCTGATTGTTCCTAATCATCCCTAGTCACTCTTTTATCTATAAAGGTTAAAATTCCCTCTCTCCTTTCAAGATATAGTTTGTTTAATTCCCCTTTGTTGAATCATGTGTTTCAGTGCCCATTTAATAGGAAGGAATGGAATGAATCAGTCTTGTACACACTGGGTAGAGAAGGTCACCAAGATAATAAATATTACCATATATATATATATATATATATATATATATATATACGGTGAATATTTTTTCATTATCACTCATCATCCTTAATCACTCCCTCATCATCCCTCATTATCCCTAATCAATCCCTCAGCAACCCTCATCATCAATAGTCACTCCCTCATCATCATTAATCATTCCCTTCTCATCCTTTATCATCCCTAATCACTCCCTCATTGACCCTAATTTTCCATCATCATCCCTAATCACTCTTTCCTCATCCCTCCTTATCCCTATATGTAAATAAGGATTAGATATAGGTATTCAAGATCAATATATAGCTTGGGTATTTTATCAGGTAGGGAATACTTAAGTAGGTGTGGAAATAAGAATAGGTAGGTAGGGCATACTCAAATACAAGTAGGTATGGAAAGAAGGATAGGTAGGTAGGGCATATTCAAGTACAATAAGGTAGGTAATTCATAGTTAAGACCAATATATGGCTTAGGTATTTAGGTAGGGCATACTCAAGATCAATATATGACTCAGATATTCAATCAGATAAGGCATACTCAAGTAGGTAAAGTAGGCAGGACATACTCAATTATGTAAATTAGGTATGACATACTCAATGGTATAAATCTATTCCATATATAACATGATTCAAAACTTCATTTCTCATTCTATCTATCAAGAAGAGAGCTTCCCTTTCCTATAATAGACGCTACGTAGGTAGTGCCTAACTAAGTAGGTAGGAAAATAATATATGCAAGTTATAGATCAACAATTGAGTTTCCATTTATAGATAAGAATATATTATAGAAAGGGAAAGTGCATATGATAAGAATAAATCTATATATCAAGAAGGAAGCTTCACTTACCTTATTGGTAGGGCATAGCTAAGTAGGTAGGGTAAGAACAAAGTTATCTATCAAAAAGTAAGCTTACCTTGATAGCCATGCCTTAATCTAGAAACAAATCAAAGCTAGATACCAGGAAGGAAAACTTTCCTTAATATTTGTGCTTTACTCCCTTGTTATCCATCAAGAAGGAAATATTCCCTTGATATTTTATTAGGTGAAGCAAATATAGATATCAAAAAGGGAATATTCCCTTGCGTTACTCTTTACAATAAATGAAATAGGTAGGGAAAGTTTGAGATTGAGGTAGGGCCTTTAGAATGGTGACCCCCATATATCTATGGTGGGGGGCCCATTCCTATGTTATCCTTTGATATACTATATTGGGGACTGAGGAATACTTAAGAGTATAATAAATCCCTAGTATGGCCTTTAGGTTTCACCAGTCCATGACCAAGCTCTAAGTGGCCCCTCCCAGATACACTAGATTAAAGCATATGCCCTTATTTCTATTTATATATCAAGTTTACTATAGATAGAGTTGGGTATATATCAATTAAGGTTGGGAAACACACTCTATCATCTCCTTGATTGGAACATACTCTACCAGATTGGTGACTATCTATCTATCAATCTAGTATATTATGGATATACTATGGATATACAGTCAACTATGAGGTTGGGATTAGAATTCTCAACTAGTCTCTAGTTGCCCCTATCTATATATATCTAAATTTGGATTATCAACCTATAGGATTAAGATTATTAGATGCCCAAGTCCTAAATTATATATGTAAGTAATACAATTTCATCCCACCCTTTGCTCAATGTCGTGCCTATTTATTCTAGTTTGGGTATATCAATACACACTCTCTCCCTGATTTAGGCATAGATCTCCATATATATCCTTGAATCCCATTAGATAATCAGATGATATATTCAAGTTAATTATTTGAGTGAAAGAGGATGAGTTAAATAAGATTTCCTTTGGACCTTATTTTAGTGAGTAGAATTTAGAATCAGAAAATAAAAAAATTGAACACAAGTACAAAGCTACCGCACCCACCATCAAGGTATTGGATTGAGTGATTAAGGATGAGGAGGGATGAGGAGGGAGTGAGTACAGATGATTAGGGATGATGAAGGATGGTGAGGGTCAATGAAGGAGTGAATAAGAAGGATGAGGTAATGATTAGGGATGATGAGGGATGGTGAGGGTTAATGAGGGAGTGAATAGGGAGGATGAGAGAATGATTAAGTATGATGATGAATGGTGAGGTTCAATGAGTGAGTGATTAGGTATGATGGAGTGATTATAGATGATGAGATATGGTTAGATTCAATGAGGGAGTGATTAGAGACAAAGAGGGATGAGGAGGGACGATGAAGTGGTGATTATAGGGATTATGAGGGTTAATGAGGCATAGATTAGGTATGATGAGGAATGAGGAGGAATTTATTAGGTATGATTAGGGATGATGAAGTAATGATTAGAGGGATGGTGAGAGTTAATGAAAGAGTGATTAGAAATGATGGAGTGATTATAGATGATGATAGATGGTGAGGATAGTGAGTGAGTGATTAAGGATGATGAGAGATAAGGAGGGAGTGATTAAGGATGATAAAGGATGAGGAGAAAGTGATTAAGGATGAGGTAGGGATGATGATCAATTGAAATTAACACAAAGTGGTTGTTTTATGTGTTAAATTCATCAGTGTGACCTATGTTGTTCAAATCACACCACTTTGGATTGAATTAATAGTGATTAGTTTTTAAACTTCAATTTTGACAAACCTAGGACTCCTATAAATGTCAAAAATCAATCTGGAAGGCACAAAAACCTAAAAAATGACTATATGTTTACCAAAAATGGACATAAATTATAAAATTTATACCTTGAAATCCCTAGGTTCAATACCAAGACCCTAAAAATGCCTAAGTATTGACCAAATTGAATTTTCAAAAACTATCTCCCACATCATAAGGCATGCAGTTGTGATACTAACTCTATCAAATGCAAAGTGACCCTAATTTATTATATTTACTAAAACAAATTTAAATTATAAGTTTTCTAAACTTATACTTAACTTTTATTTTAGTAAACCATATATCCCTTCTAGTATATCTTTCCTAATTTTTTTAATGCAATGTGAAGCTAACACATACGTGTTATAATGCATATGCATTATGTTCACTAAAAAGAACACATACATGTTATAACACGTACGCATTTAGGGTCTATTTTCCCACACCTAATTTGAAGTATTGTGTACAAATTATGGACATTATGCATACATGTTTTGGATATTATGTTTACATGTAATTTATTTAATGCATACACATTATGGTAAATGTCCACAAAATTATCCCCAACTTTGTGCACTTACCCTTTGTTTAACAAATAGTTTATATAAATTCATAAATGGTATGGAAAAAATCAAACCTTGAACCCAATGTTAATAGTTCCACATTGTCCACACTTTTATCCATAGGTGAAATGCTTTCTCCTTATATTAAATCACTTTTGTGCATAACCAACATGCACAAACTAGTGGGTTTTACACTCCACAAATCATATAAATCATACCAAAAAGTGATAAATAGATTTTTTTTTTTATTAGTCTCCCAAATAAAATATAAATGTGAATGCATATTGTTTAAGCTCTACCCTAAATTACAAGTGTCCCCAAGAACAAAAGTAAACTTGCAATACTAAAAAATTGTGCTGAGAATAAGGATTACAATGGTCTAATATAGATTATCTGTCAAAGAGTCATAACCTTTTCAATTAATTTATTAAAATTAAGTAGTGACCTAACAAATGTTAGTCCATCATTGTCCAGGTGAATCACAATATAAACCCATGTAATCAAATACATATGGCATAAATGTCATATATTACAATAATAAAAATATATATTCTAAACTAAAAAAATGGGACATCTTCCCCCTTGGGAGAGAAGTCTTGAAGGCTTTATCATCTTCCTCCCAAGTAGCACTCTCCTTAGAGTATGGGTCCCTTTGAAACCTACATTGGGAGGATTATCTACTTCAAAAACTTAGTATTTGAGTCTTAATAACCCATAAGGGTTCTACCAGAACCACCCTAGATCCTTGACCTATAAGGTTTTCCCACTTGTATTTGAAAACATATTAGTATCAATATCTCAACTTTTGTAATAACTATGTTTCTATTTAATTGCTTGACATTTTGGATCACCACCCATGATCCATCATTAGGAAAAATAAATACTTATGTAGAATAAAAAACCTTGTACTCCTTAAATAGGGAAAAATCTATCAGTCAAAAGATGTATTAAGTGAGAAAGCAGTTGTTGCTAGATTTATCTAAAAATGGCAATGAATTTATCTAGATTTTTAGATAAATCTATCAATGGATACCTTCTCACTTAATACAAATTTTGACCATTATATTTTTCATTATTTAATGAGTGTGGGGTTTGGTGTTCCACATAAGTCCTTATTTATCCTACTGATGGATCATGGGTGGTGATCCAAAATGTCAAGAAATTAAATGAAAACATAGTTATTATAAAATATGAGATATTGATTTGTATGGACTATAAAAGCATAAAATATTTAACATATTATGAATTATTGTACCCTTATTTGGTTTATAAACCCTATCAGGATAGAAACTAGTTTATGAATTTAGATTAATAAATATGGCATTTAAGCATGAATCTAAAAGCAATAGCTTGAAACATATTGCAATGATTTGGCATGTGGCATATGCTAAATATAGTAAGTATAAAAATGTGATATTTACTTAGTTTTTATGATTGAAATCTAAAATTAGAAAATATATTAAAGCAAGCATATAATTTGTTCATATCCAAAATTATGTTTTTGCCTGCATAAGGTCAGTTTCATCAGTTATAGGTTAGTATCGACTCTTGATACTAATTTTTAGTGGTATATAGTGAATTATACAAAAAAGAGAGTCTACAAGAATATGATCACCTTTTCATGTCTCTAGAATCTCAGTACAAGTGAATTCAAACCCTTATGATACACACAACCCTACAAATCAACCTCCTTCACCTTGAAACCCTAGGTGTGCTTATGAGGGCTAAAAACCTGAGAAAAACTAGGAAAGCATAATGGGATGAGATAATTTCAATCACCCCCATTGATGATTGACCTTTGCATATGTATAATATACTCTAAGGATGGAAATAAATCCACATGTAGTTCCTCCACTAAGTGTGACTATGCAATTGTGCTCCTTAACTATATGAATGCAACTAATTATTTGGATTTGATACTTGACAATGCTTATTTAAAATTGGTTTTGTTATGCTTCAAAATTGTTTATGGGTTACTCCTAGTTATTTATTTGTAAATTTGGATGAAAAGGGTATTTTTTATCAATGTGTAATACTGTATAGATGTGGACCAAATAAGTGTCAAATTCCCTATCAAGTGTGGCCTTGATTTTTATATATGTGAGTCCAATTGGGTAATTTATCACACTAAATAAGTTAAGTAGATGCGATAACTCTACAAAAATATTTTATTTTAAAAATTAGCCATTGCTTGGAAAGGGTTGGTAACATCAAGCTCATGGTATAATTGACTAGTGATAATAACCTAATCTAACATTAGTGACCTATGCATAGAAGGACTAAACTCAAGGTCTAGGGATGTCTGTATGAGATAATATATTTTTAGGAATAGACCATAAGGTTCTCATAGGTTTTTGACAACAAAGGAAGAGGTTAAAACTCATAAGGTAACATGTAAGTGTGATAAAATGGTGGGTTAGGACCTTACTTGTGTGCACAAGTCACGTGTGATAAATGTATGTCAAGCATGTCATTGTTAAGTACTTAATACTATATTTTATTATCTATAACAATGTATCTTATAAAAACACCCCTACCAATTAACCCTCTGTCAAATGTGATATGTGGTAATGAAATTTAACTCCATACTAAAAATATAAAAAAATATATTTATAAATCTAACTACCATACTTATTGCCTTCCCAACAAGAAAATAATTTAGTTTTTATATCAAGATAAACATTTATCAATTGTTTCTAGGAAAGGTATAAAAGCACATATGTTTATGAGGATGGCACCCCCATTAACATCAACATTACACATAGCCTTGCCCTAAATTGTGAATATAAATTAACCTGGTTATAATAAAATGTATGGTAATGTTCCCCACATTTAATTTTCTAAACTCTCTACAATTGTATTGCATCAATGTTCTCAATGTGTTTTCCAAACCCTTCACTAAGTGCCTTAGCTAGTATTCCATCAAGGTTCCTACCTAAATACACTGATTAATCCATGCAAGAAGGTTTATATTATATAAATGCAATTTTCATAATAAAGAAACTATAACATCCCCATGAATCATAATGTAGGATCATCCAGTTAATGTAACATTGGTTCTAGTTATATTGAGGCTATTATCTTATCAAAATCACTACAAATTACATAGAAAATCCATCATGCAACAATTATCCTAATGACATCTAAGCTCCTTCCATATCAAAATATTTACAAATTATACAAAATTTAAACATACTATTGATACTAAGCATCTATGTGTCCAAATATGTTGTTAGTGTTACCATGTTTATAAAACAAATATGCTTACTGATAGTTTCTACCAATCAATATTAGATTTACCCTAAGAAAATTAGATGTTTTCAAAATAAAGCAAGACTTACTGCTAGAAGGATACAAATTATGCAAGATAATGTGGGTTCACAAACTCTAGTATGAATAAATAGATTTTAATCAAATTGCATCACATATATCCATAAAAATTCAACTATGTCAAAATAGATGCAAAAAAAATATCCATACCTAAGTAATTAATCCAAAACCATATAAATAAGTGACTAGGAGAGGGTTTAGAAGAGTATCTTGATATTTAGAGTTCAAAAGACAATCATCAAAATTTGATAGTGTTAAAAATACTTAGAAGTAACTTGGTGAAGCCAACCTATAATATTTATATAAAATAGAGAACCTCCCCAAGATTTTACACTGCATATTTTTAGGCCCCAAGACCGTATATGACATGTTTGTAATAAATAAAAAATTGATGACTATGATTATCAGATCCACGTTAAAAAATATTGTTCATTTTTATAAATTTTTACATTGATCATTCGTAAATTACACTTTTTCAAACCTTAATATGATAGTTGAACCTACAAATGATAAGTAAAGGAAATTTTTTAGGGTATGTGTTTAGGGTCAGCAAGGTTTTTAATCATTGGTTAGTTATCAGGTCCCTCAATAATATACAATATCAAAGACAACACAGACTAAGTAAATTTAACAATGATTTAGTCAATAAAATCAGAGTGATGAAATGTATCATTGCCATGAACGTCAATACAATAGTGAATGCTCTTTAACTACTTGCTTGGTTTCTCTAAAATGCTTGTAAAATGTTGAATCTATTGTTGTGAGAATAAATGTTATATGCTTTGTATTTATAAACTTAATGAATTCAATTTAGGACTATATTAATGTACAAACTGACATCAAATAAGGAAAAATGCACATAAGATGAAACCACAAACATAGGAGGCCATCTTGGTCAAAAAGACCCAAAGCCACAAAAAATGTACATTGAGCCATAGAAATGGGTTGAAAGAGAGAAGGGAGAGATAAAAAGGAAGGAAAAAAAAGGTAAGGGACATGAAAAATAACAAAAACATGTCAATAACTCTTAACTAGGACCAATAATCAATAAACACATAAGGGCCTTATACTAATGCAATTTAACAATCTAAATAAATATTTAGGGGCCATTTTCAAGTGTCTTTAACATCTTGGTTTATGTGGAATATCCAATTCATCAAAATTATTTTATATAATATGGGGAATTTACATTCAATAAGAATTGATCTTTGTAATTATGCCATTGGCATTTCAATTGAGAGGAACAAGGTTGAGATTCGTCCATAGATCTTTTGATGTCATTCACATCATATTGATAGTTGTGACTATCATGAGATCTACACTGTAGATAAACCTACTTTTCTAAAGTTTCATCTCCCAAACAAATGTTGATGCATGTACAGATACAATTTAAGTAATCTACCTGATCACTTAGATGAATTATGAAATCACTCAATTGTATTGTGTTGTCGTGCAACTGCATAATGTAGTTGGGCAACTGCATAATCTAGTCACTTGATTATATTTGACAGTGATTGGAGGGGGCTAGTTTAAGTATGCGATAGACTGTAACATGCAGATGGATGACTAGATGATGTAGTTACATTATTGTATTCTACAGTCACTCAGTTGTATTATATAGTTGTGTGACTATATAATATAGCTGGGGAATTATATTAAGTAGTCGCTTGACTGCATAATGTAGTTAAGAGACTGCATAATGCAGTCACCCTCTTTTGATGTCATTCACATCATATTGAAAATTATGACTGCCACAAGATCTACACTACAGATAAACCTTACTCTTCTAAATTTTGATCTCCCAACCAAATTTTGATGTGTGTATAAATACATCCTAAGTAATCTACTCGATTGCTTACATGAATTATATAGTCACTCAGATGCATTGTGTATTCATACGACTGCATAATCTAGTTTCTTGACTACATTTGACAATAATTTGAGGGGATAGCCAAAGTATGTGGTTGACTATATATAGAATGCAAATGAATAACTAGATAATGTAACCACATGACTATATTCTGTAGTCACTTAACTATATTGTGAAATCATGTGACTGCATAATGAAACTGGGTGATTGTATTATGTAGTTGCCTAGCTGCATTATGTAGTCATCAGACTACTTTATGCAATCATTTAACTACATTATGCAATTAGGTGACTGTATCATGTGATCATTTAACAAAATCATATGGTTATTAGAAATCATCATACAGTCATCTGGCTACATCATGCAACCATCTAAATACATCATATGGTCATCTAACTATATGATGTAGTCACCTGACTACATCATCCAGTCATCCACCAACATGTTACAGTCAGGTAACGGCATCCATCATTGTGTAGTCAGGTGACCGCATTAAATAATCAAATGACTTCATCATTTAGTTGGGCATTTGCATCATGTAGTCAGATGTTGTATTCACCAAGTGCCACCTCATAATTTGCCTAAACTATTATATGTCTTCCAACCTAATTCATCACCATTAAAAAATTAATTCACCTAGTGAGCTCCAAGTTTTTTAATATATGCCATTAAAAATTTTCCTGAGAAGAATAATATAATGTCTCATATTATATAATTAATTTTTAATATACAAAAAATATTACAATATTTATTATATATTATTTATATAATAGTTAACATTACACACACACACACACACACACACACACACACACACTCACATTTATTGGTAAGATGGATTTTGTAAAGCATAAGAATGTATATGGGTATTTACACTTCAATCAAAACCCATGACCACTAAATTACAATTGCTTTTCACCATCATCGTCTAGATCACCTTTAAATATTTCACCACTTTCATGATTACTAACAACAAATTTTGATGTCAAAAAAAAGTTGTGTAAAGTAAGTGTGGGGGTAGACAAATTGAGATCTCAATTGCCATGAAATGGTCTAGTCTATGATGGCTTGCATTCTTCACAGAAAGAGATAGCATCTTTTCCCAATCTCTATGTCAATATTGTAACTCCCTCAATTTTGATCAGGGGACATCTATATTAGTTAAATGAAATAAATTTTGAAATAAAATACTATAAAATGTTAGTTTTTTAATTTAGTTTTTTTTATTAATAATATAAATTATGCATACTCTTTCCTAGATACCATATCTAATTGTATGGTATGAACCACATATGTTATTATAGATGTAGAAATTGTCAAGATACATCCTCTGCTTGATAGGAACTCCATATCCCTACTAAATTTTTTTCACTACTTTCACATAAGCATTTATTATGTTTACATATGTATTGTGTCAATTTGATTAATGATATTGTGATTAAGGTCTTTTAGCTCCACCATGGATCTAGAAAAATTTGCTTTCATAGTAATGTATCCTTGCAATCTAATTAAATATGATTCTTTGCAAAAGGTATTTTGAAAATTAGGGTTATTTTCAAAATTTAGATAGAAGTCCATTCATTCATGTATCTCCACAAATGAGAATAAAACACTTTAAAAAACACATAAAAATTTAAAACTAATTCTTCTTTTGGTAAGCGCAATACATGCTAGGATGATGCACGTCCATCATCAAATATGGAAAATGAACGGATAGTGATCAACATGAACCACATGATGGGTAGGGTTCTATCAGTGATTGCATATGTTAGGATGAAGAGATTATAAATTTTTTGCCAGCAATGTGATCTCCCATTGAAGTCACTTTAAATTATTTCATGTTCTAATTAATTAGTTGTACCTATAATGGGATTTTAAAAATTTATTTGTATGGTTAACATTCTTAGCTAGTCACTTCTAAGGCTATCAAACACTTCCCATCATATTTATGGCTCAAAAATGCAATGACCATGCTTGAGATGGATATAGTTGAGCACATTGACCCAAAAATATAGATAAAATGATGGTATCATTAAGTATGGGGTTCAGTAGCATCGATGCATACTCGTTTATAACATCAATGCACATGCATATAGCCATGGATGTTGGTTGGGCTTGTTTAATTCCTCAATTGATGGAAAAAATAGTAATCAAATGGTGAAAGTTGAGTTTGAGTTTAATAACATCAATTCAAGGCAATTTGTGTCACTTGACGCTAAGAAAATAAACTTAAAAAGAGGATACAACATAAATGCATAGATTCAACTCCTTCAACATCTATTACAATTTTAATACCATCAGTAGAGAATGGAAGGTAGGATGATCAGGGTATGAATCATCATTCAAAGCTTTTGTCTAAGTAACAACTTACATTGAATTTCAAAATGATAAAGCTTGGGAGCCATTTAGATGTGGTGGGACTCAACGATCAAGGTCACATGGCTATTAAATTTTGGAAATCCTTTGGCCTACTTGGAAAGCTTATCTTCCTCAATCATGTAAATTTTAGGGTTTTAGGAAACATATCTGCAAAACACTCTACCTCCTCAAACTTCATGGAGCTCTCACATAGCGAGTAATTATGAAACTACAATGAACATTATATGATATTTCCCCATTTCTGTGAAACATGTTTTATCAGTCTATTATCAAGTAGAAGTATCCTAAAATCATTGCTACTACAAAGGAAGAGGACATCACTAGAGTGATGTGATGTAGGTGCTCGCAGATGGTAAATGCATGGGTTGTATGGTTAACACATTATCAAGATATGTGGATTGTCCTTTTTTGGTAAGCATAGTCTTTCTAAAAATTAATTTGACCACCTATTGCATATAATACATATATCCAAAACAAAAACCATCAAACTACTATAATAAACTATATTATTTTCCACGATGCACAATTTATACATCAAAATAGTTATGCCAATTAACAAGCTAAAAAATAGGTTTTTTAGTTTATTCATTAGATAAAGAACATGTTCGCATATATAAACTGGTAAAACTTTGTAAATTTAACACAACCCAAAAATTAAAATGCTTTGATTGATTGTAAATGATATGATATTAACCACTTATATAATTTGAGTGTTAAATCGTAGATCACTCCATTAATATTTTTAATAATTATTTTATTATAAAAAAAATTAGAATTATTATAAAATATAGTTTTTATTTCTAACATAATGTACAATTGACCTTGTGATATAATTTTAATTTCTTATCAATGATCAAATAACTTTTAAATGATTACTTCACTACTAATTTCCAAGCCACTTAGCAAAAGTTAACTAGGGGTGATGGTGAGGGGTAATGATTGGTCTTATTGTAGAATAACTTCAATTCTCATCAAATATTTGGGACACATTTACACACCACAATGTGATGCGATTTTCAATGATTAGGTGTAAATGTATCAAGGAAGTAGTAGAATGTGATCTGATCAGTTGACAAAGAATAGCTAGAAATTAAAATCAAATGTAAATAACCATTATTATTTACATCTTAAAACCACCTTTATCCATACATGCACCATATATTTTCAATATAGATATTGGGCCATCTCTATCAACAAGGTGATGAGATTGGGAACTTGACTTGTCCCATAGATATAAAGGCTTGCATATATAGATTGGGCCATCTATATCAATTATTAGACTTAGGTCGGATGAAAGAATTTGATTTGTAAGTTTCTTTGGTCATTGGTTGATGAGATTGGGATTTGGTTTTCAATTGGTTATTCATTTTGGTCATTGATTCTTGAACTTTGGTCCTCTTCTCGAAGCTCCTCTCCAATAGTTATAGTAGTTAAGAGTGTCTGCCAGATAGAGAGACAGGGGGTCATTAGTTAATCTATAGGCCACTCTAAACTCTAGATAGAGAAGAGACCCACATACATATGTATTCGATATAGAGCTATCCATATGCCTATTTATTAATATAGGACCCCCCCATATATATATATATATATATATATATATATATATATATATATATATATATATATATATATATATATATATATATATATATATATATGCGTTGGCCCTATATCGTATAGATTTTTAAGATGGGGTACCTATGAATACCTATATATCTATAGAAAAGACCCACATATATACATTTGATAGAGACTTATCCATCTACCTATATATATAACTATTTGGGACCCAAACTCCACACATATCAAGTTCCTATATCACCATGCATCTACCTATATATTTATCTGGGGCCTATCCATCTGCCTATATATCTGTCTAGGACCTATCTATCTACCTATATATCTATATGGGACCTTGCTAGATCATATATATCATTTTGGGTGCTTTGATTGATAGGTTATACATGTATCTACATCCACAAAGATTAGTATTTTCTACGAGATATTTATGGGGGTAGGGAGAAACCAAAAAGAGCTCACTTATTGAATGATTCATCGACTGATAACCCTACCATTGGTATGACAGGTGTACACTTGTACTTATTTTATCAATTTTGGACATTGTCAATTCTAACATAGGGACCCCAGGTCTGAGCTAACAAATTTGACATCTATCTATGTAGTGGCCTACTTTTAGTCCCAAAGGATTGTAATGTTTTGTTTTGGGGTGTCAATATATTGGTAGTATGGATGAATGGAAACAACAAGATAGACCCTAAGACCTAAATGTTTTATCTCCCCAGTAGCAACATTGCATCATTGATTTGAGTTTCACATTAGACGTAGTGTCATGTTTCAATCAAATCAAATATGTTGCCACCTTGCAAGCTATGAATCCTTTTGCAATGGGTGATGCAAGTCATATAAATCCAACCACCTCCATGAATCTAGGTTTGGTGTACAATATGGCCCTTTGGCATATGATATCAAATCAAAATTTGTAGGCTATATCAACGATGAAAGAATATAAGTCGAATGAATGGCACAATCTTGCACCCATTTTTTGTGCCCCATATATAACCCTACCAAACATATCAATACGTGACAATACCTTTTTTAATTGATTATAAATGGTCATATAACCTTTAAATGATTACTTCACTTCTTATTTCCAAGCCATTTAGCAAAAGTTAACTGGCAGTGACGATGAGTGGCAATGACTAGTCAGGGTGTAGAATAACGTCTATCCCATCAAATATTTGGGACACATTTAAACTCTACAATGTGATGCAAGTTTCGAAGATAAGGTGTAAATGTGTCAAGGAAGCGGTGGAATGTGATATGATTGGCTGACAAAGAATATTTGGTAATTAAATTCAAATGTAATATTGGTTGATGAGATTGGGATTTGGTTTTTGATTGGTCATTCATTTTTTATTGGTCATTGGTTCGATATATTGGGAAGTGGTTCTATATATTGGTCATTGATTCTTGAGCTTTGGTCCTCTCCTCGAAGCTCCTCTCCAATAGATATATTTGATTGCACTCAGCCATCCTAATGAATCCTCAATTAGTTATGACCTGGTTTTGGTGGGAAATAGATTTGCATCTGGTATCACCATGCTTGAACACCTCAAAACTTTTTGCACATCAGCCCTATATTTCTTTTGATTGGTTTTTTGAGCAAACACACATGTAAAGTTCAATGACATGTCACATATGTGAATCCAATATGTGGCTTCCACCAAACTATTTAGGTAATAACCAAGAGCAATTTCAAAATTTGGATTTGGAATTTTAATAAATAATTGAAGTGGACATGGGTACGTACAATCAATATCAATATTGTAGTTGTAAACACTTTGACCGTTTATGAAATATATTCCAGAAATGAAAAAACACACATACATTCTTTTCAACATATCTTGCACCTTTAAAACAATTGCTAACTGTAATTGTTTTGAGTGAACCAAACAACTTCAACTATAAACCAACAATATATGGTACAAATGTACTCTAATGCTAAGATGTGCTCTTACAATCACTTTATGCTACTTGTTTTATTGTTTGGTGCATTTGGAGTATGATTTACGAGCAGAAAAGCAAGCAAGCAAAGTAAATATGCGCTGCAGTTGGAGGAACCTGATTAAAATACCGGGTTAGTTCAACTGGTGAGATGGGTTGGAATAAAAAACAAATGGTTTCCCTCGTGGTGCTATATAAAATCAAAACCAAAACCATATCAGAAGAAAACAAAGATAAAACCAAAACTTCCTTCGCGAGGCATGAATGTGTAGGAACTAGTGCCCAGACCAAACAAAGTCATAAAAATGTCGACCTTACTCTTTTAACTTTATCGCCAACCGCTTCTGAGAAGTATGTTAAAAAGAGAAATCAGCCCTCTATACCTCTGCCTTATTCATCAGAAACAGCAAAGACACCATGGTTCGTGTGAGCAATAAAATTATTGCATTCATAAATTTCCTATCATTCATGCTATCCCTCTGGATTCTAATGCAGGGCATATGGCTGGCTAATAAAGGCAGTAGCACAGACTGTAAAAAGTCCTTACCAGGGCCTGTCATAGTACTAGGGGCCTTTGTCATGCTACTCTCTATAGCAGGTTTTGTGGGTGCCTGCTTCAGAGTGTCATGGGCTCTGTACCTGTATTTAGTCATTGTGCTTTCTCTCACACTTTTGCTGATGACAAGCTTCACTGTCTTTGCATTGGCTGTGACTGCTAAAGATGGTGGGAGGAGTGTTGAAGGAAGAGTGTATAAGGAATACAGGCTGGCTGATTATTCCAAATGGTTGCAGGGACAAGTGGAGAAGAGCTACCATTGGAAGAAGATAAAGAGCTGCATACAAGATGCTCATGTCTGCAAGAGCTTGGCTGAGGATGAAATTAATGTTGTTGCAAAGCAGTTCTATAAATTACATTTATCACCCATTCAGGTTGGTATTTTTTGTTTTTGTGGTGGTTGTTGTTGTTGGTGGTGGAGGTTGAGAGCTTACAGACTTAACTCACTTTGATGTCAGATATCATGTTGTATTCACAATATTGAAATTTTTTGTAACTGGTGTAACAGTTGGTAGACTGAATTAAATGAGATGTTTTTCTTGTTGTTCTTAAACTTATTAAAGAACAAGAAAAAGTTCATTATGCTGAGGAGGAGGAGGAGCTTAAACTACTAGTAAGTTGGCAGTGTGTTTGAGTTTAGATAAATGTAATTATACCTAACATTCCAACACATACAAACCCATGAAAAAGATAGACTCCTTAGCACTTTGTTTGTTTGAGTTATAAATGTAATTATACCTAAGATTCAAACACATACAAAATGTTAAAGCGTTTCTTTTGTAACTTAGGTCAATATCAACACAGTTGAAGTTTAAGCTTCCCAAAGAATGTTTGTTAGCTTCTTGGCTTACAGATTTTTTTTTGAGTATTAATTCAATGCTTTGATTGTTTGACATGGAATTTGGTTTCATTGGGCAGTCCGGTTGCTGCAAGCCCCCAACCTCATGCAATTTCAAGTACATAAATGCTACAGCATGGGAGAAAATTCCTGGTGCCATTAACAGCACAGATTCAGATTGTAAAACATGGAGCAACGAGCAGGAGAAATTTTGCTATGACTGCAAATCATGCAAAGCAGGTGTGGTGGCCAACCTCCAGAGTGAGTGGCACAAGCTTGCCATCTTCGCCATTACAATGACTGTGGCACTTATTGCCATCTGCTCCACTGGCTGTTGTGCCTGCATCAACAACAAAAGAGAAAAGGAGTATGAATATGGTGTCTATAGGATGGTTAAGCTGGGATATCCCTAAAACTCCTTGTCTCATTAAATAGATAGGGATATGTATATCTCAATATGGGCAGTTAATATTTATGTATTTGTTTTTCCATGCAATATACTTTGTATGGAAAATTTATGTTGTAATCGAGGCCTATTTATCTTTTGTGATAAGTAAAAGGGTGCATGGCATCGAATGTGTAGAGCCAGTTATGTATTCAGATTTGTGGTTTTTGGCTGTCACAATGGAAAGTTTAATTGAAGACTTCAAGTTAAAAAAAACAGAAAAGCTTATTGTTTGAAGGATTTTTAATTTAATTTAAGGTCCATAGGAGACGTTCAGAATTGGGGTTTTTCTTGTCAGATATACGTAGAGGTGGCAGATTTATGCAAGTTAGCAGTTGTTTGGATTTTTAATTTAATTTGAGATCCATTCAACATTATTCAGAACTGGAGTTTTTCTGTCAGAAATATGTAAAGATGACAGCTTTATGTATACGTAAAGATAACAGCGTTATACAAGTTTCCAGTTATTTTTATGGGATTCAAAATTGAATAGAATTTAAAACAATCAAATTATTTAATTAATTTATATATATTTTATTAATATTTAATATTTTTTTATAATATAAAATAAATTTTATTTTAAATTTTTATAAATATAAAAATAAAATTTAAAAATAAATATGCAACTGTAAACTTATTTTTGAGATTTTGATGATAATTATGAATTTAAAAGGAGTAATTATGTTTTTAGTGTGCGTGTATTTAGGAATGTACTGGAATTATCTTTACTCGTTCAAAGTACAATATTTATTGTTGTCCAATTGTCTATTGATTTATCTTCAATTGTTTAGATTACATTTGTTTAATATATGATAGAATAGGTTCTTTCAAATATCCAAATAATTTTGAAGTCATTTATAATTATTCAAGATATTTTGAAATTAGTTTGGATAATGTGAAATAAGTATGTTCACATTTGTAGTTATATATTGATGTAAGTTTTGGTACAAGAATTCATAGATGATGGGTATATAGTAATGCAATTCAAGTTGTAGGTTGTGGTTTTCAAAAGAGTTTTATTGGCGGAATAGATTGGGAGCATGGCGTTAAAACCTTTTAGGCAATGTTCAAAGTGTAATTAATATTGATAAACGTTCATACTTGATTCTCTTTAACACATATGACCCACATCGATTGAAGATGCATATAATTTACTACATACAATTGTGATTGGATTTCATAAATAAATTGTAAAGGATGGAAGGGTAGGGAAAGAAAAGGTTTCTATGAGCAAATACAAGATTCAACTTATTGCAATAAAACCAATAACTCACACTTGAACAAACATAGTGCCAGAGTCAAAAGATAACCAATATCTATGAATCTTGATTCTACATAGGTAATTTGACAAGATAATCTCAATGTGGAAAATAGCTACACTCATTCAACCACATATATTTTAATAGCAATCACTATTCACATGAAAGACAGTTAGAATGACTTAAGTCAAGTCTAACATATTCATATATATAGCATATAAATCAAATCTCTATACTTTCTCAGTTTGAGAAACAGCTAAACACATCATAACTTTGAGAAAACATACAAGTTAAGAAATAGCATTCGTAGTGATTTCTGTAAAAATTTAAAAAAAATATAACATAGATTCTTCTAGCTAAAGTCTACTTCTTCTCAAATTAAAAATGGTTCAGTACAAAGTATTCATGATGTAAGAGCATTTGCATCCACAAGAAATCTTGCAGCAATCACAAATATGAATATGTTACTAGTAAAAAGTGGTGATGAAGCCCTTAGATGCTTTGATAGTTTGTGGTGTGCTACCAAGCATCATTTTACTCTTGTTTGCCACCACAAGTCATTGTTCTATCATGTGGTTGTCTAAGGATGGATATGCTTCTTGTGGAATTTTTTTTCCCACCACATCTTACAACATAGTCACAATGGTTACTTGCATTGAGAATGTAACTTTTGTTTTAGCTTGAGCAAGTAGTGCAATTGATCATGAATCTTTTGAATTCTTGGTAGCAATTTGTGGTAAGAGTAGAAGATCTACCAAAGGATATGGTTGACATTAGAATAGAAGAGGTAATGTTATATCACATGATGATGTGTTATGGGTCATTGGAACTATATTGTACATTTAATGATGGCAGTGCATCTTACTGTATTAGATGCATTTAATATTTGAGACCTTAATGGAATTTATTTGAGAATTAATACAAATATATGGATATTTTGACTATATAAATAGATCCCTACACTTGTGGGACGCATTTATAACCCGTGAGATAAAAGTCTTGAGTATAGTTATTAGTGACCAAGATATGTGTGTATATCTAGGGAAGGGTTTTGGTTTGAATTATGTCTAGGCTATGAGGACTTGGGGCAACAATGAAATGTTTTTAAGCCTACGAGTTGTGTGTGTGTATGTGTGTTGTAAGTCAAATTCAACAAAGTGTGAAGTGTGTGCATAATCTCTTATTGAATTAATAAAAGAGAAAAAAAATTGCTGTTGTTATTTCATTACATAATTATTTGTGGGATGCATGGTTTAAGGAATATCTTCATTAAGGCCCCTAACTGTGATTACATCATTTGATATCAAAATAAGGAAACACCTCTAGGTTGAGAGATCAAGGGTTTGGAGTTCTTTATCTTTGTGAATTTGGGTAAAGAACAAAGAGCAAGTGAAGTGTGTAATGATGACAGTGCATCTTATTGTATTAGGTGCATTTAATATGTGAGGCCTTAATGGAATTTATTTGATAATTAATACAAGTATATGGATATTTTAACTATATAAATAGATCCCTACACTTGTGGGATGCATTTGTAACCCATGAGATAAAAGTCTTGAGTATAGTTATTAGTGACCAAGATATGTGTGTATATCTAGGGAAGCGTTTTGGTTTGAATCATGTCTAGGCTGTGAGGACTTGGTGTAATAATGAAATGTTTTTAATCCTATGAGTTGTGTGTGTGTATGTGTGTTGTAAGTCAAATTCAACAAAGTGTGAAGTATGTGCATAATCTCTCATTGAATTAATAAAAGAGAAATTTTTTTCTGTTGTTTTTGTTATTTCATTACATAATTATTTATGGGATGCATGGTTTAAGTAATATCTTCATTAAGGCCCCTAACTGTGATTACATCATTTGATATCAAAATAAGGAAACACCTCTAGGTTGAGAGATCGAACGTTTGGATTTCTTTATCTTTGTGAATCTAGGTAAAAAACAAAGAGAAAGTGAAGTGTGTGATATGTATAGGTTTGTAAGAGGTAGAGTAGTAGATTTGATATTATGAGAGAAGTCAAGATGCCTCCACAAAGAGTGGGAAGATAAGGTGTAGTAGTTTCCAATATGATTGGAAGACTTGATGAGATCACATAAATGTTACGAGTAATGTAGAAAAGGCTGGTTGTAGTAGAAGAAGATTTAAGTAGAGGATTCATTTTGAGGGATGGTGTAAGTGATGCATAAGTTGAATTTCAAGAATCAGATGAAGAAGAAGCAAGACCAATGCATAAAATATTGGATGAGGGAGGAGAGAGGCTTATCATATCCATGTCCATGATTGGAAGATGAGTGCAGATTGAGGCTTCATGTTTTTAAATAATATTTATCCCAATAGAGTTAATAGATTGGCTTACATAAATGAAGGAATACTTCACATTTGAATAAGTAGCGAATGAGCGCAAGATAAAATTTGCATAAAAAAATTGAAGGGAAAGGTAACTTTGTGGTGTAAGGAGGTACAACTTGAGAAAAATCCCAAGGGTAAAGATAAGATTATGGGCTAGGAGAAACTACTTACAAAATTGAAAGGAAAGTTTATGTTTAGAAACTATTAGCTGGATTTGTTGAGGAGGTAGAAAAATATGTGACAAAACAAGATAAGCATGAAAAAATGTGTGAATGAGTTTTATAATATCATTATCCAAGCTAGTTATAGAGAAATAGAGCAAGATAAGGTGGTATGGTATATGAGTGGACTATAATGGTTCATCTAAGATGAGATCAAAATAGTGATAATGTAAACATTAGAGGAAATTTAATAATATGCACTAAGATTGGAGAAAAATTTAGAGCATAGGAAAAGTATTGTGAGAAATAAATGGAATCTCAATGGTGGTAAATAACAACCAGTGGTGATCTATAAAGGGATTGACGAAGATGAAAATGTTATGTAGACATAGAAAGCCAGAGGAGGAAATTTTGCAAGAGGGAGAGGTAGAGGTGGAAGGTTCACGGGAACATGTTTCATGTGTGGAGAAGTTGGGCATCATGCATATGAGTTCTCTCATACACACATTGATGGTGAAAGCAAGGGAGGTGGTTGTAGTGGACAAGTTATAAAATTAGATATAGAGATTGTGGAACATCATATAGATGATCTTTAGTAAGGAGAGACTTTTCTCACAACAATAAGAATATCTAATGTCACATTAAAGAGTGAGGAGGTCAGTCAAAGAAGACATATTTTTTAGACCAATTACAAGACAAGGGGTAAATTTTGTAAAGTTGTGGTGGATAGCAGAAGCACAAACATCATTATGTCCATAAATATGGTGAAAAAGTTGGGTTTGGCATGCAGAGTACTTTAAATCCTTATAAAATGTCTTGGTTAGTGAAGTGGTAGGATAATATTTTGAAGGAGCACTAAAAATTGGAGACAAATATTGACACATACATGGATAAGGTCTTGTGCAACTTCCTACCCATAGAAAAATACAATATTTTATTTTGGAGATTATGGTAGTAGGATCTCCATTTGTTGTATCATGGTAGAGTGAATATTGTACAAGTTAAAAAGGACAGACAAATTCATATTTTGAGTTCATTATAGGAGAAGGACATCAAGGTTATGTAACAAATTCATTTGGTCATATGCAAAGGCAAGGAGTACTTGCAAAGAAAGGAAAGTGATGTTATAAAGGTGGAAAGTGATATTTCATAGAGGAAGGGAAGAGAGGGTGTGAACCATGAGTATTAGAGAGTGGTCTCAATGGGAAATGATACAGAGAAGAGGAAAAGAGGATTATGCAACCCGAATAGAGGAGGTTAACCCAAGGGGGGTGGGGACTGACCCAACATTAAAGTGAAAGGATTTTAGAAGCAGATGGTTTTTGACATAGTTCATCAATCATGTGGATTGGAATGCAGGAATTATCGTGCATGGCTCAAGAGTGATCCAAGTCCTTTAGTAAAGGATGAATGGGTGGTTATATCACCTAAATCTAATGTGTGAACACTATGCTCTCACATTTTTCGTACCAAAGTTGTATGATGCAGGAGTATCAACGTCCACAAACAATCTTTCACCAACTAAAGAAATGAGTAGGTTAGTAGTAATAAGTGGGGGTGGAGCCCTTAGATGTTTTCATGATTTATATTGTGTTACAAAAAATTAGGAAACTATTGTTTGTTATTTCAAGTCCTATTTATAGTTTTTGGTTGCCTAAGGACATATATGCTTATCAGGGAAGTTTTGTTCTCATTGCATCTCATCATGAAATCATATGAGTAACCTCCATTGAGCATGTAATTTTGTTTTGAATTTAGTTAGTAACACATTCAATCATTGATCAATTGAATGATTGGTGGTAGTTTGAGGTAAGAGGAGAATATATACCCTGAGATATGGTTGAAATTATAAATAATAAATCTAATATACATCACATGGAAATGTGTTATAGGTCATTAGAACTATATTGTACAGTTAATGATGGTAGTGCATCTTGATGTATTGGGATAATTTAAAATTTGAGGACTTAGTTGGTTATTGTGACTAACTAATATAAGAATATTGATCTTGTGACTATATAAAAAAAGCCCTAAACTTTTGAGAAGCATTCAGAACATGTGAGATAAAATTATTTAGTGCAACTATTAGTGAGAGTAGCTATAAAAGATCTTACACAAATCTGGTGCTATGCCCTTCATGCATAGTGTGTATGGGGATTTGTGTGGATGATTTTTAGCTAGCATAACTCTTAATTATTCATATTATCATTTCTATAGTTTCATATTGTAGTAAAATCAGTGTAGGGTGTGTCTATAACATAATATGACCATATATATGAGGTAATGGTTAGTATTTAATCATCTTAGAGTGAATTATGTTTTTATTGTATGGTTGTGGAGGTTTATCCCTTGAAGTGTCTCATCATTTATTCATATATTATGCTTTATTTTAGTCATATTATTATATTTTGTTGTGATTCTACTTAATTAATGAAGTAATTTCATTACAAGTAGTATTAGAACTTCAATTTGCACAAAAGTGTTGGGAAAACTGTAATTTTGAAAAATCATTTATGTCTTGCAATCTATAACAAAATTTCATGCATTTTTTATTAGAGTTGGATATTCATTCAAGGATTTAAAATATAAACATTAAGGTTTGATGGTCATTTTATACTATTTATTTTGGTTATTGTTCTTTCATAAATTAAATCTATAGACTACATTTTAAGGAATTTATATAATTTATTTACATTTTTATAAATCCTTCAAAAATATAATGGAGTTTTTTTTTATTTGAGGCCAACATGGGTCATAAACCTCCTTATCAAATTTAGGTTAACGGTGAAAATAAAATTCACCATTGTCAAACCTTGGTATGGTAGGACTACAAACTAGGGGCCAAGGCAAGGGTTCTAAAACTTTGAGTAAAACTCATAACAAAGAATAGATAGATTAAAAACTAGGAATAAGTAGATATTTTGTTTTAGGTTTTATTTAATAGATCACAAATTGAACCAACTTGAGTACAATGTGCAAAACATGCAATATGTTATGAGCACAATTGAAGTAGATATGAAATACACCACTATGGAATCGATGAAGATCATGATGGATTTTTAAAATGTTTAAAAACACTAACCACCTATAAACACTACACATCTCAACTAGGGTGGATATTACACCCAACCCAATCCAAATATTAATGCATCATAGTTGCATAACATGACACCAAAAGTGGAAATGTGTGTAATTCAATGGAAAGGATCTTATCACTTAATCAATCAAATGAAGAGATTTTTTTATATACATCATATCCCATGTGTAAAAAATGTGGTAATGGCATCCTTATCTATTGAAAATAAATAATTCATTTACCATTTATGGTTGTGTGTTCAAAAGAAGAAGAAGGATCTTAGTGTCAATTGTTCAGTTTTTACAGAGGATCTACAAACAAACTATTACACTTAGTGTGGTAAAAAACTATTTTGGCCAATTGGAAAAGTTACGACAAAGAGGCTCAGTAAAGGATTATATTCATCAATTTTAAAACCTATATTTTCATGTGGAGATGATTATAGATGATAAATTGAATGACATGTTTCTTGGCAGTCTCAAGGACCACATTCAAAATGAGGTACACAAGTTCAATATGCTTAATGATTTTGATTATATTATCATGGAATACAAGGTAGAGGAAAAATTATTATCCAAAAATAGGCCCACATTCACTAACATAAGATATCTTAGCCTATCAACATTATCATTCCCTCGGCCTATCAAGTTGACACCTTAAAAAATTGAAGAAAAAATGTCAAAAGAGTTATGTTTTAATTGTGATAGGAAATATAGTCAAGGACATAAATGTGTCGAAAAGAGGTTGTTCTAAATTGAGTGTCACAATGAAGAAGAATATTATGAAGGATATAAATTAGGGGTTGATTATGAGCTATAGGATGAATTAGGATATCCTCATCCAAAAAAAACTTTCCATACACTTTCAAGTATTATCACCCTACAAACTCATGGTAGTGGGTTTCTTGACAAAGAAAAATGTGTCAGTATGGATTGACTTAGGAATTACTCATAAATCCATCAACCATAAGTGGGTTAAGCACTTGAATTTTTTATTTATCTAACTCCATATTTTTAGTTAATAATTATAGATGGGGATACATTCATTTTTTGATGAAAAATCCGTAATATCAAACTCACCATGGGAGACTACATGTTGAATTTCTCTATGTTTGGAATCCAATGGCTCACTATCTTGGGAACTATTGAGATGAGCTTCCAAGATTTGTTTATGCACTTTCATTTATAGGGAAATAATTTTCAATTGTGTGGGTTGTGTGCAATGTTTCCATAGTTGGTGAGCTCTCATCAGATGCAAAAGATGCTTAATAAGGGTTCATATGGTTTTGTGGCATAATTATTTTCATTATAGACACAACATCTAAATACATCTACACCATAATATCTAGGTTGCATAAAACCTAGGGTCTTTATTGACTCACCCTTTTTTTTATGACACGCCATACATTTTACCATAAATTTTTTAAAACCCCCTTTAAGCCCTTCCCAATATATATATATATATATATATATATATATATATATATATATATATATATATATATATATATATATATATATATATATCCAAAGTTAGGGGAGGTTTCCTTATAATTCATCACATTATTTCTTAAATAAAAAGGAAAAATGTAATCATGGTGGTCATGGATAGATACCAAATATGCCCATTTTTTTTGCTTTGTCATATTTTTTCATAGCAAGTATAGTATTAATAGATTTGATGGGTGCAATTTTTTAAGTTACTTATGATACCAAATATTTTAGTAAGTAATTGTGACCCTATATTTACTACTAACTTTTGGATTGATTCATTGTCTTGTTTGGGTACTTAGCTAGCTTGTAGCTTATCATATCATCTCCAATCTAATGTGAAAACTGAGGTGGTAAAAAAGTGCTTATATGGTTATCTTCATTTCTTTATTTTTAATAAATAAGAGAGGGTTTCAATCACTGTGACTTTCAAAACGATGGTATGACACTTCTTTCCATACCTTATCCAAAATGTCTCCATTTTTGGCATTGTATGGGTACCATCCACCATGCATCACCTCATTATTAAGGTTCCATCCAAATATTTGATTAGTTGAAGAACACATTCAAAACAAATAGGAGGTACTTTATAGTCTTTAAGAGAACTTGGTAATGCCATAGAACTGCAGGAAGCAACAAGTTGACCAGAACTATAGTTAAAGACATTTTTAAGTTGGAGATTGGATTTTTTAATTATTAAAACCATAAAAAAAAATCCATTAAAACAACATAATAAGTTTAAAAATCCATCACCTAAGTATTATGTAATTTATCAAGTGTTTTATAATATTGGCAATGTAGCATACAAATTAGAATTGCATCAATCAACAAAAATGCATCTAGTCTTTCATTTTTCCTACTTGAAGTAAGTAGTTAGTAATAATTTTTCCACCTAGACAAAGCTACCAAAACCTTATCATAAAAGATGAGAATATTTTGAAAACATGTAAGTTGTATCAGCACTTCTAAATTCTAGAACCATGCTTTTGTAATGAGCTACACACAATATTCTCCAAGGCAATCTTAACAAAATAACCAAGCTCTCTTCTATATTAAATCATAGAAATAAATATTATAATAATTATCATTTCTCATTATCAAAATGGGTGAGGAGAGGCTTGTTTATATATACCCTTAAGAGCCTCATAAATATAGGTGATTGCATAAATACAAGTGGTTGGAAGTGGAGACTAAAACTCCACTTTAGTGGTTGGCCTAAAATCACTTTGGTGGATGGTCTAAAGTCAAATTTGGTGTGACAATTGAAATTTAGTGTAGTTAAACACATTGGTATGTAACTTTTACTAATTTTTATTTTTAAATACATTATTTACTAAATATAAAAATATAAGACCCAAGGAAATGTTCTTAATAACTAAGTAAGCTTAATTCATAATGGTATAATTATTAATTTACACCAACACTCGCCTTAAGTGAAACTTAGGGAGGCTACAAAAAAATTTGAGACTCAACCTCAAATATGGGTCCTAAAAACAAGGCCTGATAAGGTACCCACATAAAATATTATCAAAAATGAAGGAAGACACATACTATCCCCCTAGACAACTTCATTCATCCCTAGAAATGTTTGAATATGAATATAATTGGACTCAGTGAGGGGTTTAGTGAAGAGATTGGCCACCTAAATCTTAGTGCAATATAACTAAAGATCAATGATGTGTTTTTGAATCAATTTCTAAATATAGTGCATGTGGACCTTAATATGTTTGGTATGTTGATACCCTACATGATTCCTATATATTTGAATATCACTTATGTTGTTGCACCAAATAATACTAGGTTGTTGAAGTTTAATGGTAAATTTTAAAATGATCTAATGGATCTAAATAGTATATATGGCATCATTGATAAATCCTCGATATTCTACCTTAGTGGAAGAATGGATATATCATGTTTCTTCTTTCTTGACCAAAAACTAGAGTTGGATCCAAGATCAAAGACATAAATTTAAGTAGATTTACAGTCATCAATATCTCTTGCCCAATCAGATTCAATGTATCCTATTAACTTTGTAGAATAAACTTCTAAATAATTAATTTTATGTGTATGAGTGCCTCTTATGTGGTGGAGAATCCACTTAGCAATTTTCCAGTGAATCTCATTAGGTTCTTGGATGAAGCAAGAAACTAAGCCAATAGAAAAATAAATATTAAGGTGGATATGAGTTAAGTAAATAACATTAATAACTAGCTACCTATGCATGATAGTGTATGTAATCAGAAATACATCATGTCTATAAATCAATCCTAACTTAGAGAAGATAGATCATACCATACACTTTTGATTAGGGACACATTTGTTAAGTGAGAACATGGCCAATATGGGGATCCACTAGACCTAATTAGGGGATATCTTACCACAATACACCATGCTAGGGAGGGTTCCAAAGCCTCCAGTCAAACACAATCATGTAATAACCCTAAATGAGTCATGTGTTTTGATATCTCACAAAACTAATAACAAGTAAAGTAAATATAATCCGGTGCTCACCAAAGCTTGTCGCACAATATGAGGGGTTAGTAAATAATCAAAACATGCATAGGATAATATCAATTAATATATGTATGAGAAAGACCCTAATACATGAAATAAGAAGAGTAATATTATTCAAATCCAGTACTTATGCTACTTATATCTACTAAAGAGAGGACCAAATTTGGAGAATGCTTACCTGAATGATGAACCTGTCGAGACTCAATCTATACTTTGGCCAAAGAGGATTTACAAGAGGTTATTTTGGTTTTTAAGGATCACTAAGAAAGTCCAAAACATCCAAGACCTATCCATAAGACTAGATTCTCTAAGTAGAAATCCTAATCTAAGACTCCTCGAGTAGAATGGTAGAAGATCATATTGTAAAGAAGCGCAAGTGAATAATAAATCTTGATTGACTATGAAATAATAACCAAATTATCTTGTATATATATGTGTGTATTTAACCCTAATCCATTATAAAAATCTTGTCCAATAGGGTCAACCCAGTCAACCTAGAATAATTACAGATAGTTATTCACTAGGTCATGAGCCAAGTTAGCCAAGAGCCAAACTAGTTCCTAAGTGAAAATCACCCAAAACTATATAGGGTCGACCTAGTATAGCCAATTTTCAAAAGGGACTTAAGGTGAGGAAAAGATGAATAAAATGTGGGAAATGACTAAAGAGAGTAAAAAAGAGGATTAATAGCTTAGGGAATGGTTTTTAGGAGCTGGTTAGATTGGTAATAAGTGGCAATAAGGGACAACAATCTTGTGAAGCACTAATGGTCTACCCACCCCTTTCTCGATACACCCCTTAGGGTGTGTACTCAAAGAGATTGAGTCTCAATGGGTTCCTACAAGATGTAAAACATCAGTGTTTGATAAAAGTTGAAAATATTATATGTATACATATGCCTCACTCAGAGCTCATCACATGTCACTAAGGTGTAACATGGGATGGTGCTTCGAGAAAGAACATAGGAACACATAACATTGATGATAAAAAACATTAGTATTTTAAAGCATAAAATAACTAAAAGTAAATGATTGAAAGGGAAATAACTGAAAAAGTAAATGTGATGTGTACCTTGACTTACCTTTATCATTGGATGAGTGTAGGTTATGTTGTTAGTTTTGATTGTATAGGGCACAGAAACTGCTTTCAATAAACTCAATAATATAAAACTAAAGAGAAAAAATAAACAAATGCAATAAATCCAAGATAGTTGGTGCTATATGGATGGGATGTGCTTGGAAATTTGGCAAGCTGGGGTGACAAGTGTTATGTTAGACCGAATAACCAAGTCAAAAATAAGAGTAAATTGGGTAACTAAAAATCTAAGGCTACTAAAGACCAAAAGACTCAAATAATTAAACCTTAAGTAAGAAAGGAAAAATCACCAAATCAAACCAAGGATAAATGTCAAAAATATGGTAATCAAAAATTAATGTAAAATCAATAACAATCCCTACTTAAAGAAAGATGAATAGGAAAAACAAATGGTAAAACAACATTGATGAGTGAGTAGTAACAATTCTTATCTCACTCAACAATGGAAAAAGGTGCATAAAAGGGAAAAATGGACTCAGGTGTCCACAAAAATGGTGGCACAAAAATGACAAATGGTAAAAATAGAAGCAAAACAAGTCTTAAATGTAAATTTATGGTGTGAATAAAGTAATCCCTAATTACTCAAACATGTTGTTTTGCTCTAGGGATAGAAAAAACTAAAACAAAGTAGTGCTAGCATGTTTTTATGAGGTGAAGAAGAAAATATAGAATAAGGAAAATAGATTTGAAATCAAAAAAATTCTATCAAGCAGGGAAATAAAATGGGTGGAGGGGAGAATGAAGGAAAAACCAAGGTAGAAGAACTCTTTATCAAAGTCAAGACACTCAAATTAGGTTTTTCAAAACAAGAGGACTTTCAACCTTAAGACTCTAAAGAACTTATCTTAGCTACACAAGTCTTAGGTCAACAAATAAAGTATATAGATCATCCTATGAAGGCTATATGCATGAAAAGTAAAATGGACCTACCTTCCCACAACATGTTCCTCATTCCTCAAGACCCCTTACAGAATCATCGGTTTACTACGAATATTGGGTAATTATGTGATAAATTAGGTAGCATCATAGAGTTTGTTGAATTCTCAAATTCTAATCAACTGGCCTACTATATCCCAAAGGACCTTAGATCTATTATGAGGCCAACTATGGAGTTTGAGCTTTAATTAGAGATAGGAGATGTGATTATAATCACATTTTTTGGTGTGGCTTTGACTTTTGATATTTGTATGTTGCCTTTTGTATATCATTGCTTTTTGTTTTAAATGATTTGTCTTTTAACTTTATTGATGGCTTTTTTTATTACTCCTCTATACAAATTTGGAAAACCAAATATGGGTGATAAAGATGACTTTCATTTGAATACTTGAGACTTGGTTGCTAACAAAGATAAATTCAAAGAGCATGGGGTATAAGAGTCTCATAAATCTAGGTGAAATAAAAGTGTTATCTTGACTTTGACCTTGTTTTATCCATTGTGGAGTGAAATGAAAAGAAATCAAGAGGAGTGACACATAGAACAATTTGAATTGCTTCAAATCACAAAAAATGTGACAAAGGGTAAAAAGAGATACAATGATAGTAAAGTGTGATTCCTTATCATAAGAATGAAGGAAAGGGATGAAAACATGCTAACATAGATTGTTTGTGCAAATTCCAACTATCGAAAGAAGAAAAAGCTAAAGTTGAGAACAAAGATCAAAAACTCATAACTATTATAAAACACATTATAGAAAAGGAATAACAAGATGGTAATTTTATGAGGAAGGCTAGATCATATCCATGGTCTTACATTATAACTCATAAAAGAGAAACATATGAGGGATGCCAAAAATCATGTGAAAAATAAATGAGAAAAATAAATATGGTATTTTGTGAGGAAGGTCAGGTCCTATCCGTGGTTTTACAATGCAACTCACAAAAGAGAAATCCAAGGAATGACAAAAAGTGTTGGACACAAAGTATGAAAATAAGGAAGACTATAGTACATCATGAGGAAGACCAGGTCATATCCATAGTTTTACAATGCAACTCATGAGAGAAAATGGAAACCAAAAGACCAAAAAGGAAGGATTAAAGGTTTGTAATAAGAAAGAACTACTACAAAGGGAGAGACCCGTGTAAGTAATCTACAAAAAGTGTTAGATATATATCATATAGAAAGTATGAAAAGAAGGGAAGGATTAGGAAAATTATTTCATGAGGAATTATGTGTTAGTAGGCTCTTTAAAAACATGGCCTTCATTGGTTTAAATGTGGTAGGTGCTTGGACCAAGAATATCTCTGACTAAATAGGGACCCCACCATTCTTGGGTGTATTTTCCTTTTTTGTCATGAGTGTAATCTAATTTAAGGACAAGATCACCAACATTAAATGTGTGGATTTCAACACATTTGTTATGTTTTTATAATAAGAGCCTTGTATTGATGGTTATGTTTCAAAATAGAAAGATAATGTTCATCAAGGAGATCGAGGGCATGAAAGTGAGCATTACATAATTCTTCATTGGTAATGATACCATGAATAAATATACAAAGAGAGGGAAGCTTAAATTTCAATGGGAGAACTAACTCAAAACCATAGACTAGAGAGAATAGAATTGCCCCAGTAGTAGTACGTATGTTAGTCCAATGCTAGTCTAATAGGCCCAAAGAGCAGGGTAGAGGTAAATGTGCCAATCTATGTGGGTTTCATGAATTATCTTTTGGATAATTTTTTTGATAATTTTAATAGTAGCCTCAGCTTGGCCATTGCATTGCAGATGATAAGGTGTATATAATTTATGATTGATATTGAATTTAGCACAAAGTTGTTTAACATCCTTTTTTTTAAAGTTATCACTATTGTCTAAAATGATAGTATGTGGAACACCAAAGTAGAAAATAATTTGATTAAGAATGAATTTGGCAATGGTGTTACAAGTGACATTAATAAGGGTCTTGGCTTCAACCCATTTGGTAAAATATTTAGTAGTAGTGATGATAAAAATATGTCCATCTTAGGAGCAAGGTAATTTATCAATGAGATATAATCCCCATATGGAAAATGGCTAAGAAGATTTGATAGTTTGAAGCTCGGCTGGAGGTGAATGAATTAAATCATCATAAAGTTGGCAAGGAGTACACTTTTTTGTAAATTCAATTACATCATTTTCAAGAGTAGGCCAAAAGTAACCCATATGTAGGCATTTATGGGTTGTAGCATGTCCGCTACAATGACCACCACAGATACCCTCATGTGCTTGTTCAAGAAGAGGAGGGACCTCATTTTGCATAACACAATAGAGTAAGATACCTTCAATATTATGATAATAAAATATGGTATATCAAAATACATATTTAAAAGCTTGTTTATGAATACATGTCTTTTCATAAGAGTCTAAGTTAGGATCATAGGTTTGATGTTATATAAATTGAGTGATGCCTTTATACCATGGGCTTTGTCAAACGGTGACAGCCTCAATGTGGTAGATAAGTGAATTTGGTAGTTGAGTTAAATGTGGATATTTTATTATTTATAAAAGAAAAGTGGGATCAAAGAGAACTTGGTGTGGATGAAATAGAGAATTTGAAGAAGCCATGGAATCAGTAATGGAATTTTGACCTCTAGGGATAGGATCAATGGTGAAAGAGATGCAATCCTTAGCAAGATTAGTTGCAAGTTGATGATAGATAATGAGGTTTTCATTTTTTCATTGGTAATCATCATTGAATTGATGGAAAATAAGCTAAGATTCACCTAAAGCATATAGGTATTGGATGTCTAAATTAAGGGAAACTCTCATGCCTGCGATTAGAGCTTTGTATTCGGTCATATTATTGGTGACATCAAAGGTGAAGTAAAAATAGAAAGGTATGATTTTGCCAAAAAGGAATGGTAAGAATGCAACATGTTCAAACTCCTTGAATTCATTTATCACCATCAAAGTGAAGGGTCCTAGTATACTCTTGTACGTCAACATTAATTTTAGGGATCTCTTTGATAACTACTTCAGGTTTAGTAATATCAGGGGAAATAATGGATTCATCTAAATTATTGGCTTCAAGGTCAGTGGTAAAGTTATAAAATTAATCTTTGAGAGAGATAACCTGATTAAGACCTTAAATAAAGAGAATATTATCATCGAGGATGCTATCTTGAAGGTGATTAGTAGCTAGTATAGGAGCTATAGCAAGTGATCGGTTATGACTTATGCTTTGACAAATTTTTGAGTCATAATGCAAAGATCAAATTCCATAATAAGGACCATCCATTTGCCAATTCTATCTCTAGGAAGAAAGGCTTTGGAGAATAAATAACTAAGGTGGTCAGAATGAACAATGACATAAGTGGTCTAATATAGCATGTAGTGTTGAAGCTTTTTAGCTGAAAAATAGATGGTGAGACAATCACGTTCGAATTTGGTATAACATTTCTCATAATATATGAGGCCTCGACTAATGTAATAAATTTCATATTCTCTTCCAGTATCATCTTGTTGGGAAAGCATTTCCCCAACTAATATAGGTGTGGAAGAAGTCTATAGGATCAAGGGTCGATCATTAGAAGGAGGATGAAGTGTAGGCAGGTGAAGTAATGACCCTTTCATGTTATCAAATGATTTTTGACAAGGGTCCATCCATTCTAAGGCATTACCTTTTTTAAGAATAGAATTGATGCAGTGGATACAATAAGCCATTTTGGGGACAAATCATATAATTTCCCTAAGTTTACCTAAGTATATACAAATGTTGGGAATGGAATGAGGAATGGACATGTTGACGATAGCACTAATCTCAACTGGGTCAACATCAATGCCATAAAGAGAGACTAGGAATCCTAATAATTTTCTAGATGTGACACCAAAGACACATTTTTAAGGAATTAGTCTAACTTGATATTTAATAAGGTGGTTAAAAATGATAGCAAGGTCAAAGAGATGAGTTTTATGACTTTTGGATTTAGCAATGAGGTCATCTACATAGGTTTCAATAATTTTGTAGATAAGATCATGAAATATATGAGTCATTGCTCATTGGTAAGTGGCTCTAACATTTTTTAGGCTAAAGGGCATTTTGACATAGCAATAGGTGCCCCATTCCATGGTGAAAGTGGCCATATGTTGGTCCTTAGGGGCAATGTGAATCTGATTGTAGCTTGAGAAGCCATCCATAAGAGATAACATTTTTGTAACTACCCATGGAATCAACGATGGCATCTATTGAAGGTAAAGGGTAATTATCCTTGGGATAAGTTAGTTTAATATTACAGAAATCAATACAAATGTGATTGACCATAGTAACCTTTTTTTGAATGGGAACAATGTTAGAAACCCAATCAAAATAGTCCACTAGTTTGATAAATTTAGCATTGAATAATTTGATGATTTCCTTGTGACATAAGGTGGAAACCTCGGCTGGAAATTTATTTTGATTTTGGTGCACAGGTTTAGCATCAAGATAAGTAATGATGTTATGTACCACAATTCTAGGGTCAATACCAGGCATGTCCTCATAGGACCAAGTAAATATGTCATGAAATTTATAAAAAAAAGCTAAAATTATCATGTTTGGTAGGTGAGAGTTCACAAGAAATTGTAATTGGTCAAGGATAGGATGGAGTATCATATTCAATGTGAGTGGTTTCTTCAATAAGCATGGCATTGCCATCTTACAAGTGATATGGTGCATTAGGTAAATAATAAATTGGATTAGCTTTAGGATCAATACTAGCGACAAAGTTATTGAAACAAGGGGTTTTAGTTTTAAAATTCCAAAGTTTATGATGTTACCAATGAATTTAATGTTCTCAAGCATGAAGTATTTCACGAATAGCTTCGTCACTAGGCAAGGTGGGAAGAGGACCTTAATACTCAAAATATACTTCGAGATCAATAATTTGATTACAATGGCAATCATACTCAGAATATATCTATCATACATCAGTTTCTATGGCATCTAGTGTAATCTCAAGAGTAGGAGAGGTAGATAGATCAGAAGGGATTGTAGTGTCATTAGTTTTGGTGATAGGGGAAGGATCAGAAGTAATGATTGGATGAATAGGTAGTAAATAAGATGGTTGAATTTTTGGAAGTTTAGAAGGTATAATTTGCTCTACCACCCAAGGGGTATCAATAAGTGGAGAATTGGAAGGGGGCACATAGCCTTCGAGATTGAATTCATGATCTATGGAAATGGTATGGACATCTCAGTTAAAAGCACAAATTTGAGCTACGGTTTTTTGATAGTGTTGGACATCCAAGTCTCAAGATTGAGCTTGGGCCATTATGTAATTATCATCATATGTTGGAGAAATTGTACATGCTTGAGAGTCAGGGGGAGTTTTAGAAGGTGAAATATCAATATTTCTTAATGTACATGGAGACATGATGAGAGGATCTTTAAATAATTTGGCCACTCTAAAATCATTACAAGTGAAGGCATATTCAGGTAAAGAAGGCTCATAAGCATTGTAAGGAGGGAAAGTTAGTAATGTCATCAATAAGAGGAATAGTACGGTCTTGATGTAATAAAGAAGGAGGAAGACACTATGAAATATAGGGAGGTATCTTGGTAGTATTGCAAGTATATTGCAATTCATTAGGTTTATCATCATCAGAATCCTTAAGAGTGACTTGTAAATCAGGATTAATGTTGATAAACTCGATTAAAGGAGAACTATTGATCTTATGAATGGTAAGAATATGATACTAAGATTTGGTATTAGGAATTTGAATACTCCATGGGTTGGGATCAGCTTCATGCTTATATCATTTTTCATTGTGTAAGAAAAAAATGCATTAGTTATCAGAAGAAGCAATAGCCCTCATTATGTGAGTCCATGAGTGACCAAAGAGTATGTTATATGATAAGGGTAAATCAAGGACCATAAGCTTAGTTTGAACGGTCTTAGATTTGATTTTTAATGTAAGCCAAATACAACCAAGTGGTTTTTTATTAGTCTTATCAAAACCACGATAGGTGAGATGGGTTTGCTTGAGATGATCCTTGTTATAACCAAGTTGTTGGATAAGCCACAAAGATGTCACATTAATACCAGAGCCTTCATCAACTAGAACTTTATGGATAAGGGTAGTATTAATGGCTATTTTAATAAAGAGTGGTGGATCATCATCACAAAAAAGAATTTTATGATTGATCATGTCTTCTTCAAGAAATTCAATTGAAGGCTTGGAAGAAGGACACATAGTTTCAATGGTATGCATGTTGGTAAGTTGAGTTTTGATAGAAGGTGGATCTTCATCAATAGAAGATAGAACTTTAATTTTTTGGAGTTGTTGCATAAGGAACTTTTGATGATATGGGGAAGTACGAACTAACTCCATAAGTGCAATCTTACAAGACATATAGTTGATTTCTTCAAGATATTTCCAATGAGATTTAGAAGAAGAACCAACATAATTTTAAGGAGGTAAAGTATATTTTGAAGGAATGAATGCAATTAGATTTTCAAAAGGAGGAAGTGGTTCATCATGTGCTCTAAATCTAGATTAGTAGTTGTAGTGTCCTTGAGAAGTTATTCTTCTAAGGATAACTTTTTAGGTTTGGTAACAAGATCTTTGTGAGCCGGATTACGATGATAGTTGACCTTGGTAGTGTTAACATTTTGGGAATTACTATAATATTGATCATAATCAGCATTAATGGCATAAACATCCTTGGTATTGGGTTGATTATTGGAAAAATATTTTTGGTTATTTGAGGTAGAAGCTTTAAAAACCTATCATTTTTGATAAGTAGTGGTGTAATCTTGACGATGAAGGTTGATCATGAATTCATGATTAAATGCATCACAAAGCATATAGGAGACAACAAATTTAGTGAGCCCTATACAAGATTCATGGTAATGACCAATGTCAGCATGGAACCAACAAAAGTGATTAGGTTCATAACACTTAGGAGGATTGGTAGGATAAGTGAAAGGTTTAGAGGGTGGTAAGAGTTATTTCATTTGCTACACAAAAAGTGGTGTGTGAGAAGATGTTATCTTTGGTAACTCTTAGTTTGGTTTGTAGAGTATTACTAGTGATAGTATTGGTTTATGTTTGAAAATATCCTTTTAAAAGTTTAGGATTAGTTTTGAATTGCTTTATAAGAAAGTCTTGATGTTAAGCTTGATGAAGAGCTTCATTAAGTGTTTTGGGATCAAAAGTTCAAACCTTATATTGAAGATAAGGAGTCAAAGTAGTGATAAATAGTTTGAATAAGTTATCATCGGTCAGTTATGTTTGGATTTATGGTCCAATGGTTTCCATCATTTGATAAATTCGTGATTTAATTCAGTGTGAGATTGCTTAGCATTGATGAAGTGGCTAAGACAATTTTTGGAAAGATCATTGTGTTGAAACTCTTTAACTAAAGGATTGATCAAATCTTCAAGTTGCCAAATGTAATGTTGGGGTAATTGGTTGTACCATTCTAATACATCGCCAATGAAGGTTTTGACTAAGATTTTAGTTGTGGTGAAGGTATTAATTTAGAATCGCTCTTTGTAAAGGTTGTCAAAAGTTTTAAGAAATAAAGCTAGATCTTTAGTCCCATCATACTTGATGGTTAGAGATATCTTAAAAATATCAATAGATATAATGAAGGGAGCTAAAGGCTCATTTTTAATAGTTTAAAGCATCTTTTTATTCATTATTGGTTGAGGAATAACATTGCCTGAGGCATCTCTAAGAGGTGGAGGGATATAATTAGGATTATCTTGAGGATGGATAGCTGAAGGTTGATTAGCCATATTAATCAAATGATGTTGGATTTGGATCATTTTATTGGTGTTAGATTTTTTAATTATTTTTATTTTATAGATAACTTGGGAAATAAGTTGAGTTGTATCAATAGGGGGGTTGGTGTTGGTAGGAGCACTCCCAGAATTGGTATCAGGGGAGGGTTATTAAAAGAAGGATTATAAGCGGGATTATTGATTAAACTTGTGTTAATTGCTCCCACATTAGTTTGAAGATTTTGAAGATGAGAAGTATCTTGGTAGGTGTATAAAGGATTAGACCCATCAACTTCATCTTGAGGTTTGATTTACACCATGTTACAAGTGATGGATGAAGGAGGGGAAGAGGTGCCCCAAGAGTGATGGTGCTCTTGGGAGGAAAAGAGAGGGAGGAATGAGCATCCCATATAGTTTCTAAATTTATTCAAGCTCTTCAAGAAGATTTTGATAGGAGACTTCATGATGACTTGAGAGAAATGAACAGAATGCTAAGAAGAAGAAATAGAGAAATGGATCTGTAGATAAAGAAATCAAAAAAAGGTACAGAGTCAACTAGGTTGACCTAGTATAGAAAATAGGGTATGAAAACTATACAGAGTCGATAGTGTCAACCTAGTATAGAAAATAGGGGCTAAAAATTGTAGAGTCGATAGGGTCAACCTAGTACAGTAAGTAGGGGGAATAGATAGTTTGTAAGAGAATGTTGATAGGAAAGATTATGTACTAAAACAAGAAAAATTTTGAAATTACTTTTGAAAGCAAAAAATGAAAGGAAACACACAATAAATTAGGTCAATGAGGTTGATCCAATTGAGGTACAAAACACAAAACCTTGCACCAATTTTGGCTAATGTAAGTTTTTACAATACAACATATAATTGAGAAAAGAGCAAGCAATCATCTTGGAAAGTAAAAGTTAACTAAGTGGTCATCCTAAATGTTGTTAGATTATTAGAGTATGATTTTAGATGCAATAATAAGTTGGTTGTAAGCAAGTAACTAGAAATTAATCTAAATATGGTTTTAGGATGTTTAAGCTAAAAGGGATCTATATTGGCAATTATATTAGAATGGTATTAGGGCCTACCCCCTCACTTCACACATCGTAGTGATAAAGGTGTCAAGTGCTTAGCCAAAATATACCATTAACCACATGTCTATACTTAACCAAAAAACCAAGTTGGCTTCCACCTTGGTGATGAAATCCAAGTAGGTAGGCCTTGGATAGACAATTATTAAATGGCTTTTTAATATTTTTTGATTTGGTAATGTGTGCATAAAAGAGAAAATAGTGTAACTAAAAGGTATATTAAAAACCACCTAATTAGATTATGTGATCTATTCTAAGCATTCAAACAACAAGAAATGAAAGTGTGAGATAATTACTAACATATAAAGGTTAATTCCAACTTTGAAACATAGTACAGTGTCAATTTATTTAACAATGTATGTAGAGAATATAGAACAAAGTCAACAATGTTGCTTATGTAATGTAGAAATAAGGGTCTAAAAATGAATTATGTTGATAGAATCGACCTAGCTTTCTAGAAATAACTATGTTGACAAGGTTGACCTAGTTGACTATACAAGGGCAGCTTTAAAGATTGTAAACTATGAAAATAGAATTGTAACAAAATGCTAGAAATGACAAATAAGGATAAAAAAGACCCTTGGTGGGTTGGAGGATGTAGAGTAAAATAAGATTGTTGTTGAATTAACCTGATTTATATTTGCAAATTATGCTAACTATGTTGATTGGGTCAGCCTAACTTTACAAATCCTATTTGCTAAAAACCTAAAAATGTATAAGGTTGACTGGGTCAACCTAGTATACTAGACTAGATGCCTACAAAATGTACAAGGTCAACTAGATTGACCTAATAGCCCGAACTAAAGTTTGGAAAACCTACACAAATAGAACGGAGTTGTACTGATGTAACTGTATGTTAAACTTGTATAAATAAGTTATAATTATGTCGATACCATCAATCCAGTATTACAATATATATATATATATATATATATATATATATATATATATATATATATATATATATATATATATATATATATATATATATATATATATATGATAAAATGATGAAATATATGAAATAAAACTTGAAAAGGTTAGATTCATTAGACTATACGTAATTATAAATGCATCATATCTATAAATCAATCCTAACTCAAAGAAGATAAATCATACCATACACTTCTAATTGGGGACACATTTGTTAAGTAAAAAATTATCAATATGGGGATCTGCTAAACCTGATTAACGGATATCTTACCATAATACACCATGCTAGGGAGGGTACCAAAGCCTCTAATCAAACACAATCATACAATAACCCTAAGGGAGTCTTGTGTTTTGATATCTCACAAAACTAATAACAAGTAAAGTAAATATAATCTAGTGCTCACCAAAGCTTATGGCACAATATGAGGGGTTAGTAAATAATCAAAACATCTATAGAAGAATCTCAATTAAGTTATGTATGAGTAAGACCCTAATACATGAAATAAAAAGAGTAATATTATTTAAAGTTAATACTTATGCTACTTATATCTACTAAAGAGAGGAGTAAAGTGAGAGAATACTTACCTAAATGATGAACCCATCAAGACTCAATCTCTCCCTTGATGAAAGGGGTTTTGCAAGAGTTTATTCTAGTTTTTAAGGATCATTAATAAATTCCAAATCATCCAAGACTTATCCACAAGACTAGATTATCCAAGTAGAAACCCTAAGCTAAGACTCCTCAAGTAGAATGGTGGAAGAGCAGATTATAAAGTAGTACAAGTGAATAATAAATCTTGATTACATATGAAATAATGACCAAATTATCTTGTATATATAGGTGGATTTAACTCTAATTCCTTCCAAGAATCTTAGCTAATAGGGTCGATCTAGTCAACCTAGCACAATTTTGGACAATTATTCACTAGGTCATGAGTTAAGTCGGCCAAGAGCCAAACTAGTTCCTAAGTGAAAATCACCCAAAATTATACAAGGTCGACTCAGTCAACCTAGTATAGCCAACTGTCAAAAGGGACTTAATGTGAGGAAAAGAGAGATATAATGTGGGAAATGATTGGAGAGGGTGCAAAAGAGGATTAAGAGCTTAGGGAATGGTTTTTAGGAGTTGGTTAGATTGGTAATAAGTGGAAATAAGGGACAACAATATTGCAAAGCACCAATGGTCTACCCACCCATTTCTTGGTACACCCTTAGGGTGTATACTCAATTATATTGAGTCTTAATGGGTTCCTGTAAGATGTAAAGCATTAATATTTGATAAAATTTGAAAATATTATGTGTATAGAGATAACATCAACCAAGGATGTAGAAGACTTGTGTGAAAGCTTAACTCAAGAGAAAAATGGAGTGGATGTACATTTATAGGTAGACATGTGAAATCTTTTTAAAATATCTAAGTCATACTTTGGCTATGAAGGATATATCCTAGAGTCAAAGTGAGTAATCTATAAACAAAGTAAGTAGTGTACAATGACCAAGTCCTCCAACTCAAACTATTGATGAAGGAAAGAATTCACATCTAGAATAAGTGAAGATGACTTGCCTATTAGAATAATATCATCCACATAATTCACAATCAAGATAAACTCACCATGATTTTTTTGAATCTAGACAGTGGGGTTAGAATGGCAATGATATAATTTGGTGACAGAAAGTAGGAGTCCATCTTCTCATAGCATGATCATGGATCCCACTTAAGGCCATAAGGGATATATTTAACTGGCATACAAGGGAACAATCTTGGATAAAACTAGTATGTTTTTTTATATAGATCTCCTTGTGAAGGTCATCATGAATAAAATCACTTTTTGCATCCATTTTATATACTATCCATATCTGAGATGTGGTAATTGAAAGAACAAGGTATATGGAATTGATTTTTAAAATTAGGGAAAAGGTCTTAGAGAATATTCAAATCCTTATACTTTGTATAATATTATTGAAACAAATTTGATTTATATTTGTTGATACTACCATCTAATACATATTTGGTTTGATAAATCCATATGTAACTAACCATCTTTCTTCATTTTGTAAGAGGGACTAAATCCAAAGTGTCATTATTCATAATAGAAATATACTCTTCTTCCATGGTTGTGTGCCACTCTGAGTTTCTACTAGACTCACTAAAGGATTGAATATATAATATTATGGCAATGTAAACATGAGGTATTTCATTATAATCTTCTCATGTATGCTAAGTACCAATATGATCATCAAAAAAAGAACCACTTTCTTTTTGTGTCTTTTGAGCCCATAGAGGAAGAGATTAAGGAGCAAGAGTAGGTGTTTATGGTGGATGAGGAGCCTCATAATCATGAGGTGTGTCATCCTCATTATAAATGCCAAAGGTAGAAGACATTTCAAAAATAGAAGAAGAGGTGGGACTAAATGATGTGGCATGTGGAGGATGCTCATCAAATCTAACATTGAAAAAAATGATCAACTTATGCATATCTTGATGCAATATTCATTATCCTTTGACATCATTAGGATATCCCAAAAATATACAAGGATTTCTCTAAGGTTGAAAATCCTTGTGTTTAGATTTAGAAATTTGTGCCCATGTGGTGCATCCAAAAACTCTTTGGTGTTTAACATAGGGTTTCTTGTTACTCCAAGATTATTTAGGTACTATCCCTTTGATTTCTTTGTATAGAGTTTGGTTATAAATATAATATAAATAATTAAAAAATTCAACCCAAAATGAAGTAGTGAGACCCCTTGATTTATTCATATAAGTATCCATTTATTTTTGCATGTGATTATTTCTTTCAATAATGCCATTTTCTTGTGGACTATATAGAATTGTGTATTTTAGGTGCATGTCATGAGTGACACAGAAGTTGATAGAGAGATAACTCAATTTTTTTTTTTCATTTTCTATCTACAAAAAATTAATGAAATTACCAAATTGTTTTTCAAAAAATGCCTTAAAATCTACAAAAATGGAAAAAAAAATGACTCTTGTGCTTCAAAAAATAGACCCAAGTACACCTTGAAAAGACATCAATAAAATTAAGCTCATAATGACCTGATCAAAAGAAGGTGATATAAATGGCCCTTGAATATCATTATTAACAAGTCTAATAATCTCATATTCTCTCCATGCTTTTCATTTCACATAACTTTCATCTATATGTTTACCAAGGAAACACCCTAGATATACACCATCAAAAAATGTAATAGAAAGAAGACCAGTGAGTTGTGTTGATTAAGTTGTTGAAGATAGTGGTAGGTAAAATGGCTAATCCAATCATTCCATAAATTAATATATTTATATTTTTGAGTAATAAAACATGAGAAAGATAATCAAGTACAAAATGAGAAAAATAATACAATCTTGCATGATGATTTTCCTTTCCCACTGCAAATATTTGAGAAAGTTCATTGATCTATCGAATAATTTTTGAATTAGGTGTGAACTCAATTGTCTTCCATGCCTAAGTGATATAATGTGTGTGTGTGTGTGTGTGTGTGTGTGTGTGTGTGTGTGTGTGTGTGTGTGTGTGTGTGTGTGTGTGTGTGTGTGTGTGTGTGTGTGTGTGTGTGTGTGTGTGTGTGTGTGTGTGTGTGTGTGAATAATATGTTTATAGAGAGAAGGCACACAATTTTCTTTAAATAAATGTCATTAGTCATCTCAACAGTCCCTTGTCCCTAAATATTCAGAGAAGAAGAGTCACCCACAAATATTTGTTATTGATAAAAATCATTGAGTTAAGAAAATAAGTTTACTTATCAAGCCATTTAGTGAGTGGATCTAGACTCAAGTTACCATTCAAGATCATATGATGTAAAAAAAAAATTGGTAGACAGGGAATTTGATTTACCCTTTCCAAAAGAGGAAGAAGTAGAAGGAACATTGAGTTTGTGCTTCTTCATAAAGAATAACAAATGTCTTAAAACATATAGATTCAATATGTCCATTTACTCCATAAAAGCTACATTTTGTCACATGAGCATTTTTTTACTTAGAAGCATTAGATGAAGAAACAGAATTGTGCTTATGTGATTGTGTATTTAGACCTTGTTTCTATTATTTTTTGAGGTGTTTTAGTAGTTTTTTATTTCTTTACAAAAATAGTATTTGATTTTGTATATTTACACATTACACCAATTTGAAGGAGTTTTCCTAGCTCATGAGTCAACCTTTTGAAAAACTAAATAAATGTGGAAATTTTAACAGTAGTACCCTAAGAATTTTGATTGAAGTAAAAGCTAGATATAAAAACAAAGTATTTTTCATCTAATTTAGACAAAAACTTTGCTCATATTATTTTTTGATTTTATAATCTTGAATTTATAATCATAAAGAGTGAATTTTTGAAATATAGTCTTGAATGTTATCAAACTCATCTAGATTGAGACCAATAAGAAATGAGTTAGGTTGATGATGCCTAATTTTATCAAAAATTTCATACAAGTCTTTTATCTTCATTCATGAAAAAATTATACAAGTGCAAGACTCAACATGAAGTAATATCTCAGGTGATAGAAACTAACATATGAGACCAAATGCCTCATCACGCTACCTAAATCATTTAGTCTTCTAAATGGTCTGGGTAGACTCTAATTTTGTGTCGATTGTAATTCTATATAAATTTTTACTTCTAAGTATGTTAGTCATTTTTTATCACCAAGTGTATAATTTATGAGTAAGCATAGGTGGATTATCATCCATAGTGTGTAAATGACAATTCTTTAATAAGAGACACAAGCACAAGAAATAAGAGCCACAAGTGTGTGTGTGGTGTTATACATACAAAGAAGATAACACATAAAAATTACTTTAACAAAAATGTCAAGTGTGTGAAAAATATAAGTACTCCCCCAAAATGTAATTTATACTTAGTGTGTTCACAAGAAACTACTTATAGTTACGTAGTTAGACAATAAAATTTGTCTGTGTATAAGTGAAATTTCAATGATAAATTGAAAATATATAAGTTTATGTATAGAATGAGAATATTACAATCATAAATATCGAATCTAGGAAAAAAAATACACACTTTCAAAAAAAACGGCTCCAAAAAAGAGCTTCAAGTTTAAATAAAATCCCAGTGGAAATTTTACCATAATGTAGACCAAGTAGGCCAATAGCAAAAAAAATCCTTTATGGGGGCTTTAACTTCCTTTAAAATTGATCCCACTCTCTTGTCTTCATCAATTGTAAATGCTTAAATTTATCCTTAATACTAAAAAGAGGGAGGAGGTTTTAACCCTTTACCTCCCCTAATTTTAATGCCTTAGTAAAAGATAACTCGCCAACTTGACCACTAACAATGTCCAATATTCTCATGTAAAAATTTAACTTTATTTGAAAACTAACCCAAAACATATACATACATACATACATACATACATACATACATACATACATACATACATACATACATACATACATACATACATATATATATATATATATATATATATATATATATATATATATATATATATATATATATATATATATATATATATATATATAAAGAGGAAAATAATCTAATAGCACGCAAACTATATCAACACTTATGTATTTTAGGACCATGTTTTTATAATGAGCTACGCACACAATATTCTCCATGGCAGTTTAGACAAAATAACCAGATTCTCTTGTATATAAATCATAAAAATATTTACATAATAATTCTCATTTCATATTACCAAAATGGGTGAGATATTTGCTTATATATAGCCTAAAAGGTCTCATAAATATAGATGATTGTATTGATGCAAGTGGTTGGAAGTGGAGGCCAAAAGTCTATTTTAGTAGCAAGCCAAAATTCTACTTTAGTGGCTGGCCTAAAGTCTACTTTAGTGGTTTTTCTAAAGTCCACTTTGGTGTCCCAATTATAATATAATGTATTTAGACATATGGGCATGCAACTTTGACTAAGTTGCATTTCTAAATACATTATTTTTTAGGATTAAGATAAAATGTCAGGTTTTGAAAGGCCTAAGAGCTTATACAAGGGATAAAAATTAACATTGAAGCTCAGTAATAACATCTATGTCAGTTAACTAGTACCTAGAATTTGTCAGGGAGACCCTCTCTCCTTGTACTTATTCATCATTATGGTAGAGGCACTGGGAAGATACATACAAGTAGATATAGCCTCGAAAAAGCTAGTGGGCATCAAACCTGCCTCCTCCCTTCATCCTATGGTGGTATAGCAGTTTGTGGATGATACCATCTTCTTTGGCATCTCATTGGTGATTGAAGCTAGAAGATGGAAGAATATCTTAAATAATTATGCCATAGAGTCGGGACAAAGGATAAATTTCCAGAAAAACAATGTGTATTTCTTCAACACTCCTAATGAGCTTAGACATATAATCATTGATATATTAGAATGTGTTGAAGCTGCCCTACCAGCTACCTACCTGGGTCTCCCACTCTTGGTCAAAGAGGTATCTCCTAGTTTTTGGAATAGAATTGTGGAAAGAACGCAGAGGAAACTTCTTGGTTGGAAAGGGAAACTACTCAACAGTGCTGGTAAACTGCAACTTCTTCGGCCTTCGCTGCAAGGTATTCCTACATACTTCCTGTCTCTTTTTAAAATTCCTACGTATATTTCTAAGAAATTGGAATAGATCCAAATAAAAAATTTATGGACGGGAGTGGAAGATAAACAGAGAATGTCTTTAGTCAGATGGGAAAAAGTGTGTCTTCCAAAATCTCATGGTGGACTCAATATTAGGTCTATCAGGAACATGAACAAAGCCCTTCTTTCAAAATTTAGTTGGAACTTGATCCATAGAAATAATGATTGGGGGAAATAATGTATGCTAAATACATGCATAGCATTGATGATTCCAACTTTCTTCAACAGACGGGATTACCCCAGGGATCTGTGATATGGAATAAAATGCTAAAAAGTAGAAGCCTTCTTAAACAGGGAATTAGATGGAAACTTGGAAATGGATGGCATATTAAATTTTGGGATGATATCTGGTTAAAGGACAAGGCTCTCATCACATAGGGAAACTATGGAGAGATTGTTGACTTAGCTACCCAATTTTTTGGAGATAGGGTCAGTGATTATATGGAAAATAAAAATGGGATGAGGAGCTGGAAAAATATATGGGATTGTTGTAATCACCGGCCTGAGATTTTCCCTAGAGTTTAGGAGATCCAGCAGTGCGTTTAGGATATCAGAATCCCTCTCTTCCCTTGGGAGGATGAACAATACTGGTGTCTAGATAAGAATGGATCATTCTCGGTCAAATCTATTTACCATCTGCTCATTCCTAAAGCTCAAAATAAAGATGTATGGAAAAAGGTTTGGAATCATAAAATTATTCCAAAAATTAACATGTTTTGGTGGGCTATTGCTCATAACAAAATCCTTACTCAGGATAACCTTCAAAAGAGAGGGTTTACATTGGTTAACAGATGTTTCTTGTGTGGTTCAAAAGAGGAATCAGTTTCACACCTCTTTATCCACTGTGATTTTACCCAAAAATTATGGGGCACAATACTTAACAACTTTGGTATTGAATGGATCTACAATTCTAAAATTAAAGAAGTAATTCTCAGCTAGAATCCAACCTTCACACATCCATGGCTTATGGAATTATGGAAGCAAACACTACCATGTTTGAACTAGATTTTATGGAAAGAGCACAACCACAAAATTTTCAAGGACACTGCTAGAAATGCTTCTCAGGTGTTTAACTCCTTTGCTAAGACCATTATGGAAAGTGTTACAATAGCTCATATTCGTGTTGTGGAGAAAACCCTATCTCAAATTGAAAACCAAATTGCAGCCAATTGGAAGGTTTTAAACCAAATCCCTAAGTATAATAACTCCAAAATGCTACAGAGACTAAATACTAAATGGATCCCCCCTAAACCTAACTGGATGAAACTCAACTTTGATGGGGCATCCAAGTTGGATGCTAAAGCTAATGGAGGATGAATTTTAAGGAATGATAAAGGATGGATGTCTGTTGTCTATGCTGGTGGAATTGGATGCTAGAGCAACAACTATGCTAAAGCAATGGCTTTACTGTGGGGATTAAAGTTAGCTATATCCCTAGGAATAAGGAACTTGACTATACAAGGAGACTCTAAGATGGTCATAGATGATGTTAATAAAGCATCAAATGTGGGCATCAAGCTAAAAGACATCATTACTGATATCTAATTTCTTTTGCAAAAGTTTTTTGAAGTTGAGATTTCCCATACCTATAGAGAAGGAAACAAGGTCCCTAATGCTTGTGCCAACCTTGGTCAGTAGTTTTCAGGTTGGAGGGTGTGGTGACAAGGTGTTCATATTCCCTTAAACATTAGGGAGATCATTCAAAAGGAGATGACTTGTCAAGAATGAGGTGCATTGATGACAAGGATAGCTCTTGGAGGCAGTCCACGTGGAGAGGGCCATCGGGGATCTCGAAACTTGATAACCTTAGTACTTTTTTGGTAATCATTCATAATTCATTGTATCATGAGGTTGAGGTGCACGGGTCTCATCATGAAAATCAAGGGAAAATAATTTTCAAGCATGGGAGTAGACAACGTCATCTCTGCAGGGTATTTCATAAAATGAGCTATCACATCTACATTCTGTATAAATGGAAACAAGGGTTAGCAACCAGTTCAAAGCTGAAGGTGGAACTTAGGAACTCCACTATTTGGGTCTACAAATACAGAATGGGGGAGACCATATTCAAACTAAACCTATCTCCTACTATGAATTTAAAGATAATCTGCTAGTTTGGCATTATTGTAAAGAAGGGGGTATCAGCCCATATCTGGAAAGGCTGAATGGTTATGATGAAAACTTGTTCGAGTAGTTTGTGAGATCCTGGTTAAATAAGCAGGTCACAGTGGGCAGAATTAGTTTTGAAATCTTTGAAAAGGTGATTTCTATGGCCATGGGAATGACCATGCAGGGTATAAAACTTCAAAGTAAAATCAAAATCATGGATATGGCTAGCCATAAACTATTTCTGGGTGAGGGAGAAGAACTCATCCCGTATCAAGGAGAGTTTAAGCACGCTAAACTTCTAGAGCCATGGGATGGAGTGTGATTCATTCTCATGAAGTACTTCACACTCAAAGGGTGATTTACTAGGTTCTACAATTACCACCTTCCTTTGTTAAATCATTTTAGGTGCAATGTTATTATTAGCTTTCCTTTTTACCTGCTCTCTTCTTTGGAACACTCTGTCCTGAGGGTGAGAGCTAAAATGGCTAAAAAGTCAGATATAAACCCTATTCCCCTACACCAGGGGCTAATTTTCTACTTATACAACTTTAACCATGCCCTTGAGCCAACCAAGAATATCAGATTTGATAGTGGAGACATTCCTTCTAACTAGGTATCTGACGATGCTATTGATGAGTCCTGGGTTTCCCCTGCTCCTACCAAAACAAAAGATGTCTCCTTATCCACCCTTGAAAAGACCCTTGTTGATACCCTCGGCTCCTTTGTGAGCAAGAAGGGTAAGAAGAGAAAGGTTGATAAAGAGGAAGAAAATATTAAAGAGACCACAAATGGGACCCACAAGAATCCGGACAGGGCCATGGGGGGCCAAGGTGGTAAATCTCACAAGCCTTCCAAAATTAATAAGGAAAGATTCTCCTCCGAAGTGCGAAGGTCGGGGTGGATTTATAGTAAACCCACCCCAAAGGCTAGACTGATTGATTATTTAGAAAGTGCTTCAAATGAAGCAACCCAAGAGGAAGAGTCTAAGGAGCTGGAAATCCAAGAAATTTTAGAGGACACTAGAGGGAAGCAAGCTACTAGGGATTTTGAGGTTACTGAGGAGCATGGTGCTGACACTATGGGAACTATTGACAATAAGGGGAAAATGTATGTTGAGGAAGCTAGCGAGGGTACTGAGAATGAGAATGATTGGAAATATAAATTGGGGCCCTGAAGGACCATATTCAAAAGCTGGAGAAGATTTTCGCCAAAGGTCTTTGGAATACAATTCTGCTGAACATGTCTATGCTGGAAGTGGTGGGTAATTTTGGGCATGCTAACAATGCAAAAAATACAAAGAAACTTAATGATCTTATCAAATTAATAGTTATGTAAGGGGAGTCCTCTCTAACTTTGGTCTTTCCGTTTCTTGTGTTTTGTTTCTGTCTGTTGTTCTCAACTTGTGCCGTCGTCTCTCTGAAGGCATATTTTGTTGGTTTGCCTTGTATTTTTTGTTTGTAAAGGGTTTCGCCCCTAGTTTTTTGCCTTACCTTATCAAAAACATTTATGTCAGTAGTACACATGGGATAAATAATGGAGCCAACTACAAACTCACTATTGGACCATCCAATAAGCGCAACCAATGAACATTCAATCAAAAATCAATAAAAAACCTTTCATCTTTAGTGTTCAACCCAAAAACACTAAGCTTTTCAAGGGCATCAAATTTACTAAAAACTAACACTCAATAGGAGACTAAAACCCTCCCCCATTGTGTCCTTTTATGGGATCAAAGGGTCATGCTGATTGATTCTTGGACTGATGAATTTATTCCTTTATTTTTCTTTCAAAATTTGATCTAATTTCCTCTTTTGATGGAAATTTCCATTTCCAAAAAGATAGGGATGTTGATTTCAAATTAATTAATGGGATGAAATTTGTCAATTGAAGCATTGGCCATTTTACCTATTAGTATGATAGCCTTTATTTCTAATATGGTTCTTGGCTCCATAGACCTCTCAGCTAGATCCATAGGAGCCTCACCTGTTACTGAAGGATCTTCCTTTATTTTCTTAGGAATTGAATCTTCCAAATCTAGTTCTAAAATATCCTTATCAAGAGATGTAGCTCTATTCACTGTAAGTAGTTTGGGAAGGCCATCATTCCACCATGAAGTCTCCCCCTTTATTTTTTCACTTCTACAAGTCACCACTAAGTGGAACTTAGAAAATATAAAAAAAATATTAAATCTTCTTACTAACTAAGCAAGCTTAAGTCCTAATGGTGTAATTAGTAATTTATACCAACAAGCTTGCTGAGGAGGGAAGAGTCATTTTTTAACCTAAATAAATAATTCAAAAAAGAATTAAGATGTTGAGAATGAGGATAATTATAGAGTATTTGATCAAGTGGAAGAATTTGGAGATTGAATCTGTGACATGGGAGAATGAACTTTTTATACATCAACATCAAAATATTGTCAACATTGGGGACAACATTAGTTTTAAGGGGAGATGCATGTTACACCCTTAACCTATAATGTGTATGGGGATATATGTGTTATAGTTATGGCTAGCATAACCCTTAATTAAGTCATATAATAATTTTTATAGTTTCATGTTAGTGGTAGAGTGTGCTTAGGGTGTGTCCTTAACATAATTAAGTTATATATAGGAGGTAGTGGTTAGTATTTGATCATCATATTACAAATCATTTTCTTAATATATGGTTTAGAGGTTTTTACCTTGAAGTAACTCATCATTAACTCATAGATTCTACTCTATTTCAATTATATTATGATCTATTATAATGATTCTAATTTATTGTAGATTTGGGTCAAATCACATCCCTACAAATACTTGAGGTAACATTGCAGTGTTTTTTAGCCTGTGGGCTTCGTGTATGGGCATGTGGGTGCGTGTGTGTGTGTGCACTTGAATGCGTATGTGTTGTAAGAAATATTTGAATAAGATTGAAGTGTGTGCATAATTTATCATTGAATCAATAAAAGAGTATTTTATTATTATTATTATTATTATTATTATTATTATTATTATTATTATTATTATTGTTATTGTTATTTTATTGTGTAATTATTCTTGGGTTGCATAGTCTACAACATCTATTCATTAAGACCCCTAATTGTGAAGTATTAATTTATATTAAACTAGATGGACCAAAGCCACCAATAGACATTTTACAAGTAATCTTAATTATATTTTTATGTCTATTTCTATTATAAAAATAAACTATACCTTATGCTAAAAATATTTTTGTATACTTCCAGATAATTAAAATCCAAAACTACCAAGTCTGCATAGATTTATCACTTTATTTTCACTCTAAATAGAGGAAAAATACACACAATAATCTTCAACACATGTTGCATAAAAAGAGTATATAACTACATAAATTGTGCCACTTTTTTCCCTTTCATCTTTGACATGCAAAGCACATAGTATTTCTCAACTTGTGTTAATAACTATCAGTTATCTCACAAATTGTTGTTCATCTAAAGTGAACCCTATGCACCATCACATATGACATCATCTAAGTATTCCTCCAATGCATTAGCTCGATCATTTTCCTCACTACATAATTACTATAATTTTCACTATTTTTGACCTCCCTCTCCATTCATAGAAACTATTTTTTTCTGAAGGTATTCATGAATACATCCATCAATTCTAAAAACTATGCAAGAATAACCAAGGTATCATCTATCTTTTAAAGTGAAGGCATTCCACCTTGATCAATCAATATTGAGACTTGGCTTATAAATATTTTAAATCATTATCCTTTGATAATTAACCCCTTAAAATTTATGTTCGAACTAATGTTTAGCTTCCTTGGCCTAATATTTACACCATTCTAAATCACTATGATGCATTATGAGTGCATTGGGAATGCCATTATTCTTATGAACTTGAATAAGGGTGACAATCTTGGATTCCAATTGTGAGATTTTTTCTAGGAAATTATAAACATTATTTTGTGATTTTAAACATTTTTATTTAACATCATTGATCCTATTCAATTATTTGTACAACATCCTATCTATTGTCTCCACTCCATGCACTATATCCTTTGGAATTATCACACTAGTCTTTTATTTTTCTAACATATTCACTTTATTTTTGATACATCACATTCATTTAATTTCTAGTTTACTAGTGGTTTTAATAGTGGCCTCAATATCTTCCACATATTATTCGTTATCTTCTACAAGTCATCCTATTATGGCAAAATCAATATCCCCTCTTTTTCTTTTTTTGTTAGGGTGAATTCAACCTCCTATGTTCTAAGGACCACAAATTCTCCATATCTATACACTTTGTGAGTAGATACTCTTTTCAAATTCCTTGTATCTTTTTCAAAATTAATTTTTATCTCATACTCCTCTATGATAACTAGGCATGCTTCTCTCTTTTATCTAGTTGCATTGATTACAACCATGTCAATAGAATTTATCCTTAAGAAAATGACGTGGTCACATTAAATACTAAGGTTGGATTGAGTGATGATTGGGATGAAAACATTGATGGTTTAAGGGTGATCTTGGGAGACATAATGTATATGAGTGAAGTAAAAGTTGAAAATGAAGTGAATGGAGTCACTAATGAATGGTTTCCATTTTGAAGGATTATGAGTAGAATAAAATAGATGATTGCTTGTCATGGTATTGGGAGTAAATGTAGAGGCCTACAGTCTAATCACATTTCCAAATGTAGACATCAATGGGTATATACAAAAAATGGAATTAATGTAAACCCCTATAGATTACACTATGGGTGTGGGGGTTACATTCATTATGGAAACTTTGTGACCACCTAACTCTTATGGGTCCACTAGTTTAATCATAGTGATGATGGGAACAATAGAAAACAAAGATATTGGGGTTAGTGGCATTAATGAAACATTAGGTAATGTGAAAACTAGTGAAAAAGTGACATTTTGAGACATAATAGGGTCTTTCATCACTATATGAGTATAGGAAACTGACAGTTATTTTAAAATCTTGAGTAATGGTTAAATTTACTCTTGTTATACTTCGATCAATTGAAGTAACACCCATATTTGAAGCAATTGGCACAATGTCATAACCTTCATATCACCTTATTATTTTTCCATATAGACTAAGCAGGCACTTGATGGGTTTTCCATCTATGATTATTAAAAAAATAGGAATACTAAGTGTATATCCTTTAACATAGACAAATGAAACTAGTTTTTGCACATTTGAGTCAATGGAGAAACTAGAAATGACTCCAAAATTAAAAACTTTAGAGACATATATGCTAAGGCCACTAGAAAAATTGGTGTGAATCACATTATTTGAGACACTATTATCATTTTTATCCAAATAAATAACACTCACTTCAACATTACTCACATTATTTGTTAGAGAAACCTAATAACCACTAAAAATCAACTACACGTTAGGAACTAGGATTGCATCATCTGAGTTCTTTTCCATACCAACCACAAAATAACAATCACCCACACTAATCCCATTAGGAAATATCCCTCCCTTTACATATGGGTACATAGTGACAGTGCGAGAATCTAGAGAGACAAGTACCCATGTGCTATATGATTTCTAAAACTAAACATGTAATGTATCATATAAAACTTGATCTATTGCAAGATATTGCACAAACATGTAAATCATACTCATGGAATGATAATGTCTCACTAAACATACTTTGGCCAAATATTTAATAATAGTAATATAAAATTAATCTATCGATCAATCAAATTCAAACACACCACTTAATCAGATTGCTTTTATTTGGCATTGTGATGCTAGTAAGCTAGTGAAGTCCATCTCTCTCCTTACTTAGTATCAACAATGCAGATTGGTCAAATACAATTTAACCATAAGATTTATATAACTTACATCCTACTAGAAACCACATCATATAACATGTTAAACATAGGAGTAACCAAAACATACATTTATTCCATTAAATGTATGAATGAATCTTTCATTATTTTATATCCTATACTAGAAATAATGACCACAGTTCATACTACCCAAGCAAATACATAATTAAATACATATTCAAATATCACAATTTATTTCCAACCATACTACACCCTATGATAACCCATATTACCATAGTCCTGTGTTTTTAAACATAATAGTAAGTACTAGATCTAGGATAATAAAGTAGTCATAAATACATGAAAACATAAGCTTTCATAAAAATAAAAAATTAGATATAATAGACAAGTCTCATTACACATGAAACATAGGATAAATCCAAATTATCATTTGTTATACTTTTTAGGGGTTTGAATGCCTGCATTCATTACCTTAACTATATGTAATTCTTTGACATAGTTAATAATCCACATGTGGAATTATAACTGTAAGAATACACCCCTTCATGTATATATACACTTTTAGGCACATTACCACCTATGTTTATAAGTATTCCTCGAATGTGGTTTTTGTGAGATTATTCAACCACTTATTGTTAAAAAGGTTGACTATGTGTTATAGCCTAGAAAACACGCTCAATCAATTTTGAGGCTTCTATACAAGTCTGTATTTACTTAAGTTAAAATTTCACCCTACGTATACCATAATGCTCAGTTATTTATTTTTATATACAAATTTGACTTTGTTTCAGTTCATATGTAAATTGACCATATTTTTTTTAATTTTTAAAAGGCCTTTCCTTATCTATATTTTACACTAAATACCAGACTTAAATAAAACCTTAATTTAAATATCCTCAATCCACTAGGAAATAACACACGAGCACTAGGCAATAGTTTTTTTTTTTTTTGAATAGGAAAGATATATTCCTATAAGGCGTCGACCCAACCTTAAAATACTTGGTATGTTTTAATTAACTCTTTTTCATGAAAATAATGTTGAGTATAAATCAGCCCATTTTGTTACAGCTGAGTATTAATGTTGAGTTTAAAGTAATTCTTTAAAACTCATACGCTGAGTATAAATCAACTCAGTTAAATAGATAATGTGGTAAACAAGATACCAAATAAAATTTGTTTTAAACATTATCCTCTATAAATTATAGTGACACCAAACACATATGAAACTATATAATTAATACTCCTATGTGTACATACAAGCTGATAAAACATTACAATGATTATTATGATACTGTTTGGAAGGAATTAACATACACAGTGATGTTAATGGACAAACATACTTCAACAACTCATAGGTAGACTAATTAAATTCATTTAATACATAAATTATTTAAATTTAGGGACCTACTCTCTACAGAGGTGTAATGCAATAGTGTAGGTTAAAACTAAATCATGGGGCAACTCTTTCCTATAGCTTGTATTTTCTATTGATGGGTTGTGTTTCCATTGATGGCCTATTTTCCTATTATTGAAGCTATGTTCTATATATATATATATATATATATATATATATATATATATAATAATGAATAAACTCTTGTATATTAGCATAGTAAATCTCTACGCCCAATGGAGGCATCAAAATAATATATCACTCAAAAAATATCTTTCATAAGGTCTTTCTCACGTGTGCCATAAAATAACAAGAATTTCTAGCATAAGACAACCTCACTAGATTGTCAAACATTTATGGAATTGGAAAATGACAATATAGGCAATAATTTTCTACATATGTTAAAAAGTGGATGCAGTTCTTCCAGACCAATACATGAAAAGATCTCAAATAATTTATTTCAATGTGTTAAAAATTGCTTTTTGTCTTTTTCAAGTATGCTAGCTGTATCCATTATTCTTCTAGTTTTATAAGGCCTTTTTCACTTTTAATACATTGATGACCTTCCTTATTTCTCATTTTCTCTTAATAAGTCTAAATAATTTCTCGTAGCCAAGGCATGAAAAATAGATATTTCTAAAGGAAAAGATTGTTATTGAATATACCAATTTCATTTTGGGAAACATCATAACAAAAAAAAAAACAAGTCTAGGTGATGACGTTAGGGAAGAAAGGATAACCACATACTGGATAATATGGGTAATATGAAGGCATCCAATTCCTTATGTTCCAACTTGAATAGTTATGTAAATGTTAAACAGTTAGACATGATGTTTGGAATACTATGACCAATCTCTACATGGTTATTTTTTGTTCAAGTCTGAGTATTAACGAAGACATTCTTTTTTAAGCCCTATGCTTTTTGGTTTTATGTAGCCCCTTTCTTTTAATTTTTCTACAAGGTGCTCTACTAAGTCCAGCAACTTAAAAGAAGACAAATTAACTAGATAATAGGATATTTTTTCATGATCATTTATTAGAATTCAAGACATTGCCTACCTAGCAATTAAAACTGAAAAATATCCTTTCATGCTTCCTTTTTCTCCTATGTGCAATGCCCTTTTGTCTACTCCTCTTTTCTGACTTTCTCCTCTAAAAATGCTTGACATGATCCTCTTTCTTTATTTCCTCTCTATATGAATTAGATGTAGCCCTTCTTTAATTTTTTTTTAATTTTATATTTTTGTTTTTCTCTTTTTTTTTAAAGTTATTTTTTAATATTTATTTCTTTTTTTCCCTTAAATTTAGACTTTACATTTCTTTTTATTCTTTGTTGTCTTTTTCCATTTTTTTCTTTTTTTCCAAGGTAATTTACCATTTTTATTTATTTTAACACTAAATATAAAAAATACATAATTTTATTAAAGCAATTAACATCCACAAATGTTATAAAAATTTAAATGAAAATTTCATAAATTATTAATAATATTTCCACTAGCTTAAATGATAAAACATACGAATTCATTAAGCTATTAAACCCTACTAGCTAATAGAAATTGACTTTCCAAAGTAAGTAGAAATAAACACACCATGCATAAACCATTTTTAATGCAATTTAACATGTGCTAACTATTGTGGTGTGTGCAAGGCTCTAGCCAGTTCTCTATCATCCTCTAATGTCTCTATCTACATTACCCTCTATGATGATAATATCTCTTTGGCATACTCTGAGGGGTGATTTCTCCCGCATCAACCTCACAACATGTAGGTGAAATAACACATCAATATGTTTGTAATGTAAATATTATCACCAAATCTTGTACCCTAGAAGTTGTTCAAGCTTCTTCCAGATTTGGGCAACATGGAAACATTTCTAGGTATGTGGGTGTAACTATATTATAAATGAGCCTCTAGATTTAAGGGCTAGCTCCCTAAATATATCATCCAATGTTTGTCACTTAAACTACTACTTGTTTATGGGGAAAAGATTTAGAGAATACATAAATTAAACCTACTCTAAAGGAGGTGATGCACCAAAAATGTCTTCCACATGACCATCATATTTCTACCATGATGAAACAAAGCATACAAACTAGTCTCTTAGTCTTAATTGGTTATAACATGAGCATTTCAATATAGAGGTGAGATGCGAGTAGCAACATAATAAAAATGAACCAGAGGGTAGATTTCACACTCCAAGGATAATTTTACACTTGAAAATGCTTTACACACTAGACTACACTCTGTATGTCCTATTAGACTATGAACTCTTGCTCAAACATGAAAGGATAAGGGAAGGAAGGATATATAATTATCACTTCTCATCACCATACATCACTTGAAAACTTAGCCAATTGTTCAAAACTCAAAAATAGATTTGCATTAATGTTCAAAAGTAAAATATGACATCAGTTTAGTAGGGCTTCACCATACATGTTGTCGTCTCTTTACAAAGGCTAAAATGGTAGCTAATTATATCATTTGACATAGAGAAGTGGGAAAAAAGAAGTCCCAAGTGGAATCAAATGAGCTCAACCTCATTTGAACCATAGTTACAACTGCTTCTACTAGTATGCTTCTTTACAACCTCCTGATTGATCTAGGTCATCTCAAGCAGTTACAATAATTCATTATTCCTTCACTCATGCTCCATATGGTTCCAATGACGGGATCAAGTGGTTTTGATCTAAGTACTAGCATCAATGTAGTTTAAAAAATTAAATCCATCTACTAGAAATTTTTCCTAGTGCTAACTACTCTAAATAGGTTTGTTGTAGCATGTACAGTGGAGAGAAGAATTCACTTTCATACAGTTGATCCTAGAGATGAAATCATTAGGGTATACATGCATGCCTTCATGGCATCCTTTGCAATGATATCTCTTTTTCCAATTGGATGATGCTCAAACTTGGCCCCATGCTCATAGGTCCACTATAGTCAAAAAAATAATCTCAAACTATTGGTTTTCTTATAATCTTTGTATTATGACACTTTTCTTGATGCCTGGTTCTTATTAGGTCCACATAGATCCATTTCTTGATTATAATAGGTCCAAATATACCTGTCATGCTACTGTAAGAATTGAAGATTCATATATGCATGGACCCTTTAAATAAAGTGAACACAGTCATAAAATGATGTTACAACCCTCAAATATTTGAACCAGAGGTCCATATTATCTTTTGATGGTGGTCCTTTATGCTGTTTATACTTGACTAAATCACTATGTCCACTTCAAGGCATTTCATCAATCTTTAATGGTAGATCGATGATCCCTAAAGGCTTATCCTAGTTTAACTTTGGTTATGTGTTTGATCTCTATGATGTCCGCTAGCTTTTCAACCTTTAAATTCATTGGTCATCGATATTTGACTCAACTTGTTGACATATTGATCCATCTTGCACTGTTGATCTTGTTCAGTACAAATAATTTTGAGTCATTGATCTTGCCCTTGACTTGTCAACTATGTCCAATCTTACACCATGTGACAGTCCCACATTTGATCTTAAGATCCTACTGTCAGTCTGACATCTCATGTGCTTATGCCATGTGTTGATCTCTCGATCTCATTGACTATTTGATTCATCTTGCACTGTTTGATCAAGATGTACGATGCAATGTGAACCATTAGATCTATTAGGACACACTATTTGAAAACCAACAGTTATTTCATGAACTTAAAATTGATGTCCTTGATCTCATTAAATTATGTTCACATGACCATCATTGATGTTTGTATGACCATCAGATTTAATCTCAAAATGATTTGGTTTTCTCAAGCTTAAAATTGATGTTAGCATGAATGTCTTATGTTGTAAGTCCATCTTTAGAAGCTTATCACTTAATCCAAAAAGCTTACACAATCTTGAAACTTTTAGGACATGTTTTTGACATGAAAAAATATCTATTGCTACAATCCTTTGACTCATGGGGGCTTCTTGAGTGAAGATAAAAAAAATGTAAAAATGAGTTGGTTCATTCATTTCTAGATGATGTCCTAGATGGCATGGTTCCTTAGACTTGACAGAATGAACTTTGAAGGCTTAGATATTGAGATAGAAGGTTCATCAAGATATGAAACTTGCAGAGTATGATCTTAGCACTAATGACATTGATCGTGCATGGTCTGAAGGTCATGCAAGGCTTTCTAAGCATATTTAAAAATTACACAATTAAGCTACTCCAATCTAGTTTCCATGTGATGTCCTGATGATGTTCTAGATTCATAAAGCTTATTCTTGAGCTATTGCTTGATATTTGAAATCTCGAATGAATTCCTTGAGGCATAATCAAACTTGTTTAATGTTTTGACTGTATTGATTACCATGAAGACTTGCCACTTGTATATATGACCATAGACCTTTAAGACACCAAATGGCACAAGGATTGAACTAGACCATGAATAAGACTAGAATGACATATTAAATGACATCAAATGAGCTACAACATACCCCATGACATTATAAAAATCCCATGTACAAATTTTGACTATAGGGGGTTGACCCATTTTGGCCTATATTAAAAATGGTCAACATTCTTGGTGATTTCCCAATGGTGGCATGCTTACTATGCCATGACCAATTGCCTAATCCTATCCATTGGGATATGGAGTCGCAAGTATATAGGTTGGACATACAAAATTCCTTAAATAGTATAAAAAACACAAGAAAACAATAAGAATAAAACACAAACCAAGGAACCAAGCAAAAACACACATGTGCTTAATAACACTTATTACAATACAACACACACAACAAAGGAAACACACACCTATTCTAATATTTACAAAATAGACCTTCAGCTCTCAATAACAATGTTTTAAATGTATCCCATTCATAAGGATGGGTATCTCTTATCCATTCATCCTTGTTAACTGAAAAGAGTTGCTTTTCTTGCACTTAATGATGACATACAGTCCACTCTATAGGGTATTAAATTTTGTATGCCTCCCTAGTTTTGCTTTATCTTCATCCCATTTCAAGACTATGTCACCTTCTTGAAATGATCTTGGAGTTGCCTTCTTGTCAAAATACCTCTTCATCAGTACCTAGTGATGCTCCATAGCTTGATGAGATTTATCTCTAGTCTCTTGCAACTCCATTAATTCTATCAATCTCACCTCCATTGGAGTGTTCTCGAGCAACTCTAGCTGATGTGATAACTCTAGGGTAGGAAGCTCTTGAGAGATAGACAACCTGGTTTCCCTTCCATAGACAAGTACAAAAGGATAATTCCTTATTGACCTTTTGGGAGTTATCCTATCAGCCCATAAGGTTACCTTCAATTTAGTGTGCCAAGATGTTTGGTTATGCTCCAAGGTTATCTTTATGATTCGAATCAGGTTCTTGTTAGTAGATTCAATGAACCCATTATCTTGAGGGTAATAGTTAGATGAAGTGCTCAATAATATACTATTCTTATTTTCCCAATCAATTATCTTATCACCCATAAAAATAAGATTATTATCTAAAATAATAGTAGAAGGAATGCCAAAACTTATTATGATGCTCTCATATAACTCTAGGATAGACTCTCATTATCTTCCTTCAATACTACTACCTCAACCCATCTTGTAAAATAATTAGTTGCTATGAGTATCCATTTGTGACTAGCACTTGATGGGGGATTTATCATGCTAATGAAATCAAGACCCCATTAGATGAAAGGTTGATCAACTTGGATAGGCTTCAATGGGAGAGTTGCAAGCTTATGCTTTCCTACAAAGAAAGCACATTGTCTACACCTTATCACCCAAGCATGGCAATATTTGAAGAGGCTATGCCAATAATAGCCATCCCTCATGATCTTGGTAGTTGTGGTTCTTAGAGAGAAATGACCTCTTACTGTCCCATCATGAAACTTCTGAAGTAACACTCCAAAATGGTCATTATCAATGCATCTCAATATCACCTCATCGATGTCGATCCTAAAAATCACCATATATAAGACAAAAGGGAATAGATTGAAATCTAAAATATCTCCTTTGTGATCTACTCATATTATTAGGATACTCACCATTTTGGAGAAATATGATCACATCTTGTGTCCATCTTTGTGGAGGCCATAAACCAACTAGTTGGGAACAATCATGATTAACTAAAGCCTCTTCCTTTGACTCATGAAGATCTAAATCTAGATGTTTACAAAGGCCTTTACCAATTTTTTCACTTTGATATCAACATCATACTCCATTACCTTAATGATCCACTTTACCCTCTTTTTACTAAGATCTTTGCTCAAAATAAATTCTTTAGTGCTAAGATGAGAGAACATAACATGAATATTTTTATTTGAAATCATATGCCTAAACTTCTTTAGCCCTCTTACAAAATTAAGGAATTGCTTCTCTACAAAGGTGTACTTGACTTCATAATCTTTTAAACCTTGACTAAAGAATGCAATTGGCTGGTCCACACCCTTATCATTCTTTTGCATCAGCATGGCTGAGATAGTATCAAGGTTAGCAAATGAATGCAACATAAGTCTTTAGTTCAATCAAGATGCACAAGAGTAGGATCTTATACAATTGCTTTTTTCTGGCTTCAAAACTGCTCTTACCCTCTTTGATCCAAGAAAAGACTTGGTTTTTCCTAAGCATAGTTGTGATAGGTTTCACCAAAGATGCAAAACTAGGTATGAACTTCCTTAAAAAAATTATCTTGCCAAAGAAACTTTTAATACCTTTCTTATGCAAGGGTAATGATAAGCCTAGAATAGCCTTTATTCTCTCAGGTTCCATAGTCAAACCATCTTAGAAAATGATATGTCCTAAGAGCTTACCTTCATGAATAGCAAAGGTGCACTTCTTCAGGTTAAGAGATACTCCATACTATCTGCATATTTTAAACACTTGTCTCAAATGTTTCATGTGTTCATTAACATCTTTATAAAATATTTTTATATCATCTAGGTAAACTAATAGCATTATATTGATCAAACATTTGAAGGCCATGTCCATTGCTCTTTGAAATGTGGCACTAGCATTGGACAAACCAAAGGGCATCTTTCTATAATCAAAATTTCCATATTTAGTAGTGAAGGTTTTCTTAAATTGATCATCTTCATTGACAAAAATCTGATTATAGCCTGAATATCCATCTAGAAGAGAAAAACATTGAGAACCTGAAACCATTTGTAGAATCTATTCCATTGAGGGTAGAAGATAGTGATCTTTGAGTGACACTCTATTAATATCTCTAAATTCCACATAAAGTTTTATCTCCCCATTTTTATTTCTAAAAGTCACAAGGTTAGCTACCCATGTTAAATTCTTGATGGGAAATATTATCTTAGATTCAAGGAGTTTGGTAAGTTTTAACCTCATGAGTTTCTCAACCTTAAAGTTGATGGGTCTTTGTTTCTATCCAACTAGTTTAAATCCAAGTTCCAAATCAATGGTATGGTGTGTTAGGCTAGGATCAAATCCTTTGAGGTCCTTATATTCCCAAGAAAAGATATCATCAAACTCTCTACACAGCTCAATGAATGCTTGCTTCTCCAATGTAGAGCATACCTTGTCTAGTTTAAGGAGTTTGTCCTTGAAGATCATGACTCTTTCATAATTCTTCTCTTGTGTAGACATACTCACTTTCTCCTTCTTCTGATGATTCTAATTAAAGATAATTTCTAATGTCACCAAACCCTTAGGTATCTTATTGGTTCTTAGTTTTATAACCTAATCACCCAATTATTCTTGGAGCCTCCCTTAATTCCTTGAAGAAAACTCAACCTCATTTTTCAAGAAGCATGCAATGTGTTTCTCATTTTCAAACACTTGTCAAGACACTTCATTATCAAGTACAAAAGGTCTGAAATAATCTTAATATGATGTTGATTTCCTTCCTTTTTATGGTATTTGGAGTGTCAAATTGAGTTCCTATGGTAGCTATTCTATTAGCATGACTATTTTTATCCCTTGGGATTGAGTGACTATTAAATGCATTGAAGACTTCAAGCATATCCCATACCCTATTCCTATATGACTTAAGCAAAGCATTCTTGGTAGAAATCACATTCCTCACCTGATGCACAACCAATTCACTATCTCCATACACTTGCAGGTTATTGATTCCTTTTCTATTTGCCCATTGAAGGCCATGAATTAAACTTTCATACTCAGATATGTTACAAGTACAACTAAAATTAAATCTATATGAAGCATAGTATTTTTATTTAGATGGGGGGACCAACATAACATCATCCCCTGCACCAACTTTACTTCTTGAACTATCAAAAAATATCTTCCACAGTTCATCATCTTCGCCCTCTTCCTTGGTAAGTAGAAGTGTCAGTATTCCTTCTTCATGTATACAATATACTCCTAAAAAAAATCCTCCATGAGAGCATAAGGATCCTACTCATAATTATTAGTACCATATTCATCAAGAAACAAATCTACAATGCCCTCAAGCGTGGAGGAAGTGCCATCATCTAGAATAAAATCATTTTCTTCATGAACAATACAATTCAAATTAGAACTTGTATCAATGTAAGGTTCAACATGAAACCTTGCAAGAGGTTGTGTCATAATTATCACCTTGGCCCCATATCTTGTTCTAAAAGCCAAGAAGGACCAGTCAATTGAGAGATAGCCACCTATCTTGGCTGTGAATTCCTTTGATAGGTAGATTGCAAAGTGGGTTGGGAGATCAACCACAACTATGTCGTATAAGATAGGAAAACTATCATAATCGTATAAGGAAACCATCAAGAATTTTTTCATCCCTACTATCTTGGAAGGTGTACCATCTAATTTAAGGACCCCTTTTCTATATGGCTCATATTTCAGGCCCAACTTGTTAGCTACAAATTTGGGCATGACAGAAGTAGAAGCTCTATTATCAACTATAAAATTATGTACCAACTTGTCACCTATAATGAGGGTGAGGTAAAATGGTGGAGGTTTCTCAGCCCTATTGGATGGTTCAACAATGGTATTAGGATAATTTTCAAGAGAAACATGGACATGACTTCGATTTGAGAGTGAGACACTAGCATGGATAGTAGATAACTATTTTTTTAGGAGTTCATTTTTACTAGGCATATGAAGGACATCTCAAAGAGAAATCAATGTTTTAGTGTTATTCAAAGAATATACAACGTTTAAAGAATCCATACCTACTTTATCTTGGGATTTTGTGGGTAGAGAATTACTTGGAACTTGAGGAATAGGAGTAGACCTTACCATATTTTGGCTTGATGGAGATGTAAAAGTTTTTAGAACTGACACACTTGTAGTTGTATCTTGTTTCCTTGTAGGAGGATTGGATGAGCATATGGGCATGCTACTACAACCTCTTAAATCCTTCCTATTGGCCCTTGTATTGTCTATAATAGAGGCCCCTTGATTTAGCACAAAAATGTCTTCAACCATAAAATTGGTGAAGATCTTTCCTTGAGGTTGTCAATCTACATTAACTTGCATCATCACCTCATCCTCATTTTATAGGGGAGGAGTAACAACTCCTTTAGCCACCAGAGCATGCTCTTTATTCTCATTGGAATCCTTAAATTGGTCTTGTTACTAATATTCTCCCTACACCAAATTGTTATGAGTTGGTACCATCTCCCTTGTATTGGTGGTAGAGTTAGGATTGTATGCATTAGCAGGCCTATTAGGATTAGACTGCCATTGACTTCTTCCTCTTCCTCTTCCATATTGTTGACCCTACTACTTCTGATAGGGGTAAATATTTTGATGGGAACTTGGTTACATATTAGCTTGTTTATTTTGAGCCTCTAAAGTTATGAACTTTGCTTTCCAGTCAACATTATTTTTTGTTGGCCTAGGAGCAACATTAGTTATAGTATTGGCATTAAGAATTTGGGCTACATTAGGAGTACTAGAATATGTATGATACAAAGGAGGCATAGACACCTTATGTGGCAATCTTCTAGCTTGTATGAGATTATTTTTTGCTTTGATAGCCATTTCATATGCCTCAGGGAGGGTGAAATCTCCCATAGATTGAATCATGATAGTAATTTTAGTCCCAATAGCTTTCAAGCAAGTAAAGAACACAAAAATAGAAGGTGGTCTCATGGGAGGAGGCAATCTATGCCAAGTCTTCTGAAACCTTTTGTTGAAGTCATGCATTATTTCTTTGCATCCCCTTTTTATCACATTGAGCTGATGTATGAGAGAATCATGGTCACTTTCATTTCTAAATCTAGAAGTCAAAAACGCTCCAAACTCATCTCATGTTTTGATGAATCCCCCTTCTAGAGTCTTATACCAATTAAGAGCCTTCCCTTTAATGGATAGGGCAAGGAGTCTAATGGTAATGCTCTCTCAAACAATATTGTGGAAACTACAAAAGTTAGAAACATCTCTAATGTACTCACTAGATGTGATATGACTCTCACCATTGAATGTGGGCACACCTTTTGTGGTGTTAGGATGAATGGCATCATATGCGTGAAGTTGAACTAGATTATCAGTATTAAAGGTAGGGAAAGCATGAGGTCTAACCATGCCTTCTTATCCAAAATATTTAACTTCTTCAACCTCTTCAACCTCTTCCTCCCTAACAAAATATACTCATTCTTCAAAGGGAAGATTAATCTATGGATAGTGAATTGTGTTGTCTCCCAAAAATAATAGGCATTTTTGGAACAACATTTGAATTATTTTGGTTCTACAGACCAAAATTGTATCTTCCATTTAAAAAAAAAAAATTGTCTTAGATATTTAGATTTCTCATTTTCAGAGCTTCTTAGAAAATCTACAGACTTTGCAAGTCAAGTTCAATGGATTTTACATGTTGATTTCTTTGGACTTTGTATTTTCAGTTTCTACAGGCAAGTTCATTTATACAAGTTCAAAGACTTCTGCAGGCGGTTTTCAGTCAAAAGAATTGATTTTCAACATTTGTTCATTTTTTGGGATTGGTTCAGAGTTTTGGTTCAAGTGAAAATCTTCATCGGCAAGCATCTGAATGCAAAAAGAGACTTGAACCATTGAACCGTTGAACCATTGAACCATTTTGGTTCAAAGGTTCAACGGGTTCAAGGTTCAATAAGTTCATTTGCTTCAATTGGTTCATCAGCTTCAAGGATGTTTGTTCAAATCATTCAATTAAACCATTGAACTATTGAACCATTGAACCATTTTGGTTCAAAGGTTCAATGGGTTCAAGGTTCAATGACAGGTTCAACCAAAAGAACAGTTCAATGGTTCGGTTCAACCAAGTAGTTCAATGCTTTATTTCATTCAGTTGGTTCATTCTTTCAGTTCATCTTTTGGTTCAACGACTACAGGTTCAACAATAGGGGCTCAGCGCGCTTCATTGAACCATTGAACCGGTTCAACGGATTGGTTCAATGGATTGGTTCGATCAAATGGTTCAACTGTTAGTTCAAAGGCAAGTTCAACATCTTGGTTTAATGCTTAGTTTATTAGCTTGTTTTATTCATTGAACCATTGGCTTAAACCATTTTGGTTCAAAGCCTTGGTTTAATTGATTGGTTCAATGTCCAAGTTTATTGGATGGTTCATCAGCTTTTGGTTCAAAAGGACTTGGCGCGCTTTATTGAACCATTGAACCAGTTCAACTAATGGTTCATCAGCCAAGTTCAAAGGGGCGGTTCAATACAAAAGAAGACTTTTTGAAGGACAAGTGCCCTTGCGGAGGGCACTTAATCAAGAAAAGCACCTTTCTGGAGGATCATTTCTTTTAAGTAAGCCAAAAGGTAATTCTTTTGGATTTGTTTAAGGCAAAACTCGAAGACATTTTCAAAGGAATTTGGCGGAACAAAATTTCATGGAATTTTTGTCCACGGGAATTTTCCCTAGACTTTTTGTCCGCGAGAATTTTCCGCAGAACAAATGTCCATGGAATTACCCGCGGGGAGATTTCAAATCAAACACCCAGGAATAATCCCCGGGGAAACATCCGCGGGGAACATTTACCTGAAGGATTTGTTCGCGGGGACTACCAAAGCAAAAGGGGCTGCCGAAGGACCCCGAAGGGTAGGTGCCCTTACAGGGGACTCTTGGTGGCCAAAATAAAGAACTATTCAAACACATGTCATTTCTTAAAGTCCAAAAGGGTAAGTCCAAGCTGAATGGGTAAGGCCAAAAGCCAAAAGAAGACCAAGGGGTGACGCCCACAAAGACATCAAATTTAGCATAGCCGACTAGCCGTTGGAAACATATTAACGGGCATGTAAATGTCAATTTTAAAGGTAGTAAAATAGCCGTTGATCCTTTAATCCATAGACCTAAATGCATTTCCAGAATTCAAGACAAAAACTAGCTATAAATGAGGAAAGACAGAATAATGGATGAATCCAGGACCCGATTCAATCAATCTGGAAAGGAAGAATGATGAAGACAAGATCAAATCGATAGCTGGACATTGAAAGTTGTAATATTTCAATTACATAGCTTGTTCATCTACATTGAAAAGATCAAATGGGTAAAAGGCCCTAAAATTCCAGTTGGTCTTCCTAACATTTCCCAACGCATCATGATGTATTACTATTCCTGAGTCGGCTATATAAGGGACTTTCTTTCATTGTAAAATGATCTTCTTTTTGACAATCTGAATGAAACTCTACCCAAATTGAGAGGCATCATTGAGATTTTGTGCTCAGTTTGTTGATCATATTCTGTTAATGGAATAAGAAAGCAAGGTATTTTTTCTGACTTTGTGCTGTGAATTCTTTTGTGGTTAAGGAAACTATTCTTATGTTTATTTCTTTGATTTATCTTATATTTCATGAATTTAATAAGCAAGATTAGTAAAAATTAGTTAGAAAGGTGTCCTGAAAAATCAACTGTGGAGAGACTTTGTGCCCCCATAGCTGCCTTCAGTGTGTTTGCTTTTTCATTGCTGTGTAAAGGACTTTGAAAAGACTTTGAGCTTTCATTTCCCTTCGTATATTACTCTTGAGCATTTCAGATAGCGACTTTGTGTTTTGTTTCGATTTGCTGGTTACCATACTCCCAGTTACGTTCTACTTTAATTTCCAAGATTATTCTTATGGTTGGCTGAATAGTTTTTCCTGAAAGAAGAGGAGAGTTGTTTGTCATTCCCTTGAGTTTTTCTTTTGTTTTGCATACATCATCTCTGAAGAAAAAGAGATGGATGTTTGGTCCTATCCTTGAGTATTATTTTCTGTTTATACGTATACATAGCATATCCACAGGGAACCTCCCCTTGATGAGAGGAGAGAGAAGTCTCCTTCTGATGTGATAAACTTACACATTAGGATGACTAATCTTCTTGATTTGGCTGATAAGACCTATTTTGTTTACCATTACGTTGATAGACAAAATATTCAACCAATAGTTTTTGGTGACTCCGCTGGGGATATACCCATTATCCATTTATAGTCTATCCATTCCATTCACCTCCACACCAATAGAGAAAGAACGCATAGTTTAAAGCCCCAAGCTTTAACAGAAGCAAAGTTAAATCTTTTCCTTTTTTGTTTTACAATCTAGCAGATTCAAGGTATACACGAAGCTAAAGGGCTAAAGGTGTAGTTGATCCTGTGTTCGAGCTGGTACAGTAAAGTGATTTTGATCTATTTCCTTCACCATCTCATCTCCAACAAACCAAGAGATTCCCTCCTAATAAATCCAAATCTCCATTACCAAATGAAGTATCTACTTCTATTGTTGATAAAGTTGTGCCTATAATTACCCCATTGATATTTGTTATCCCTCCTTTTCAATATTCTATAATGGCAGTTCAAGGCCCCTGGGGTAATGTTTTTGGCCCCTCAATCTTACTCTTCCTCTACATGAGCTTCCACGCCATTCTAGGAAGAATTTCCCTAAATTCTATGGTGATGGGAAAGTTCATCCTGATGAACACATTGTAGCATTCAGTATAGCTTGTGGAGTAATCAGAGTAGAGTTTGAAGATGTAGCAATCAAACTTTTTGTTAAAACACTACAAGGTCCTGTTGCAGATTGGTTTTACCATTTACAGGCTTAATCTATGACTGATTGGAATATTTTGAAAGATAAGTTTAAACCCAGATTCAAACCTACAGAAGATGCACATACACTTTTGGCTCAACTTACACAGATGAAGAAAGAGCCTCATGAGCCTATGAGATATTTCATAGCTAAATTTGACAAATTGAGAAATAGAATACCTGTCATTGCTAGACCCACAAGTGAGAATCTCAAATGTTTTTTCATTAATTCTTAGTTACCTGAAGTTAGTTTCCTCTTGAGGTGTGCTGGCCAAATAGATCTCGTGGTAGCTCAACTTTTAGCCACTAAAGTATAAGATGATCTCATCTTAGCATAGAAAATAAGAAGAGATCCCAATAGAAATAGAGCTTCATTATCTTCCAAATTTGCATCTACAAGCACCACAGATCTAGTGGTGCAGAAATTAACAAATGAGCTCCTTGCCCTCAAAAAGAAAATAGCTCAAAGAATGTCTTCTGCTCATACATATAGAAGGACATTCCCAAATCAGTCATATCAGGGCAATGTTGCTAGAAACCAAGGACAACAAAATCGCCTTTCTCCCCCATAAGGGAAACTTGCCTTGGAAGCTCCTCCAACTAATTTAGCATTGGGATACCTTAAAATAGAATCAAAATTCTCATATCATCTTGAATTAAATCAAGAAAATGATGTTGATATCATTAAAGACAATCAAGAAGAATCAGCTGGTGACTCCCACATTGGTTTCTTGAATTATCAGGATGAACCCAGAAGTAAAGGAGAAGCTTCAGATGGATCATATGTAGTGTTTACCAGGTCTAAGAACCAATCAGTCTAGAAGGATGATAAAGAAAAGATAGAAGAGCAATCATAGCCAGTATTCACAATTGTCAAGCGTGGGACAGCTCTGCCCTTTCAACCAAAAGATCTGGTAATCACTCAAAAGATAAATACATCTGTTGCACCTTCCCCTTCTACTTTTATCGCAAACCAGTCCACCTCCCATCCCTTCTAAAACTCAAAAAGCTAAAGTACCTTTCTCTATACCTAGCTCGATTCAACCATTTGGCATAATTGATCATGTCAAAAAGATAAAAATATAGATGTCTGAATTTGAGTACTTGCAGTCTAATTCGGATCAACTAAATAAGCTAGTCTAATATGTTAAAAAATAGACTGTCCTTATAAGACAAAAGGTGAAAAAAGTAATTCTTGATTCTCCTAAGAACACACCTATTCCAAATAATCTAATTATTACTCCTCCAGCTACTTTTGAAAAAATAGAACCCTTCTATGTTTCCCTATTAATCAATGGCCACAAGCTGAGTAACTGTATAATAGACTCAGGCACATTTGACAATGTCATGCCTACCAAAGTTGCTGAGTCTCTTGGTCTCACATTGACCAAAACATTTGGTAGATGTTTCTCCATGGAGAACAAGCAAGTGCCATTGCTGGGGCAAATCAAAGATGTTCAATTTGTATTCGCAACCTTTTCGAACAAGAGGATTAAAATGACTATATTAGTGGCTGACATCCTAGCATCTTATGGCATTTTACTTGGATGGAATTTCTATAAGAACATGGGAGGAGAACTAAACATGGATCTATCTAAGGCAAGGATCCCTGTCCAAGGTGTGATGAAAAGATTACTTCCTGAAAAGGAAGCAAAGTATGTAGTTACCAAGACGTCAGCTCCTGAAGCTCAAATCCTTTTTGAATCTGTAGGTATGGGTAATTAATTTTTATATACAGATCATGAAGAAAGACCCTCCATCTTTGATGAGGGAAAATCTAAATAAAAGACAGTGTCTGATGAGATTTGCACTCTAGAATTTGATGGTAGTTGTTCCTCTATTGGTTTTGGAGCTGAAATTGTCTTGATATCTCCTCAAGGAGATTTATTTCCTTCATCCTATAAGTTACAATTTAGCAACACAAATAATATAGATGAATATGAATTGATGTTGCTGGGCATGAAGGCTACTCAAGAAAAAGGCATCAAGTTTCTTCATGCTAAAGGGGACACCGAATTAGTGGTCTGTCAAGTGAGAAATTCATATCAGACCAAGAATGAGAGGCTGCACCATTACCATAATCTTGTTTGGGACCAAATTGAAAGCTTTGATGTTTTCAACATTTCTTCCATTCCAAGAGAATCCAATGATAGAGCTGATGCACTTGCTATTTTGGGAACTCTTTTAGTTCCTCATTCTGATTTTAAAGAAGCCAAATATACAATTGAGCCATTCTATAGGCCGAGTGTTCTTGACAATGCTGATCATTGGCAAATTTTCAATGATGATCATCAGATCATTGCCTTCTTGGAAAGAAAAGACAATTTTGAACAGTTGTATTTTGAAGGCAGTGAATTTTAGAAGTCTGAATTTGTTTCTGAATCTAGTTCAGATGTGAATGAAGAGTTTTTATAGCTGAAAAGAAACAAAATTCCTAAAGGCCTGGTTTCTCTTGAGAAGCTGTTTGACAAGCATTATAGATTCATCAAGCAACAGCAGACAAATTCAAATTTCTCTCAGGGATTTGACCAAGTGAATTTGACCAACAAAGAAAATCCAAAGATGGTCAACATTGGTAAATGTTGTACACCTAAAGAAAGATTCAAATTCACTTCTTTGCTCTGTCAATACATTGATGTCTTGGCATATTCATACGAAGATCTGAAGTCTCTCAGACCTGATGAAATTTGCCATCATATTCCTCTCAAGGCTAATTCAATGCCTTACAAGCAGAAATCCAGACAATACAATCCAAAAATTTCAGGTACAATTATGTCTGAGATTCAGAAAATGTTAAATGCTAGAATTATCTTCCCAATCCATCATTCTACATGGATTGCGAACATAGTTCCTGTAACGGAATAAAAATGGTGAAATCCACATTTGTGTAGATTTTTGGAATCTGAATCAGTCATCTCTAAAAGACAATTATCCTTTGCCAATCATGGACCAAGTGCTTCAAACAGTAATAGGGTTAGAAATGTTATCAATGCTGGATGGCTTCTTAGGGTATAACCAAGTTGAAGTTGCTGAAGCTGACCAACACAAGACTACATTCACCATGCCTTGGGGCACATTTTCATACAAAAGAATGCCTTTTGGATTAATAAATGTTGGTGCTACCTTTCAGAGAGCTATGGACATGTCCTTCAAAGATGAAATTGGCAAATTCATAGTTGTATATCTTGATGACTTAACTATCTTTTCAAAGCGTCGATCTGATCATGTGCACCATTTACAACAAGTGCTGAAACGCTGCCGACAGAATGGTATTTCTTTGAATCCCAAAAAGTATATTTTTGGAGTGACAGAAGGGAAACTCCTTAGACACATTGTGTCCAAAGAAGGCATAAAGATTAACTCAGATAGAGTCAAGTCTATTCAAGAGCTGAATTTGCCTGCAAGTAAGAATGTTGTTCACTCTTTCTTTGAAAAAGTGAATTTCTTATGGAGATTCATCCTCAAATTTGCTGAGAAGACAAGACACATTGTAAACATGATGAAAGGAAAGACTACCTTCAGTTGTACCAAAGAAGGCAAAGCAGCATTTCAAGATATCAAGGTCGCTATTGCTCACGCCCCTACCCTAGTTTGTCCAGATTACCATAGAGATTTCATTATATACAGCTATGCATTTGAGCATACTCTTTCAGCAATTCTTGTCCAACAAGACAAAGAAAGTATGGAATCCCTTATGTCTTTCATGAGCTGCCCTCTAAAAACTCATGAAATGAAGTATTTGAATATAGAGAAGCACACCTATGCATTGGTAAAAGCAGTCAAACACTTTCTCTTTTATATTCTGAATTCACATATTATTGCCTTAGTTCCCGATGGTACAATCAAGTCTATATTAACTCAGTAAGAGTTTGGCACAAAGAGAGGTAATTGGATTGCAAAGATCCAAGAATTTGATCTGGATATCAAGCCGACAAAGCTGGTCAGAGGTAAAGGCCTTTGTCAATTAATGGCTGATAATAAGCCAAAAGATACACAGTGTGAAGAAGCTAAAGTAGACAATACGCCAATAGTTCTTTTTGTTTCTACTACCAATGAATGGTATTCAGATATTGCATATTTTTTGACTTATAGTGAATGTCCTACTTATTTGTCTTATAAAGAGAGGAGAATTATCAGATCAAAAGCTGCCAATTTTGTCCTTTAGGACAACAGCCTGTACAAAAGAAGCAGAGATGGAGTTTTCCTTTGCTATGTAGATAAAGAATAGCAAACCCAACTCTTGAAATCTTTCCACAATCTAGCTTGTGGAGGACTTTTTTTGCCCCTGTGACTACTCATAAAATTCTACGAGCCAGGTATTATCGGCTGACTCTTTTCCAAGATGCACATAAGTGGGTAAGGAAATGTGAACTTTGCCAGTAATTTGTTGGAAGACCCAAGTTGGTTGCTCTGCCTCTCAAGCCAGTAATCATAGAGGAACCTTTCTAGCAGTGGGGACTTAATTTTATTGGGACAATAAATCCATCTTCAAGTGCTGGACATGATTATGTCCTTACAGCAACTGATTATTTCACCAAATGGGTAGAAGCAATCTCGACAAAACATGCTACTTCAGAAGTTGTATGCAACTTCCTGAAAGAGAATATCATTTCCAGATTTGGAGTCCCACTCAAAATTGTTACTGATAATGCAGCTTGTTTCACCTATCAAGAAATTACGCAATTCTATTTTTATTATGGAATTACACTCTCTCATTCTTCTGATTATTTTCTGCAAGGGAATGGACAAGCCTAGTCCAGCAATAAAAATTTGGTAACTATTATCAAGAAACTTGCAGATGATAATCAAAGTACATGGCATAAAGCATTGGTTGATGCTCTGTGGGCTAACAAGATCATGCCAAAAAGGGTGATTGGTATGTCTCCTTTCCAACTTCTCTATGGGATTAATGCTGAGATACCAATCACCTTAGAGATACCATCATTGAAATTGGTGAAGGCTATTGAAGATCAGACATATGAGAGTTTTTTTGACAAAAGAATCATGTGCCTGACTCAGCTAGAGGAACAGAGAACAATGGTGGTGGAAAGAATTGTTGTTCATCAAAGTCTAGTAAAGAAATTTTATGATCAGAAAGCTAGAAATCATGATTTCCAGATTGGAGATAAAGTCCTGTTGTGGGACAAAAGAAGAGAACCAAAAGGGATGCATGGAAAGTTTGACTCCCTTTGGAGAGGTCCATTCATAATTCATCAGCACATGGGTGAAAATAGTTTTTTGTTGAAATACCAAGATGGCACGCTCTTTTCTCTGCCCCACAATGGGCAGCATCTGAAACACTTCAATTCTTGAAGTATCAGATCATTACCTCTATATATGTATATTTGTACAATTTTAATTTCTATTTTGTTTTGTTTGTTTCCATTTTTGGAGCCTTTCATTTCTAAGCAACATGACTCTGAAGCCCAATGGTACACTTGAAGACACTGTAGATTCTAAATTCTACTCCTTCCAATTCATCTTAAAATTGACAGAAGTTCCCCAATTGGAGCTAGTTGTTGTCTCCCAAAAATAACAGCCATTCTTGGAACAACATTTGAGTTATTTTGGTTCTATAGACCAAAATTGTATCTTCCATTTTTAAAAAAAAATTGACTTAGATATTCAGATTTCTCATTTTCAGAGCTTCTCAAAAAATCTAAAAACTTTGCAAGTCAAGTTTAATGGATTTTACATGTTGATTTCTATGGACTTCGTATTTTCAGGTTCTACAGGTAGGTTCATTTATACAGGTTCAAAGACTTTTGCAGGGAATTTTTAGTCAAAAGAATTGATTTTCAACATTTGTTCATTTTCTGGGATTGGTTTAGAGTTTTGGTTCAAGTGAAAATCTTCATCGGTAAGCATCTGAGTGCAAAAAGAGACTTGAACCATTGAACCGTTGAACCATTGAACCATTTTGGTTCAAAGGTTCAACGGGTTCAAGGTTCAACAAGTTCGTTCACTTCAATTGGTTCATCAACTTCAAGGATGTTTGTTCAAATCATTCAATTGAACCATTGAACTGTTAAACCATTGAACCATTTTGGTTCAAAGGTTCAACGGATTCAAGGTTCAATGACAGGTTCAACCAAAAGAACAGTTCAATGGTTCGGTTCAACCAAGCAATTCAACACTTTATTTCATTAAGTTGGTTCATTCTTTCAGTTCATCTTTTGGTTCAATGACTATAGGTTCAACAACAGGGGCTCGGCACGCTTCATTGAACCATTGAACCGATTTAATGGATTGGTTCAACGGATTGGTTCAATCAAATGGTTCAACTGTTGGTTCAAAGGCAAGTTCAACATCTTGGTTTAATGCTTAGTTTATCGGCTTGTTTTATTCATTGAACCATTGGCTTGAACCATTTTGGTTCAAAGCCTTGGTTCAACTGATTAGTTCAACGTCCATGTTCATTAGATGGTTCATCGGCTTTTGGTTCAAAAGGACTTGACGCGCTTCATTGAACCGTTGAACCAGTTCAACTAATGTTTCATCGGCCAAGTTCAAAGGGGCAGTTCAATACAAAAGAAGACTTTTCAAAGGACAAGTGCCCTTGTGGAGGGCACTTAATCAAGAAAAGCACCTTTTTGGAGGATCATTTCTTTTAAGTAAGCCAAAAGGTAATTCTTTTGGATTTGTTTAAGGCAAAACTCGAAGACATTTTCAAAGGAATTTGGCGGAACAAATTTTTGCAGACTTTTTGTCCATGGGAATTTTCCCTAGACTTTTTGTCCATGGGAAATTTACATAGAACAAATGTCTACAAAATTACCTGTGGGGAGATTTCAAATCAAACACCCAAGAATAATCCCTAAGAAAACATCCGCAGGGAGCATTTACCCAAAGGATTTGTCCGTGGGGACTGCCAAAGCAAAAGGGGCTGCCGAAGGACCCTGAAGGGTAGGTGCCCTTACGGGGGACTCTTGGCAGGCAAAATAAAGGACTATTCAAACACAGGTCATTTCTCAAAGTCTGAAAGGGTAAGTCCAAGCTGAATGGGTAAGGCTAAAAGCCAAAAGAAGACCAAGGGGTGACGCCCACAAAGACATCAAATTTAGCATAGCTGACTAGCCGTTGGAAGCATATTGATGGGCATGTAAACGTCAATTTTAAAGGCAGTAAAATATTCGTTGATCCTTTGATCCACAAACCCAAATGCATTTCCAAAATTCAAGATAAAAACTAGCTGAAAATGAGGAAAGATAGAATAATGGATGAATCCAGGACTCGATTCAATCAATCTGGAAATGAAGAATGATGAAGACAAGATCAGACCGATAGCTAGACATTGAAAGTTGTAATCTTTCAATTATGTAGCTTGTTCATCTACATTGAAAAGATCAAATGGGTAAAAGGCCCTAAAATTCCAGCTGGTCTTCCTAACATTTCCCAACGCATCATGATGTATTACTGTTCCCAAGTCCTTCTCAAAGTGGCTATATAAGGTACTTTCTTTCATTGTAAAATGATCTTCTTTTTGAGAATCTAAATGAAACTCTACCCAAATTGAGAGGCATCATTGAGACTTTGTGCTCAGTTTGTTGATCATATTCTGTTAATGGAATAAGAAAGCAAGGGACTTTTTCTGACTTTGTGATGTGAATTCTTTTGTGGTTAAAGAAACTATTCTTATGTTTATTTCCTTAATTTATCTTTTGTTTCATTAATTTAATAAGCAAGATTAGTAAAAATTAGTCAAAAAGGTGTCCTAGAAAATCAACTGTGGAGAGACTTTGTGCCCCCATAGCTGCCTTTAGTGTGTCCACTTTTTCATTCCTATATAAAGGACTTTGAAAAGACTTTGATCTTTCATTGCCCTTCGTATATTACTCTTGAGCATTTCAGATAGAGACTTTGTGTTTTGTTTCGATTTGTTGGTTACCATACTCCTAGTTACGTTCTACTTTAATTTCCAGGAGTATTCTTGTGGCTAGCTGAATAGTTTTTCCTGAAAGAAGAGGAGAGATGTATGTCATTCCCTTGAGTTTTTCTTTTGTTTTGCATACATCATCTCTAAAGAAAGAGAGATGGATGTCTGGTCCTATCCTTGAGTATTATTTTCTGTTTATATGTATACATAGCATATCCACAGGGAACCTCCCCTTGATGAGAGGAGAGAGAAGTCTCCTTCTAATGTGATAAACTTACACATTAGGACAACTAATCTTCTTGCTTTGGCTGATAAGACCTATTTTGTTTACCAGTACGCTGATAGACAAAATATTCAACTAACAAATTGCAAGAGGGATTTCAAGATGAATGGATGGGTTAATAGGATTGGATGTTCTAGTAGAGGATGACCTAGTGAGGACCATGAATTGTGGGGGCAAGTTTATAAAAAAATAATAGTCTTGAACCAAATTTAATTTGAAAGAGTCATAAAATGATAAGTAGCACACCAATTTACAGCTGGTGTTGGTCAATACCAGCATTCACCTTGACAAGTTATCTTAAAGACAATGTATCCCACTGGGCATGCCAAAACTATTGTCACCAAATCTTGCACCCTAGAATAAGTTATTAAATCTTCTTCCAGATTTGGGCAACATGGAAACATTTCCAAGTATGTGGGTGTACCTATATTGGAAATGAGCCTCTATATTTAAGGGCTAGCTCCCTGAATATATCGTGTAATGTTTATCACTTAAACTAATGCTTACTTATGGGCAAAAGAGTTAGAGAATACATAAATTGAATCTACTCTAAAGGAGGTGATACACCAAAAATGTCTTCCACATGACCATCATATTTCTACCATGATGAAAAAAATTATACAAACTAATTTCTAACTCTTAATGGGTTATAACATGAGCATTTCAATATAGAGGTGAGATGTGAGTAGCAACACAAGGCAAATGAACTAGAGGGCAGATTTCACACTCCAAGTAAAATTTTACACTTTAAGAAGCTTTACACACTAGACTACACTCTATATGACCTATTAAACTAGGGACTCTTTCTCAAACATGAAAGGATAAGGGAAGGAAGGATAGATAATTATCACTTTTTATCACCATACATCACTTGTAGACTTAAACAATTATTCAAAACTTAGAAATAAACTTGAATTAATGTTCAAAGGCAAAATATAATATCAGTCCAGTAGGGCTTCACCACACATGGTATGGTCTCTTTACAAGGTCCAAAAAGGTAGATACTTATATAATTTAAGAGATAAGAAAGAAAAGATAAATCCCAAGGGGAATCAAATAAGCCCAACCTCATTTGAACCATAATTACAACTACTTCTACTAGTATGCTTATTTAGAACCTCCTGATTGATCTGGGTCATCTCAAGCAGTTGTAATAATTCATTATTCCTTAACTCATGCTCCATACAATTGCAATGATGGGATCAAGTGGTTTCAAGTTAAGTTCTAGCATCAATTCAATTAGAATAATTGGATCCATCTATTATAAATTTGTCCTAGTGCTAACTTCTGCAAACAGTTTTGTCGTAACATGTACAATGGAGAAAAGGGGTCCCTTGCATGTAGTTGGTCCTGGAGATAAAATTGTTGGGGTCTACATGCATGCCTTCATGGAATCCTTTCCAATGCTAGCTCTTTTTCCAAGTGAATCATGCTTAAACTTGCCCCCATGCTCATAGATCCACTATAGTCAAAAAACCAATCTCAGACTATTGGTTTTCATATAGTCTTTATATTATGACACTCTGCTCAGTGCATGGTTCCTATTAGATCCACATAGATCCATTACTTGATTATAATAGGTCCAAATAGACCCATTATGATACTAAAGGAATCAAGGATTCATATATGCATGGACCCTTCTTTAAATAAAATGAACATAGTCATAAAATGATGCTAAAACCCTCAAATCTTTGAACTAGAGGTCTATATTAAGCTTCAATGGTGGTCCTTTATGTTATTTATACTCAACTACATCACTATGTCTATTTCATGGCATTTGATTGAGCTCTAATGGCATATTGATGATCCCTAAAAGCTTACCCTTGTTTAACTTTGGTCATGTGTTTGATCTCCATGAAGTCCCCTAGCTTCTTGACCTTTAATTTCATTAGTCATCGATATCTGACTCAACCTGTTGACATATTGACCCATCTCACACTGTTGATCCTATTTAGTATGAATAACTATGAGTCATTGATTTTTCCCTTGACTTTTAAACTTTATCCAAGCTTATGTCACATGGTAGCCTCACATTTGATTTCAAGATCTTATTATCAGTTTGTCAGCTCATGTGCCTATGACACATGTTGATTAGTTGAGATCCTTGACTATTTGACTCAACTCACACCGTTGGATCAAGATGTAAAATGTAATGTGGACCAATAGATCTACTGGGACCCACTATTTAAAAACCAATGTCTATTTCATGAAATTAAAATTGACATCCTTCCTTCCATAAAATGATATTATTACAACTGTCATTAACATTCGTGTGACCATCAAATTTAATCTCAAAAGGATTTGGTTTGATCAAGCTTAAACTTTATGTTAGCATGAATGTCTTATGTTGCAGGTCAATCTTTAGAAGCTGATAACTTGATCTAGAAAGCTTGCACAGAATTGAAAATTTTAGGATATGTTTCTAGCATGAAAGACTGCCTAGAAATGCAATCCTTTGGCTCGTGGGGGCTTCTTGAGTGATGACTAAAAATGCTAAAATGATCTGGTTTGTTTGTTTTTGGATGACATACTGGATGGCCTGGCTCTTTAGAATTGGTAAGCTAAACTTTGAAGGCTTAGATCTTGAGATAAAAGGTTCATCAAGATATGAAACTTGCAGATCATGATTTTGGCACTAAGGAAATTGATCGTGCATGGTCTGATGGTCACATGAGGCTTTTTGAGCATATTTAAAAATTGCACAAGTTGTTCCATTCTTGTTTCCATGTGATGTCTTGATGATGGTCTGGCTTCACAAAGCTTGTTCTTGAGCTAGTGTTTGATATTTTAAAGCTCAGATGAATTCCTTGAGGCATAAGCAAACTTGTTCCATGCTCTAACTACATTGATCAATGTGAAGACCTGCCACTTGCATATATGATGCTAAAGAGACCCTTAAGACACCAAATGGCATAAAGATTGAACAACACCATAACCAAGACTATAATGGCATATGAAATGATATCAAATGAGCTACAACATACCCCCATAACATTATAAAAATCCCCTATACATATTTTGACTATAGGGGGTTGACCCATTTTTGCTTGTAGTAAAAATGGTCACTAGTAAACACGTACACTATGTCTAACTCATAATAATGCAAACATGTACCATCATGTATCTAAGCAATATCCTACTATCCAATAATAGCATATATCTCAAGCTTAGTCAAAAATATAACCAATATCAAATGTGTCAACTATAAATATTCATGAATAATCATATAGTTTGCTTAGTGAGGAATTAGGATGCAACATCCTTCCCCTTAAAGCTAGTAATCATCCCAGATACCTCTTATTCAAACATAAGTTTTGAATTAAAAATATTATTCAAATAAAAAATAACATAGTATAAAATTATTTAATCAAGCAAATAAATGTGTAAATATCCAAAAAAACTCATCATAGTCCTCCCAAGTTGCACTATCCTCAGAGTATTGGTCCCATTGGACCTTGTACTATGACATCTCTTTGTTATGAAAATGAATTTTGCATGTGTTAATTACCCTGATTGGTTCTATTGTGACCACCCCAAGATCCAAAACCTATAAAGCATTCCAATCTAACAGATGCATAAGATCAACTTTATACTTCTTAAAGTAATAAACATGGAAGACATTATGTAAAAGAACTAGGGCTGGTGGAAATTCAAGCCTATACACTACAGGATTAACCAATTCTAACACCTCAAAGGGTCCCACATATCTCAGTGATAATTTTGTTGACTTCTTAAATTTAATCAATCTCTTTTATGGCTTAACCCATAAAAACACTTTATCACCAACAATAAAGTGCCTTTCTATCTTCTTTAGATCTACATAACTCTTCTTCCTATCATTGGACTCGACCAATCTCTACCTAATTAGTCTAACTTTCTCTTCCATATCTGAGAGCATCTTAGGTCCAAAGACTACCTTATCCTCTAATTTGTCCTAACAGATGGGTGTCCTACACCTTCTCCCATAAAGTGCCTCAAATGGTGTCATATTCAAAGTTTATTGGTATGAATTTTTATATGCAACTCAACCAATAGAAGATAATTTTCTCACTTGTAATACTGGTCCATCTAATACATACAAATAAGATCCTTTAACCCCTGATTAACTCTCTCACCATGTCCGTCAGTCTTTGGGTGGTAGGCTGTACTAAAATTTAGTTGTGTACCAAAATCTAGATTTAGAGTCATCCAAAACCTTGAATTCATCTTTGGATCATGATCCTAAATGATCTTCTCTATAAAATCATGCAACTTATAGACTTCCTTTATGAACCTTTTTGTAAGGGTAGGTGTATCATCCATCAAATTGCCTAGTATAAAGTGAGCCACCTTGGTTAGTTTGTCAACAACTACCAAGATCATATCATGCCTATTTCATGACATTAGTAACCCTTGGATAAATTCCATACTAATCACTTACCATTTCCATTCTAGTATATCGTGAGGATATAATAATCTAGTCAGATGAAAATACTCAGCTTTCACTCACTGACACTCCAGATAATGTGACACATAATCTTCTACATTTTTCTTGATTTTTATAGAAATATAGTGGTCTAAGATATATCATGAGATTGGTTACACTTGGATTCTTGAATATGCAGCATTGTGCAATTTTTTTAGCACTGTGATCCATAGATTATCTCGATCTGGCACATACATTCTTCTATTATAACTCAATAAACCATCACTCTCCAAATTGAATCCTTTGTACTAGGAATTCTAAGCATTCTTAGACAATGATTTACTGAATTGATCATAAAATTCATCTCCTAGAGATAACTCAATTGCCCGATCCCTAAAAGTACTCTTGATAGTAGCTATAGTTACTATGTACCTTCTACAATTGAGGGCATCAACTACTTTATTCTCCTTGCCTTTGATATAACTAATATCAAAATCATAATCAGATAAGAACTCAATCCAACATTTTTAACAAGCATTTAAATTAGGTTGGGTGAAAATTTACTTGAGTCCCAAGTTATCTATCTTGAGCTTAAAATGTTTTCCCAACAAATAATGTTGTCATACTTGCAAAGCATGAACAATTGTCATAATTTATAAATCATGAGGGGCATAATTCACCTCATATGGCTTTAGTTTTCTTAACTCATAAGCTAATACTACACCATCCTATATAAAGAATCCTCCCATTCCATCCCTAGATGCATATGTGATCATTTAAAATTGACCATTGGGGTCAACAACTCTCAACACTGGTGCTGACATAAGCCTTCTTTTCAACTCTTAAAAAACTACTTTGTAATTCTCTAACTAAATAAATCCATGGTTCTTCCATTGTAAGGAAGTAATTGGATTAGCTATCTTGGAAAAGTTTAGAATAAACATATAATATCCATCTAACCCCATGAATCTTATTACCTCATGCGCATTCTTTGGTGTCAGCCATTCCATAATGACTTTAATTTTCCTTTGATCTACTAAGATACCATCTGCAAAGATAATGTGTCCCAAATACTAGACTCTTTCTTATAAAAATGCACACTTAGATAAATTTCCATAAATATTGTGCTTCTAAAACCATTGCAAAACTAATTCCAAATGCCGAAGGTGCTCCTATTCATTCTTTGAATAGAGAAAAATGTCATCCAAAAAAACTAGAACAAAGTGATGAAGGTAATCTTTGAATACATTGTTCATGAGATTTATGAATGTTACTAGAGCATTAGTCAGTCCAAATGGTAAAATTTAAACTCATAGTGCTCGTACCAAGTTTTGAACACTATTTTTAGAATGTCTTCATCCCAAATCCTTAATTGATGGTATCCTACTTCAATATCAATATTAGAAATATTTTTTCTCCTCGCATTTGATCAAAAAGATCATCGATACAAGGTAGTGAATACCTATTTTTGATGTTTTCCTTATTCAACATTTTGTAATCAATGTAAATTTGAAGGGTATTATCCTTCTTGTTGATAAATAAAATTAGTGCACCCCATGGTGACACACTTGGCTTGATCAACCCCTTAGTCAATAATTCCTGAAGTTGAGCCTTCAATTCAACCAACTCAGTGGTTGTCATCTTGTATGGTGCCTTAGGCTATGGTTCCAAACTAGGTATAATGCCAATATAAAAATTAAAGTCATGTCTAGGAGGCAAACCTAGCAACTCTTTTGGAAACACATCATGAAAATCTCTAAGAAATGGGTAATCTTCAAGATATGGTTCCTTAGGTTCCTCCATTTCATTTATCTTGACCATAAATTCTTGGCACCCTTTTCCCTGAGGCCCCTTAAGCTTCATAGCTGAAATCTATCTCAACTTCAAATCTCTCTTTTCACCTTGAATTTGTGTCTAATTTTTGAAATCATCAAGACACTCAACCTTCTTCAAATAGCAGTCAACCTTATCTTTATGTTTTGCAAGCTAATTGACTCCTAATATCACATCATATGATCCTAGAAGTGATACATATAGATCCAAAACTATTGTAAATTTAGGAAAACTAATCTCTTCTTCAGCTAAACACTTGTCAACCATAACTTTTGAGTCATTCCCAAACTATATTGATCATGCATTTACCATTACACTAGCTCTTCTAGTTAATTTACTAAGCATCTTAGGAGCTATAAAACACTTTATAGCTCTTGTATCTATCAAAATACAAACTAATGGTAAAAAAAAGCACCTGATAGCTCTATGGGTAATGCTTAATATCTAGCATATCGATTGTTGATTACTGCATGAATCTATTACTAAAAACTACCCTATTAAGGATTAGGACCCTTGCCCTTTGACTTGTCCTGAGGATAATCATGAGAATAATGGTATTCTTTGCAAATGAAACATCCTCTTGGTGGTCATTTCCTATCATTCTATTGGTTTCCCTTGAAACCATATTTGGATCCATTACCATGTTTCTTGTTGCCTAAACTATGTTGAATTGGGCATTTTAACTTTTGAACTACTTTTTAGAGTCTCCACTCCTCTATTTCCAATTCTTATTTTTAAAGGTTGACTTAGAATTTTCAAACCTTTTCTTGAACTTATCTTTGACCTACAACATAAAATTTAACTTTTTCTCCTATTTGATTGCCTTCTTGAAGACCTGATTTCTGGTGGAAGGTCCATGAACATCTACCTCTCCACCAATATGGGGCCTCAAACTCATGATAAACTTCCTAATATTGAATCACTCATCACCCTGGTATTGAGGTATGTACTTCAGTAGTTTAGTGAACTGCTCCTAATATGCATTCACCAACATATCACCTTGTTTTAGATTCTATAAATCTATGAACTTTTGATCAAAATAAAGCCATGAGAGCCATCATGATCTAAATAATTCCACAAATTGATCCCAAGTGGTGGTGGTCAAATTAAGATTAATTTCCAACCTCTTATTGACACACCATGTAGCTACCTCATTAGCCAACTAGTATGCTCCCCAAACTACCTTGGTGACCTCGAAGTAGTTTCAAATTTTGAAATACTTCTCCATCTCAATCAATCATACCTCAGCTCCATCACCTAGAATATTCCCATCAAACTAAGGTGGATTCACCTTCTTCATGTCTCTAGCCAAATCCATAGCTACCTGAGCTCTAACATCCTAAGGATTTTCTTGCTTAAAGGTATGTTTTTCAGGTTCATCCTACTATTCTTCTTCTTCATAACCATGGACCACCTACTCCAAAGTTGTAATCCAATCTATGGTCTCATTCATGACTATGAGATTTTGGTCCATCTTTGTTGACTTCTTAATAACAAATCGACTAGGATAAAATGGATGGTTGTCGTCATTAGCATTTGAAGGACCCTCTCCAAAAACTCTAGCTTTCACCATCCTTTCTGTCAATAAAAGGATATGAAAATTCTAGTGGACTCATTAGGTCCTAGATTTTAATCTGTAGCTCTGATACCACATGTAACATCCCCATTGGGATTTATGTATAAATACATGATTTTTTTAATTAAACATAAATATTAAAAATAGATTACACCATGAGAATCTAAGAAAGATCAAATAAAGTACTCAATGCATGATAATATCAACAAATCATATTACATCATTTATCACTGATATCTAATATCATGAGAGTGCATCATAATGCAAATATAAAAAAATAACCACATTAACTTAGCCATAGTTGATATAAGTCTACAGCCACCACTATCAATATACAATAACAACTAATTATAACTCTCCATGATAATATTCAATAATAAGTACAATACAATACAATGTACATATAAGATACATGGCTTCCTCAAAACATAGTTCCAAAACTTAAGTATATGTGGAAATATCAAGTGTTATCTCGATAATTAGTACTACTATGGGGAGGGAGAGCATCATCTGAGCATTTTTCCACACCAACCACGGACCAAAGATCTCCTATACTAATACCATCAAGAAATGGCCCTCCCTTCATAGATGAGTAGATAGTGATGGTGTGAGAATCTAGAAAGATAATCAAATACCCATGTGTTATATATTTTTAAAACTAAACATGCAATGTATCATAGAAAACTTAATCTATTTCAAGATATTGTACAAACATGTAAATCATACTCATGAAATGATAATGTCTCACTAAACATACTTTGGCCAAATATTTAATAATAGTAATATAAAAGTGATTTATATATCAATCAAATGCATACCACTTGATTGGATTGCCTTTATTTGAAATTGTGATGCTAGTGAGAAAGTGAAGTCCATCTCACTCATTACTCAACATCAATAATGCATATTATTCAAATACAATTTAACCACAAGATTCATATAACTTACATCCTACTAGTAACCACATCATATAACATATTAAACATAGGAGTAACCAAAGCATACATTTATTTTGTTAAAATTATGAATGAATCTTACATTATTTTCTATCCCATACTATAAATAATGAACACAATTCATACCACTTGAGAAAATACATAATTAACTACAAATTCAAATATCATAATTCATTTCCAACCATACTACACCATATGATAACCCATATTATCATAGTCCCATATTTTTAAACATAAATACTAAGTACCCCATCCAAGCTAATAAAGTAGTCATAAATACATGGAAACATAATTTTTTTTTTTTTTTAAATAGTTAGATATAATAAACAAGTCTTAGTACACATGAAACATAGGATAAATCTAAATTATCATTTGTTATACTTTTTAGGGGTTTGAATGCCTGCATTCATTAACTTAACTATATGTAATTATTTGACATACTTCATAAACCACCTATGGAATTATAATCATAAGAATACACCCCTTCATACATATATATGATTTTAGGCACATTACCACCTATGTTTATAAGTATTCCTCGAATGAGGATTTTGTGAGATTATTCAACCATTTATTGTTAAAAATGTTGACTATGTTTTATAGCCTAGAAAACATGATCAATCAATTTTGAGGCTTCTATACAAGTCTATAAAGTTAAAATTTCACCCTACGTATACCACAACACTCAGTTATTTATTTTTAGATATGAATTTGGCTTTGTTCTAGTTCATATGTAAATTAACCATTTTTTTTTCAAAAGGCCTTTCCTTATTTAGACTTTACACTAACTACCAGACTTAAATAAAACCTTAATTTAAATACCCTCAATCCACTAGGAAATAACACATGGGCACTAGGCAATAGTTTTTTTTTTTTTTTTTTTGAGAAAAGTAAAGATGTATTATTATAAGGCATTGACCTAGCCTTAAAATCCTCGGTATGTTTTATTAACTCTTTTTCATGAAAATAATGTTAAGTATAAATTGACCCATTTTATTATAGATGAGTATTAATGTTGAGTATAAAGCTACTCCTTAAACCTCATAGGCTGAGTATAAATCAACTTAGTTAAATAGAGAATGTTGGAAAACATGATGGCAAATAGAAAATGTTTTAAACATTATCCTCTATGAACTATAACAATGCCAAACACATATACAATTATGTAATTAATACTCTTGTGTGTACATAAAGGTTGATAAATATTACAATGATTATTATGTGTTGGAAATATTGTCATTGATGTCAAAGGTCTAGCATTGGTGATAAAGGCCCCATAGCATTTAATGATGTTTTTAATATTCATATCTTGTCCAATGTGTGTTAATATTTATTTAATATTAATGAATATATTTTTGGTTGCATAAAAGTCAAAAGAGGGCCCATGGAGAAGTCAAAGAGTCACAGGGTAAAGACAAAAGAGGAATGGGATGCATTTTCTCATGAAAAGTCATCTTGAGGAATTCCAAGAGTCACCAAGTGAAGATAAAAGAGGGTATGGTGCATTTTTCCATGTAAAGTCACCTTAAGGAATTAAAAAGGTCACCAAGATAAAGATAAAAGAGGAAAGGATGCATTTACTTATGAAGGGTCACCATGTGACTTTTCAAATGCAAGAATATGAAGGGTCATGCAAGTTTGGCACCATTTTTCATGAGGATTGAAAGGTCATAAAGGGTAAATGCCAAAGGTCATTTAGAAAGCTATAACTAAAGGCTTGAGAAGCCATTTGTAATATGAAAGTGTGTATATGGTTTGTATGTGTTTTAGAGGAGAGAAAAGCAGGAGATATTATAGAGTTATATCATTTATTGAGTAAGCAACATTGAGAGATAGCTGTGTTTTATACGCAAGAGGGGTTGGTGCTCCTATGGGTTGGTGCTCATAAATAGTTGTTGTGTTGGTTTTCAGTAAAAAGGTGATGCTCCTACAAGTTGGTGATTGAAAACTTTATAATTTGATTTGGTACTCAATCATATACTTGAGATTATTCTTTGTGGTTTTTTCACTTTGGGTTTCCACGTAAAAATATGGTCTCTCTCTCTCTCTCTCTCTCTCTCTCTCTCTCTCTCTCTCTCTCTCTCTCTCTCTCTCTCTCTCTCTCTCTCTCTCTCTCTCTCTCTCTCTCTCTCTCTCGTATGGCGCATGTTATTATTTCAATTTTATGGCATAAATTTAATGTGTGATTAATTGATTAAAAAAAAAATTAGATTAATTAAAAGATATATAATATATTGATTCACCCTCCCATCTTAGTATATTTTGTGCTTAATAATTGGTATCAGATCAGGTTTCTTTTTTAAAAAGTTTTACAGCTTGAAGGTAGATTGGGAAAAGCACGATGGTTGGATCACATGAAGTATTTTCTAAAAATAAGGCACCTTTATTTTATGGGATAAATTATGCTTTGTGGAGCATAAGGATGATGACTTATTTTATGGCTCTTAGATTCAACATTTGGCAAGCAGTGGTGGAGGAATATGAAGAGCCATAAACACTTGTAACTACTTCGATAGAAAAGAAGGCAAGTAAAAATAATGCTAAAGCTTTAAATGTTATTTTATGTGGTTTATGTGAATCAGAATTTGTTAAAGTTATGCAATGTAAATCTGCTCATGAAACTTGGGTAAAGCTTGAGAATATTTACAAAGGTGATGGAAAAGTTCAACAAGCTAAGCTTCAAACTTTCAAAAGATAGTTTGAGAGTTTGAAGATGGAAGAGGAAGAAAATATAGCAAGTTACCTTTTGTGGGTTGATCAAATAGTTAATTAGATTCAAGGTCTTGGAGAAAATTTAGAAGAATCAATCATGGTAAAAAAAGTTTTGAGATCTCTACCATTAAGATATGATGCAAAAGTTTCAGTAATTGAAGAGATGAAGAATTTAGCCAAACTAAAGATGGATGAACTACATGGTATTATTATGACATATGAGATGTGTACCAAATAAGAGAAACCTTCAAAGAGAGAAGCTACTTTCAAGACATCAAAGAAAGAGAACGCTAAGATTCAAGAATCAAGTGATAGTTCTAGCGATGATGAAGATGAAAATAGAGCTCTATTCATTTGCAAGACAAAAAAAGGCACAGGTAAATATCAAGGAAAATTACCTTTTAAATGTTTTAATTGTGGAAAGATTGGATATTTTGAAGCTAAGTGCCCAGATAAGGGTAATGGTGGCAATGAAGAATGAAAGTCTACATATAAGAAGAATTTCAAAGAAAAATTCAAGAAGAAGAGTTTGTATTCTAAAGATCCTAGATCAACTAAAGATAGTGGAGTATAGATGATCAAGAAGAACAGGATGAAGCTAAAGTGAATCTAGAAGGAGAACTCATTTGTGCCTTAGAATAGTTAAAAGCTCTTGAGAAGAAGAATAGAAGATTAAAGCTCCAGAATGAGAAAAATGAAAAAGAGTCAAAGGAAACAATTGAAGATCTATAAGCACACTTTGAAGAAGCCAAGAAGAATGAAAAAGATCTAATGACATAGTTATAAAAAGTAAGTGAAGAATTTGAAAGGTATGTTATTGAAATTTCTTCTTTAAAATTAGATCTTGAGAAAACAAATAAAGCAATCAATGATATAGTAGCCAATGATTCAAAATTTGAGAATAGCACTAATATGTTGAATAAGATATTAGAAATTCAAAAATCAATGTCAGATAGGATAGGTATCAGATTTGAAAAAGAGAAAGGGGAATCCACAGACAAAGTTAACATAGAAAAAGGAAAGAGCTATGTTGAAGCTCTTATAAAAGAAAAAAAAAGGAAGAAGTTAAGAATACAGATGACAGCTCAAACAAAGAAGGCTGGAAAGAACAGAGCTACAAAAGACAATCAGGTCAGAGATACACAAACAGGTCCTATTTTTATGGTTACTATTTTTATTATAATAGATATGGTCATAAGAAAATAGAATGTCAAAAAAGGGCTACCAATTTCAGAAATAAAGAGAAGGAAACTCATACAGAGTCAAGCAAAAGCCATAACTCTTCTGCTCCTCTATCAGGCTTTAATAAAGAGGCCATAATATATTATAAGTTTAATAACTTCAAACACATATCCTGATATTGTAGAAGTGTTTTTGAGAAATTTAAGAAGGATTAGAGTTTTACGGCTCCATTCGTAAAGAAGAAAGTTCAGACAGGTTCATGGCAAAAGAAACAACCTAAAAAGTCTATGTTGGTATAGACAACTTTACATGCAAGAAATAAAGAAAAGCCATACTTCATTGATAGTGGATGTTTGAGGCACATGATAGGAGACAAGGGCAAGTTCATAACCTTAAATAAGATCAATGGTGGCATCGTGAAATTCAGAGATAATACTACTACCAAAATTGTCAAAAAAGGTACACTAAGTTTGGATAGTGATAGAACTAAAATTAAAAATGTTTTGTATGTAGGTTTTAAGCATAATATTTTGAGTGTAAGTCAAATATGTGATCAGGGGTACACACTAAATTTTTATGCAAAAGGTTGTGAAATTAGGAAAAATATTTAGATGTGTTGGTTGTAGATGCTCAAAGAATAGGCAATAATTTGTATATGTTATTAGACAACAATGGTCAAAAATATTGTTTGAGTCAGATTGAATAAAGTTAGCTATGGCACATGAGAATGGGACACATGAATTTTAACAATCTTGTCAACATCAGCAAGAAGAAAGTAGTTAAAAAAAATTCAAAGATTACAAAGCCATCCAACACGCTTTGTGAACCTTGTCAGCATGGGAAGTAGTCCAAAAGGTGGTTCAAAATAAAAGAGTACTCGACCACTCAGATGTTAGAGCTTCTTCACACTAATTTGTGTGGACCTATGAGAACTCAAAGTACTCAAGGTGAGAAATATTTCATGTTGTTTATTCATGATTTTTTACATATGACTTGGGTAATGCTTTTATAGAAAAAATCAAAAGCTTTCAGACATTTCAAAGCATTCAAAGCATTAGTTGAGAATGAAACTAGTTTGAAGATTAAGTGTCTAAGATTAGATCGAGGAGGATAATTCATGTCAGATCAATTTATTGGTTTTGTGAAGACCATGCAGTAAAGAGACATTATTAAACAACCAAAACTCCATATCAAAATGGAGTAGTTGAATGGAGAAACAAAACAATTTAGGAGATGGTGAGGATAATGCAAAATGAATCCAAGATACCAGATAAATATTAGAAAGAGGTTGTTGTTACAGTAGTGCATATTCATAACAGAGCATTATTGAGAGTCAACAGTGACAAGACTCCTTATGAGCTATGGAAATACAAACCAATAATAGTTGATTATTTTAGATTTTTTGGTAGCAGATGCTTCATAAAAAGAACCGATAAAAACCTTGGTCAGTTTGAATCCAGAGTAGATGAAGGTATATTTCTTGGTTATTCTTGTAAAATTAAATCTTATAAATGTTATAACAAAAGAACCAAGAAAATAGTTGAAATTGCAAGTGTTAGGATAGAAGAAGATGGAACACAAAGAATCAGTGATCCAGTAGACATTCCTAAAATCATTGAAGAGGAAGACCTTGAAGAATAAGATGAAGATGAGAAGAAGGAGAAAAATGACACCAAAACCCTATCCAAATATGTCCAGAGAAATTATAATAAAAGTGACATCATTGGGGACATAAATGAAGGAATTCACACTAGAATAATGATGGTAAGTGAATCTGAGCAAGTTAGTTTCTCTTTGTTATCTAAAATTTAGCCTAAAACTTTTTTAGAAGCTAGACATGATAAGCATTGGGTTAAGGTAATGAATAAAGAATTAAATTAGATAGAAAAGAATGATACTTGGGAATTAGTGCCTAGACCAAAAAATCATAATATGATAGGAACAAAATGGGTTTATAGAAATAAGTTGAATGAAAATAGAGAAGTGACCAAGAATAAAGCAAGATTAGTATGTTTAAGATATGATCAGATTGAGGGAATAAATTTTGAAAAAACTTTTTCACTAATGGCAAGGCTGGAGGCTATTAGAATGTTTCTTGCATATGTAGTGTTTAAAAATTTCAAAGTGTTTTAGATGGATGTCAAATTCTACCTTCCTAAATGAGAATCTAAAAGAAGAGGTCTACATTAAGCAACCTGAGAGATTTATTCTCTCAAATATTAGTAGCCATGTATGTATATTGAATAAAATACTATATGGATTGAAACAAGCTCCCAGAGCTTGGTATGCAAGACTTGATAAGTACCTGCAAGATCAAGGTTTCAAGAGAGGATTTGATGATAGTAATCTCTACATCAAAACAAAGGTGAGCATCAATTCATTATTGTGGTATATGTTGATGACATCATTTTTGGAGGAAACATTAAAAAGGTGAAAAAAATATTTTTTGATAATATGCAAAAAGAATTTGAGATGTCTATTTTTGGAGAATTATCATTTTTCTTAAGGTTGTAAATATTTTATTCAGATAAAGGAATTTTCATATCTCAAATTAAATATGCTAAGGATATGTTGAATAAATTTGATTTTGAGGATTGTGCACTAGTTGGCACACCAATGATTATAGGAAATAAGGTGAGCAAGGATGAAGATTCACCTATTGCAGATCAATCTTTGTATAGATCTATGATTGGTAGTCTTTTATATTTGATAGCATCAAGGCCAAACATAATTCATGCAGTAGGTATGGTTGCAATATATCAGTTAACTCTAAAATATAGTCATGTTTAGTTGGTGAAGAGAATATTTAGATATATCAAGGGGACATTGTATTATGGATTGCAATATCCCATAGGTAAAGATTTCACTTTGGTTGTTTATATAGATTCAGATTTGGTAGGTTTCTTAGATGATAGAAAGAGTACAAGTGGAGGAGCTTTCTTCCTTAGTGATAGCTTAGTATCATGGCTAAGCAAAAAAGTATAATTTAGTATAACTTTCTATAGCTGAAGCAGAATATATTGTAGCAGTATTATGTTGTACTCAAGTGTTTTGGATGAAGCAAACTTTGGAAGATATCAAGGTAAAATATGATGAACCTATTTATATTTTTTTTGACAACACAAAAGTTATTAATACTTAGAATAATCTAGTGATGCATTCAAGAAAAAAATATATTTCCATCAGATATCACTTCTTGAGAGAGCAGGTTGTAGATCAATAGGTTAAGATGGAATATATCAGTACTACATAGTAGATTGTACATATTTTCACAAAGGCACTACCTAAAGATACATTTTAGTATCTATGAGATAATTTAAGGTTAATTTCTTTTACTTCCTACCATTGAGGATTAGCATCAGTTGAGGGGGAGCTAAGTGTTAGCTCCAGGATAAGTCCTTTGTCATTGATGTTAAAAGGGGAGAAGAACAGATATAGGTATAGGTGTAGAAATAGGTACAAAAATAGGTACAGGGAATAGGTATAAGTTACTACAGTAAGGGGGAGCTACTGTATGTTTTTGAGATGACAGTATGTACATGTTGGCATGTGCAGTGTAGGTTTCAGGATGTGGTAGTTTTAGTTTGAGGTTGCCATCAAAGACAAAGGGGGAGATTGTTGGAAATATTATCATTGATGTCAAAGGTCTAGCATTGGTGATAAAGGCCCTATAGCATTTAATGATGTTTTTAATATTCATATCTTGGCTAATGTGTGTTAATATTTATTTAATATTAATGAATATATTTTTGGTTGCATAAAAGTCAAAAGAGGGCCCATGGAGAAGTCAAAGAGTCACATGGTAAAGATAAAAGAGGAATGGGATGCATTTTATCATGAAGAGTCATCTTGAGGAATTCCAAGAGCCACCAAGTGAAGACAAAAGAGGGTATGTCACATTTTTCCATGAAGAGTCACCTTAAGGAATTCAAAAGGTCACCAAGATAAAGACAAAAGAGGAAAGGATGCATTTGCTTATGAAGGGTCATCATGTGACTTTTCAAATGTAAGGATGTGAAGGTTCATGCAATTTTGACACCATTTTCCATGTGGATTGAAGTGTCACAAAGGGTGAAGGCCAAAGGTCATTGGAAAGCTATAAATAAAGGCTTGAGAAGCCATTTGTAATATGCAAGTGTGTGCATGGTTTATATTTGTTTTAGAGGAGAGAAAAATAGGAGATATTGTAGATTTATATCATTTGTTGAGTAAGCAACATTAATATATAGTTGTGTTTTATAGACAAGAGGGGTTGGTGCTCCTGTGGGTTGGTGCTCACAAATCTTTGCAAAGGGTTGGTGCTCACAAATAGTTGTTGTGTTGGTTTTCTATAAAGGGGTTGGTGCTCCTACAATTTGGTTCTTGTGAACTTTTTAATTTGATTTGGTGCTCATTCATATACTTGAGATTGTTCTCTATGGTTTTTCCCACTTTGGGATTTCACATAAAAATTTAGTGTCTCTCTCTATCTTGTGTGGTGCATGTTATTGTTTCAGTTTTATGGCATATATTGAATGTGTGATTAAGTGATTAAAGAAAATAAATCATATTAATTAAAAGATATATAATATACTGATTCACCCCCCCCTCTCAGTATAGTTCATGCTTAACATTATGATATCATTTGGTAGGAATTAACATGCACAGCAATGCTAATGGACAAAGATACTTAAAAAACTCATAGGTAGACTAATTAAATTTATTTAATACATAAGATGTTCCACTTTAATGACCTACTCTCTATAGAGGTGCAATGAAATAGTGTAGGTTAAAAATAAGTCATGGGGCAACTCTTTCCTATAGCTTGCATTTTCTATTGATGGCTTGTGTTTCGTATTATTGGACTTACATTCTATATATATATGCTAATATGCAAGAGTCTATTTATGACATGTGTGTGTGTGTGTGTGTGTGTGTGTGTGTGTGTGTGTGTGTGTGTGTGTGTGATGAATAGACTCTTGCATATTAGCATAGTAAATCTCTACACCCAATGGAGCCATCATAACAATATATCACTTAAAAAAACTCTTCCACAAGGTTTTTCTCACATGTGCCATAAAACAACAAGAATTTCCAACGTAAGACAACCTCCCCAGATAGTCATACATTCATGGCATTAAAAAATGATATTACATACAAGAATTTTCTACATATGTTAAAAAGTGGATGCAATTCTTCTAGACTAATACATGAAAAGATCTCAAATAATTTATTTTAATGTGTTAGAAATTATTTTCTCTTATTCAAGTATGATAGCTTAATCCTCTATTCCTCCAATTTTATAAGGCCTTTTTCACTTTTAATACATTAATAGCCTTCTTTATTTTTCATTTTCTCTTAATGATTCTAAATAATTTCTCATAGCCAAGGCATGGAAAATAGATAATTCTAAAGGAAAAGATTGTTATTGAATATACCAATTTCATTTTGAGAAACATCATAACATAAAACAAACAAGTCTAGGTGATGATGTTAAGGAAGAAAGGATAACCACATCTAGATCGTATGGGTAATATGAAGGCGTCCAGTTCCTTATGTTCCAACTTGAACAATTATGTCAATGTCAAATAGTTAGACATGATGTTTGAAATACTATTACCAATCTCTCCAAGGTTATTTTCTATTCAAGTTCGAGTATTAACTAAGACATTTTTTTAAGCCCTATACTTTCTAGTTTTTTGAAACCCCTTTATTTTAAATTTTTTAAGTCCATCAACTTAAAAGAAGACAAATTAACTAGATAATAGTATATTTTTCTATGATCATTTATTGGAATTCAAGGCATTGCCTACCTGGCAATTAGAACTAAAAATATCCTTCCAATCTTTTTTTTTCTCCTCTATGCAATGCCCTTTTATCTTCTCCTCTTTTATGACTTTATCCTCCAAAAATACTTGACATGATCTACTTTTTCTATTTCCTCTCTATATGAATTAGGCATAGCCCTTCCTTCATTTTTTATTTTAGATTTTTGTTTTTCTCTTTTTTTAGTTATTTTTTATATTTATTTCTTTTTTTATTTTCTTAAATTTAGACTTGACATTTATTTTTATTCTTTATTGTATTTTTCCATTTTTTCATTTTTTCCAAGAGAATTTTTCATTTTTATTTATTTTAACACTAAATATCAAGAATTCATAATTTTATTAAATTAATTAACATCCATAAATTTATAAGAATTAAAATGATAATTTCATAAATTACTATTAATATTTCCACTAGCTTAAATGATAAAATGTACCAATTCATTAAGCTATTAAACCATACTAGCTAACCATAAAAATCAACTTTCCAAAGCAAGTAGAAATAAGCACACTATGTGTAAACCATTTTTAATGCATTCTAACATGTGCTAACTATTATGGTGTGTGTAGGGTTCTTGTTATTTCTCTCTCATCCTCCAATGTCTCCATCTATGTCACCCTTTCTGATGATGCCCTCCCTCTAGCATGCTCTAAGGGATGAGTTATCCTGTGTCAACCTCATAACATAGATAATTAGATCATATCAATATGATAAACATATAGCATAAAATATAATTTAAATAACACATAAATATGTTCATAATGTAAACATGTACACTACATCCAAATCACAATAATACAAACATGCACTATCATGTATCTAAGCAATGTCCTACTATCCCATAATAGCATATATCTCAAGCTTAGTCAGAAATATAACCAACATCAAATGTGTCAACTATAAATATCCATAAATAACCATATAATTTGTTTAGCAAGAAATTAGGATGCAACACCAATAACCCCTATATAATTATTTCTCACTTCTTATGTATCCAATAATCTAAGGAGAGAAATCAAGCCACAGGTAGTTCTCCTACCTAGTGTGATTGTCCAATTATGCTCCTCTATGTGTATGCAAATAATGATTAATATTGATACTTGACAATGCTTGTTTTGACTTAGCCTTTTGGCTTCTTTAGACATGGTTTGTGATTATTCCTATTTCTATGTTTTCAAATTGGGAATAATAGGGAAAATTTTCTTAGTGTACAATAGTGTATAGATGTATCTCAAATAAGTGTCAAGTCCATTTTGAATGAGACCTTGATTTGTTTATATAAATATCTAATTAAATAAATCATCATGTCATTGACATAATATGATTATGGGTGATATTAAATATGGGTTTGATTTTATAAAATAGTAATTTATAGGATCAAGTTATTTTGACCAGGTCAATAAGAATCGACTGGTGGTATGACTAGTTTGGCAAAACTGGCATGTATACAAGCTGACTGAACTAAGAGTCTAGAGATGTCCATGTAGGATATTTATTAGGTTTGAAATATATGTTAAGGTTCATGTAGTTGTATAATAGTATAATGGAAGGGCTGATTCATAAAATACAATGCAAGTATTAGAAGATGGTGAATTAGAAGTTTATTAAAGTACTCAAGTCATACATAGTAATTATGTAGTTTTGATGTGGGTTTTATGCACACCATAAAAATTTATGAGATTAAATTCTCTATTTTTATAATTATCAAATATAATCCAAGGCACAAGTTATAGTATTTAACTCTCCTACATATTTTATTTGAAATAGTTAGGTGAAAAACACAGATGTTATCACATCAGAGAGATCACTCTTGTAGTCATGCTTCACCTCATCTAAAAATGTTTCCAATATTACCCCAAAATGGTTATTTATGATGATTCCTAGATATAAAGTGAGAATTAGATAATAAAAAAACATAAAATGGAGAGAAAACTAGGGTAGAAAAGATGATTTTTAGATTTCAATTAGATACTCTTATTGGAATGAGTTATTTTCTAAAATCAACTGAAGTTTACCAATATTTGTATATCTCATCTTGTGATAAAAATAAAATAAATATGGTAGAGATTCTAAGGAAAGGTTTGTCATGAATATAATCTCCATAGCATTTTTTGTGTCATAACATACCACATAAAAATTTTAATAATAACACATATATCCATAGTGATTAGATTAACAAAATTAACTAAATAAATCATTCATATTAGAAACTTACTCAACCTAACTAAATTCATTCAAAACACTCAAATTTTATACCATAAGCATGAAATATAAAGAATCTAAAATATTAATACTTAAATTTGAGGACGTTGAAATATTAAGAGACTCATGAACATCTATAGTATTTTGAAGCTATCAATGTTTTCAATTAAAATCATCCTTCTAACAATGTTTAAAACAAGTGCTAATTTGGCAAGAATGGGCATAGATCCACTATCAAGGACAAAGTCCAAAAGGTATGTTTTGGTACAAAAATCATGATTCTTAGAAGAAACCAAACACAATAAGGAAGAGGGCACTAAGACCACCAACACAATGAGTTCTCAATATTTGGGTCCACACAGACCCAGGTTATCTCTAAATTGATAAAAATCATTGAGGAATATTTTCCATAACCAATTTTGTCCTTCTTGATCCTCTAAATTTATTAAAATTTGTTTTTTTCTTTGGTCCAACATGGGAATATTGATAGGTGGGGTGAAAAATAACACATCATCACATGTCAACAGCCCTACATGGCTCTCTAAAGGATTCTTCATGCTTCCCTTGATGACACTGACTTTATTGATGATTTTGGTGGCTTGGGTGACTAGGTTGATTAATACTTTCGATTTATCTTTGTTAGCCTTAGTCACATTTATAGTGAATGTTACCATTAATCTATTTAATTGTATTCCAAATTCCTTGACATTGATGACCTTGTCATCTTATGTGAATAATATAGATACATTGCTTCCTTGAAGTAGGGTCAAATCCTCCCTTATTAGAGGTGAATACAAGATATTCTAATAATTATATGGGGCTGACCTCATCTTAATTTATCATTACATGAAAATAATTAAAATATCTTCCCTAAATATAAGATAGAGCTACAAACTCATTTAGAATTACAATGTTTCAAAAAAAACACAAGAATAATCAAAATTAGATTTTATTTCACTTTAATACATTCTTGATGGAGTATTTTAAGTGATATATTAAGAAATTTAGTGTTTGGAGTGTCTGCTTGTTGAGTCTATAAGAATTTGGTGCATGTTTGGTAATATTCTTCTATTCTAGACAAGTTGATATTTGGCACTCTAAACAATGAGTATCTCATGGCCAAATGGGTTACATGCCTAGCCAAAGGGTTTATAATGCACCTTTCATTACAACTTCATGTTTTTTATTTTTCCTTGTCATATCCCACCAAGTCAATCAATTGGATGTTACCTCCCTATTTTCCTTTTGGACTCTATTTTTGAACTCATTCATAATATTAGCCAATTTTTCTAAGAATTTAATGAAAGAATCTAATATGTCATCTGACTTAAATAATGAAATAATCCCTACTTCTTGAATAAAATATAAAATTATTCCAATGACACTATCAAGAGAACCAAGAATTATATGCATCTCTTTTATTCATTCTAATAAATAAATCCTCATGTGAATCATCCAATTCTATCATAACCAAATATCATATAGATTCATGATTTACAGTTGTGAAAACATGTTTTTATTGATAAACTTTATTAGATTTGCCAATTTGGCCTTAAACTTAGTAATGGGATCTAAATAAATTTTCACCTTTTATTTCCAAGGTGTACCATTCTCCTTGGACTGGAAATTTTTAGCTAAGAACTCATATAGAGACTCCAATGTCATTTTCACTTCTTCAACAATACCCTCAGATACCAATGCCTTTATTTGGGTTTCCAATCTCTACATTATTTATTTCATCCCTTAGATAACATTTTCTTCTATCTCACTAATTTTAGTTTCCATGAACTCAAGACCCTCTACATATTCATCCATCTTTCCTAGTTTATCCTTCATCTTCCTTGTCAAGGTGAATAACTCCTCCTCAGTCTCATGAAAAATTGGAGTCTCCCCTTTGGTTATATTCCTTATGGTTACTTAGTTGAGATTTCCATCAGGATTCACCTTTGATTTGTCAAATATTACCATTTATTTTATTTTATCTTTGGCCAATTATATGCTCTATATCCAATCTTCTTCTTCTTGATATATGGAAGTGGCACTGGAAGAGGGTGGTGTGACCAATGTGGTTGGTGATGGAATAAATATGGGAGGTATAGGATTTGTAGCTAAAATTTCAATAATGATGAAGTATGTGCATGTAGAAGTGGAAACATGGGTTTATGTTTTGGAATAATTGGAAGGTGGTGGATCAGAAGTTACAACTAGAGGAGGAAATGGGGTTTTTATTATTGGAGGAGGAGGGACTATGGTTTCCATATGAATGGTGGGATGATGGGATATCATTTATGTTTAGATAATGATGATAGTGGCTATCTTACTCTTTCCCTTAGTATCCTTGGGATTTTTTATATAATTTAAAATGATATTAGGAATCCCAACCATAACAGTGACTTTTGAAGTTGGCAAAATTGTAATTGGTTCAACTATTTTCATTTCTAATCTAGATAAGTCCACTAGAGAGACTTGTTTATGAATTGTCACAAAAGTGACTACAGTGGAAGATGTTATTTTCATAATTCCTAGGATAGGTGAATACACTACTTTCATAATATGTGTCAATTTTATAGTCATAGGAAAAATAGTTAGTGGGTGACATTGTGTATAAATCCTTGGTGCTAATTATCTTTCTTAAACCTTGGTGACCAGGGTTGGTTTCAATAGAGCAATTGGTGTGGTTACCTCTACTTAAGTCATTATTTGAGGAGTGTCCATTGGGTAATCATCAAGTTGGGTAATTTAGGTATATGGAGGAGTTATTACATATTTTTCCATTGTTTTTATGGTAATTGGGGAAAGACTATCTAAAATTGTAATAAAATAAGGAGATTGAAAAGGAAATGAAGCAATGATTGTGTTATTTTTGTCATAAGAATAATTTTTTTGAAGAACATTGGTGAAGGTAAGAATTGCAATAACTTTATTTTTAGTAAGGCCTCTATTCTTAGTGAATCATCCTGAACCTCAGATGTTCTTAGTCTCCTTGTGTGGGATGTTATATTTGAATAGGCACAAGGACAATGCTAATAATGTTCATCTTTCCTTTCACATATTCATCACATTTTACATTAATAAAGACACAATAATGAGGATGATGGTTATGATATATAGAAATAATACCTTCCTTCTTAAGGCTTTTATATGTGCCTTAACATTTATCCTTGGGTCCCAATGGTGCAGGTTATGGTTACTCAAATTGAAATACAACCTATGTGTTGCAACTGTATGCATATTTATCCAAATCTTGAAAATACTTAGAAAAACTTTGAAAGTCATTTGAGGACATGGTGATGTTTATTATCTTTTCATATTTATGCTACTACATTAAGAATTTGGTAGGCTATCTTTTGCTCAACTAACTTATTGAGAACATAAATAGGCAGTCTATGATGGGATACATGTAATCCATATACCCTGATAAATTTGAATTTTGGATAATACAAATAGGCCCCTATACACATTATATATTATCATTTAATCTAAAATCCTGGGCATAATATATTTGTTGATGGCTTGTTAGACTGGGGGATAAAAACATTCACATGCTTACCCAATGTAGTGCCTAAACCTATGTGGATATAGCTTAAAAAAATGATAATGGACCAATGTCCCTAGAGCAAGGGTTCATCTTGTATTTTTTTAAAATATGACTATAACAGAGGTAACATCTACCTAATATGACATAATGTAAATATTATCTTCATTCCTCACCTTCTACAACCTATTACTTGAGATTAAAATAAATAATCTCTCCCGAGGCTAGGATTTACCTATAATTGATAATCATGGAAAGAAGGGGAACCCATACCTTGTTAACATGAGATATATTTGGATTCCCATATACTATTTTTATTAATTCCAAACCTAGTCTAACTTTTAGTTCTAATTGGTTAATAGGAATGTTATCAACATATTCCTCATTTACCCACCTCACAGGGTTTTTAGCCCAGTCCTTTAACACTTATATGAGATTGTTTTTGGTGGTCATTCTAACACAACCTCTTTATTATACAAATCAATGGGTTGGGGAAGTTGATATCACCATTATATGACTAGTCTAATCATGAATGTAATTTCATTATTTTAATTCAATGATAAGACCAAATCATCAAAATAGTGTGTTCTTATGAAGATAATGTGCAACAACTATACATAAAGAAATACATGTAGTTTGGAAAGAATTTGATGAATTCTAACATGTTTTATTTCCAATAAATCATCAGTTTAGGTGGTGACTATAAGATAGGGCTTTATTCATTAGATATTGGGCTCATCCCAACTACTTCATATTATATTTCATTTTAGTGTTTTAATCTCATTCCTAAGACATCTGATATGAATTGAGTGTTTGTGTATATTTAGGAAGTGCCATATGATAACAGGTAAGAAGCCATAGCTTGTCAGTAATCAATTATTTAAACTTTGTTCCTTATTTACATATATCACTTGTCTTTAAATAGTTGATTAGTTTCTTAGAATTCATAATGTTCTTGTTATAAATTTTGATTGCAATTAGTCTTTTTGAGCATAAATAAAAATTGAATGAATTGGCCTTTATTAGTTTGTGTTCACTTTAAATCCTCAAATGATGAAAATGATTTTTAGGATCATGTAACTTAAATTCTAGAGTGGTATTTACATTTATTTGAATGATTTCCAATTGAAATTTTGATTTCATATTGAGTTTTCATAGGTTCATAAATTAATTATAGACCACACATGTGTCCTTATTTCACCTTTTACGTAAGATTTTTTTGAGTTGGGTTAATGTATTAGAGTATCTAGATTGGCCATGTGTCCTTTTCTTATTAGTTCAGAGTCTCATGGTCCTTAGTTTTTGTGATGCACAATGGTGTACCACTTTGAAGTTGTAAAAATTGGGCACATAGATTTGCTTGATTAGTTCACCCCTTTCACAATTCTAGGTTTTTATGTAATCTCTTCATAACTATGAGGTGCATAGGAAATAAATAATGGCATGTATAATATTAGTATTGCTTCACAATCACACATTGCTAGCTCTCTTAGGACTTCTTTAAGTGAGATCATAACATGATGACACATGGAACCTCTATATAAGGTTTCTAATTAATAATTCTTGATCTTTTTGTAAACCCCTTTTTTAATTTGGGAGGATGTGAGAGTGTGAGAACATGACAAGTGAAATTTAGTGACTAGCTTAGGCATTTTAGAATTTCAATGAGAGTGTTACAATATTTAGAAGGTGCAAAAGTGTGAAATGTAGAAATATGGAAGAATGTGTGGCATGCTTTGAATGGATCAAAGTCTCGTAATAAAAAAATTTGATGTGCAATGGTGCGAAGAGTGTATGATGTGTGTCGAATGAGAATGAGACATTTGACATGTTGTGATATAGGTTCTTGCAACCTTTGAAAATGGTGTAAAGGAATGTGAATACCATACAAGAATGTGAAGATAATCATGTATAAAATTTTATTATTTAGCTTTTACATATTTATAATTTGGCTAAGTAAAATAAATAGTCAATATTGTGAGGAAGTGCAAAAAGAAACAATAAAGCTAATTTTAAAATGCCATAAATCCCATATTAATGTTTTTCCAAAATATCATAAAAATTAATGAATGGGGAGTGATTTGTGGATAATATTTCATAAATGAGCTAAATTAAAAGTTGATTCATTTGCATACACTCAATTTAGACTTGTACGTTATTTAGCCATTAGACCAACATTTAAAATTTTTAAAAAACTATCAGGTCAAATAACTAGAGATTAAATTATTTATTTTAATGATAATTTGAATGTTTTAAAAATTAATTAATATGAGATTTTTTTCCCTATTCATAAAATAATAGGGGTGTGTTGGATATAAAAAATGGTAACTTTTATGGGGAAACACTATTAGGTGCTAGAACCTAAATTTATTGGTTAGATTTTGAAAAGAAACCAACATTGTGTTTCAGAATATCATGTCACATATAAAAACTTGAATTTAAGTTTTAACTTTATCAAATGACATGATAAGTTTTAGGATTAAGAAATTCATACGTGAAATATTTCAACTAATTTTCCATTGGATTTTATCTTTAACTCAAGATTGATAACTCAGAAAAAAATTATGGAGGATATTATCTACTTTCCTTATCTTTTTTATCTTTTATATTTGGATTAGATAATAAAGTCTTGGGTATTATTATGATGCCAACTAGGAATCTATAGACCCAATAGATTTACATTTTGCTCCAATGTGGACCTTGCGCCGTTGCCAACTAGGCATCTATATCCATGATGGAGATTACCTGAATCATCCTCATAAATATATATTTTTTATCTAGCTTTACTAGTAAAGGTTTATTTTTATTTTTATTTATTTTTTAAGAGGGTTATGAATGAATATAGCCATGTCATGGGACATATCAAAAAAAAATTGCACGATCAATCTTCTCTTTTCAATGATTTTTACCAAGATCAACTTATTGTTTTGTAAGTGTAAGCATGTATTTTTTTAGTGAAAAACCATTATTACTTCACCTGAAAACTTTAAAATAAAGATCCAAACCATGTTTAAAATAAGAAACTTTCAAACATAATATTAAAGTATCTTAAAAGTCTAATCAGTCTATCTTAATTTTAAACACATTTCCATGTTCCTAGTTTGGGTCAACCAGTTTGTTGGTAATAAAGTCCCCATATTGTAAATATAAATCCAATAATGTGTAACAATAGAAGCCCTTAACATAATTATATGAAAAATTTATCTTGAATAAGACTTATTAACTAACTAACAACACCGAAATAAAATTCTAAACAAGTACTAAATGAAAATTATCTAAGATATCACAATAATGCAAATAAAAAATATATTCTAAGCTATTTATAAACTAACCTAATTATAAACTAAGACTCGCAATAATTTAGAGGTGGATGACGAGGGATAGCAAAGAAGTAATGCTTAAACTATTATTCATTCACTAGCAATGACAAGGCATTACCTTGCAAGTATTTTAATCTGAATGTATTATTTCCTAAGATATCATAAATATGGTATGGGTAAATCTATAATGGGGTGATCTTGTCATGTTTACCCTTATTCTCATGTGCTTTGTCATAGATCAAGACTAAGTCTAAAATTACCAATGCTTTCAATTTATCTCTTTTATAAAACCGTTTGTTGATGGTATCATGATGTTTACTAAAATTATATAGAACTTCCTCTATTGCTTATTCTATTTTTATAATATCCAATAGCATTGATCATATTATTTCATCTCCCTCCATGTATTATTTCATGAATTGGTAAGTTAAGATCTTCAAGGTTATTAGGAAGACTAGTTCTTGGACATAAATCAATAAGAAAGGAGAAGATTTGAGGATTATTTATGCTTGGTTATATTCACCCATAATGCATATTTCAATCAAATATGCCACTCCTTGGGTTTTTTCTTGATAAATTTTGTAATTACATCAATTAAATTATTGTTTATTGATTCAGCCAGACCATTCCCTTGAGGGTAGTAATTATATTAAAAAAAAATTATGATTTTATCATCATAGGCCTATTCAATATTTTTTGTTGATTGGAAAGTAGGACCATTGTTACAAACCTAGGAGAAAGGTGTCCCAAACCTTGTGACTATTCTCTTCTAAGAATTTGATAACCTCTTTTATTGTGTTATTCTTTACGAAAATGGATTCATTCCATATCATACAACATTGTATATCTATTAATATGAAATTGATTCCTTTTAAGGAGTTAGGATTGATTACTCTAATAAAATCTAATCATGGTTGAGTGAACAGATGTCCTTTAATCACTGGATGCAATGGTATGGTTGTGTGTACCTCTTTTTTGGAAATAGTTTGCTATTCATGATGTGTTCATACATGATTATGTATGTCTTTAAAAATTTTGGACCATTAGTATCTTACTCTCAATATTTTATGCACCATCATGTTACCTAAGGATGACCATTCCCTATATTTTCATTAAATTTTTTGATGATTTCCTTAGCTTCTTCTTTAGATACACAACATAGATAGATTCCTTCATATGTTACCTTATACAGAATGCCTCTCTTTATCAATAAATAATATTCCTCAAGCCTTAATGCCCTTCTCTATTATTTATTCAATCCTAGGGAATAAGTCCCATATAATAAATAAGTTATGATATGATCATACCAATCATTTTTAGTAGAATAAATTTTATCTACTTGCATCATTGTAATATGGGATCAATCTCAATCATCAGTTGTATAAGCCATTATTCTCGTATCAATTTGGCTAGTTTTATCTCTAGATCATACTCCAATATTTTTCCATCCATTTTCCCCTACATTCTCCCAATTCATTTTATCCCAACATAAGCTTCACAATAGGGTCTAAAATAATAGCATAGTTTTTTATATGAAGTATATAATTCCTAAAAAAAATCACAATTTTTACTACTGTATGCTTGTTTATCCAAAAATAGATACTTGATTTCAACATATTTCATATGCATGTTCATTAATTCAATGGGATTCTCATTATTATCAATATTTTGTGTGAGCACTACTGCAATGGTATGGTCAAAGGTAAAATATTTTGTGTGTGTGTGTGTGTGTGTGTGTGTGTGTGTGTGTGTGTGTGTGTGTGTGTGTGTGTGTGTGTGTGTGTGTGTGTGTGTGTGTGTGTGTGTGTGTGTGTGTGTGTGTGTGTGTTTGTGTGTGTTTCCTTGGTAGAATTAGGGCTAGCTAGTACTAGAGCTTGGTTTATAGTATCCTTGATTTATTATAATGATCTTTTATATTCATCTGTCCATTATAATTTATCATCATGTTTTAGCATAACATTCAAAGGTCCTACAATCTCAGTAAGACCAGAGATAAATTTTCTTACAAAATTAATTTTTCCAAAGAATGATTTAAATTCCTTCTTGTTATTGGGAAGTTGATTATTAGAAATAAAATTCACTTATTCTCAATTGATGGTGATACCTTACTTTATCATGACATGACTATGTATCTTACCCTCTATCACTACAAAAATACTTTTCTTAAGGTTAGGTAAGATACCATTCCATTTGCATCTATAAAATACACTTTGTAAATGTGAACATGTTTAAACATATCTTTATAAAACATGGTTAGATCATCCATATAAATAATGATGAATTTATCAACTATTCTTTGAAAGCTGTAATCCATAGCATGTTGAAATTTACTCCATTTATCATATAGAATGGCATCCTATTATTCAAAAAAATCCATGCTTAGTGGTGAAGGAAATTTTAATTATATCCCCTTGGTTTATTAAAACATGATTGTAACCTAAAAATCCATTTTGTAAATACATCATTTTAGAGCCACTAACAATTTTAATCACCTCATATAAGTAATGTTATGGGTATTTTTCTTTGTCTAGGTATTTTTTAGACTTCAAAAATCTACACAAAGTCTAATTTCTACACTTTTTTTTTAAACTAGAGTTGAATTTGCTAGCCATGTTGAATGCATAATTGGAAAGATGATTCTTGTAATGATAAATTTTTGTACCTCCTTATATATAAGAGGTTATAATGAAGGATTAATAGGTCTCTATGTTTGTCTAAAATTATTGGTAATAAACAAGGCTACAAAATTATAGACTATAATTCATATACATGTGTGTGACTCACACTATTTTATCTTTTGTATCATGTTTTGGATGTATTTGGAACTTGAAAGCATGTCAAGAGTGTTTATAAGATGAAGGTCTTTATTTTATTATAGTGAAAGGCTAGAATATGAATCAACAATGCCTTATAAGTGCTCTATATATATCACTCAATTGTATTATAAAAGAGTTACGATGTAATAGAGATTAGTTTATAGTTCTTAATTAGATTTCTTGAAAATATTTTATCATTAGTTTGTGCATAGTGAATGTTATGTTTGTCTAAATCTATTTAATCATGTAAAGTAATACTAAATGTTATGTATCTATTAATAATGCATTCCCATGAATAAATGTGTCATATTTAACTAAATACTAACTTGTTCTAGCCTATGACTATGTTTGCATTATGATTTTGTTCCTAATTTTCACAAGTATCCCTATATTAGCATGTTCTGATGGGGTTTTCTAGGAACTTATGCTAGCAATGGTACGGTGAGCATGGAACCTTAAAACATGTTGTGATGGATACTAGAACATAGAGACTTAGAGATATGTCTCAATGAATGAATTCACAATTTTAAAAATGAATAAGTAAGAATAATAAAGAGTTGGTTTTGCGCAAGAGGTTATTCACAAACACATTTAAGATGAAATATTTGAGATTTTCTAGTGCAAATTGCCTAGACTATTAAGTGTACAGCCATCAATATTGAAATACTATTATTTTTGGTAGAGGAAGATATAATTTCCATCTTGGATGGACTAAATACTAGAAAACTATGAATATTAGACACTAACTAGACCCATGCATTACATCATTGTATAAAAACTACTATCAATAGATATATTATAGAATTTTTTATACAAGGATATTTGGATTTTGAGGTTGTGTAAGATCTATTTATGAGAGGAATATGAGGAATGTTTCTCTAGTGACTACCTACTCTTATCAATATATTGGTTATTGAAAAGACCATGGTACCTATCCCTACCAACATGGAGAAGTCACTTCAGGTGTTATGAGGGTGTGTGCAATATAGGAGGGAATGTTGGAGATCTAAACAGAGGAACTTGAACCTAAACTCAAAATATGGAGTATGTATATAAATAGAGTGAGAAAAAAATTATGGGATGAGAAAGAGAGTTGAGACAAAAATAAGGTAGAATAAACAAGATAATCAAGATGTAATTGTGAGTAGGAGTAGGAGTAAAATAGAGGGTGCATAAGAGAGGGGAGCCTAGAGATAGGCTACACAATTTATAGAAATTTGGTAATTTTGATATTATGCGAAGGAAGGAATGAAAGGTCCCAATAAAGAAGAAGACAATGATTTAGATAAAGAGGATATAGAACAGAACAAGCAGAAAGAGGAAAGTAGAGTAGCAGTAAAGTAGTTAGAGGATAGTGATAGATTATAATTACAAGGAATGATATTATTTGGACTAGGGAAAGTTTGTTCTCTAGAGGAAGCTATGCAAAATCATAGGATTATCATAAGTCAAGATTGTAGATAGAAGAATTTAAAGACACGGATCATTCATTTCATAAGTATGTATCCTCCATCCCATTTTATCTTCAAAAAAGAGAAATCAAAGTGTAGAGGTTACAATAGGAGGAAATTTATTTGAATAATTTATACATAAATTTGGTAATCTTAGTGTAAAAACTAAGAAAAAAATAGACAATAAGAAGTTAGAAGAGGATAAGTTTTATTTTACAACAAGTTTTGAGACACTAGTAAAGGCTAATACATAGAAGCCAGTAGTAGTAATTACAAGTGCACCAAGCATGTCTCTGAACATAGGAATGTTTATTGGCTTGACACCATATGATGGGTATTTTAACCTTGAGAAATATTTTTTAACTTATGACACAAAATGGTAGGTTAAGGGATTGACCACTGAAGATGTGAAAAATGGCAAGCTCATTAGGGCCTTAATAGGCCAAGCTCTAGAATTCATATATAAAAGAGATGTTTCTTCCCTAAATTTTAAATAGGGAAAAAACTAATTAATAATAGAATTTAAAATGAATAAGTGTACTAGTCAGAACATTTAGGATCTTAAAGATATTTGGTATCAAAGTGGAGAATTAGTATGGGAGTATGATTATATATTCTCAAATGCAATAAACAAAGTTAACTTTAGTTTGGAAGATAAAGATAATTTTGCATTGTTTTTAGAGGGATTATGATCAAGGATTAGGTTTTACATTGTGTAATCACAATTACTTACTAAGGTTAATACATGAGTAGTGGTATTTTGGGTGAAATATATTTAGGATTATGGATATGCTCCATTTACTGGATCTAAAATTGAGACAAAAATAAATGTTTTTTGAGAAAAATGGATGAGCTTTATGAAATAAACAAACCCAAAATGAGACTATGGTGTATGGAGTGCAGTAAGGAAGGGATTCATATGAATGATTAACCTAAAATGAAAACATAATTATACAATATATATGTAGAGTTATAGGACATGCAACATCAAAACATCATCTACTATAGCAACACATACAAAAATTACAGAGCCTCTACTATAATTTTTGTAATCACCAAATCATGATGATAAGAGTTATAAAGGTATACAAGAACTAAAAAATACATCACTAAGAACATCTTCATAGTTTTATCACAATATATGCTTACTACAAAGTAGGTAATTTTAGGGCTAGAGGTATAAGTTTACAGTGCAACATAAGGTGTTTCTGGGTGGATTCCTTCATTTCCACAATATCAACCCCAAGGTATATTCAAATGGATGCCATCATCTCCATATAATCAATACCAATCATTGTGGAAAACTATGTTTCCCTAATCACAACAATTAAATTGGGCTCTATCATCTCCTCAACAATAGCAACAAGGGGGGTTTGATGGGAAATAATCAAAATGTTGGGGTTTATAAAAAAAAAGGATATAGGGGGTACCATCATAAACGATAGGGAGGTTTCAATAATGATAATATATAATCTCATCAACCAATTCATTACTTTCTGTGCAGTGAATATAATCACTTCACTCAAAACTACACAACTAACCCTCAAAGGCAAACATACTACATCTATTGTAGAGTTTCATGACAACATCATATTGAATATTGTCTAGTTCTGGAGAATCAAAGGAAAGACAAACTTTTTAAAAACATAAACATGATAAATTCACACCCCAAGGAGAATGTGTTCATGTAAGAAGTTACGAAGCAACATTATGTAGAGTAAGGATTGCCTCCTCTAAAAATATCACAAGATCAGAGAATTAGAAAGGTTCAATACAATAAGTATTCTAAGCATGTGATATAAAAAGGCTTGATGTACCAAATAACCCAAGTTCTCTATAATATACAATAGTAGGTACATCATAGTGAGATGAGATGCCACAATCATTGATGAATAGATATATAGGTTGATTATCCATATAATGAGGGTAAAAGGAGTAGTTATTACCTTGAGTGACCTTTTAAAACTTTTGATCACTCTAAAAAATGAAGATATATCATATAATATAAAAAATATTTTAAATAATTTTCTAGAGTGCATACAATGAGGTTAGTATCATACTGACAAGGTAGTTTGGTACATAAAGATTAAGAGGCCTTGGGATGTTGATTCCCACATAGATATTGAGATGTCAAGATATGAAGTACCTAATGATTTATTTAATTTTTGAAGCACAATTAATATGATTCCTTAGTCTACCTAGAAATATATTAGATGACCAACACTCAATTACAGTCTAGTGATACTAATCCTCACAAATAATGGCAGTGTAAAGCCTTTTACCTGATTGGAAGATTTGAAATCAAAGTGGTTGAATTAAGCCTATGAAGTGATTTTGAAGTGATTGACATGAATACTAATGAAATGCCCTACCCTATTTTAACTGATAAAAATTAGGCCTGTGATGGTCAAATGGTCATTAACATAGTGCACAATCAACTAGAAGTGCAACAAGGGGATAAAATAATCATTATACCCTTAAATAAATCAAAGCACAAACCATACATCATACCTAAGGATCTGAATTCATGGCATGCATATAGAGATAGTAGTTGGTTTTAAGTTAAGTAAAAAATCTAAATTTGATGCTTTGAGAGTTGTAAGATATAAAATTTTCTAACCAAACATGTAGTTTAAAACAACTAAAAAAGCTACCTACATACCCATGATAATAAAGGCAATAGTTTTTTAGTTTAAAATAGACAAATATAAGTCACCTTTTGTGCAATCACCAACCAGGTTAGAAGTGGATTTTGTGTATAAATTAGTTGTGATAGATATGGACTAAGGTTTTTACCCTGGGAGACTATTTCTTCAGTCATTAGTGACTTAGATACTTACATGTTGAATTGGTCAATGGAGATCATGAGGTATGCCCAATTTAAATGTTTTTTACCACATAAAATCAACTACCTCAATACTTTGTAATTAATGATTTGAATAAATTTATTCTAAGGCTTGATCATCATGTGCCAAATAAAGACCAGAGGGTGAGTGCACTAAATTATGCACTCAAAGGAGCTATTGCGACTTGGTGGGAAATCCATAGAATAAAATTATTACATTGGGATAAGGTCTATAAACTATTATGTTTTTGATTATAAATATATCCTACTATCAGGTAAAATTAGCCTTTTTTTAAGGACAATGTCAATAAATGCACATTCATAAGTGTGTGGATGTATGGTTTGCATAGAAGGTAGAACCCAAATATTGAGTGCATGTATTCAAACATACTATGGTAATGCTCCCAATGGCATGGTACATACACTAGAAATACAAATGAGAGATAAAGAATTGGTTTCAGGTATAACATGATTTCATTCAGACTTTTGTTTTTGAGGATGAGAATCCTCTGGTGGAGAATGCTCTCCAAAAGTTGAAATTTTTTCTATGTTATGGGTGAGTATAATACTTAAGTATTGTTAAAAACTCATCTGCATAACAATAAATAGGTAGATATTTGAATGTATCTATCCACAATTACAAAGCAATCAAATAGAAGTAGATTTTTATCAAACCATGCAATAAGATCATATATGATGAAGAATTGAAATCCATTGATAATGATGAGGACTTAGATTTGATAAAAAAATTTGAACTAGAGCAAGAATTAGAGGAGCCTAAATCCAAACTCACAAATCAAAATGAAGATCAACAACTTTGAAATATTAATATCCAGGATCAAGGACACAAAATAGTGCAAGATTTAATTCCAAGTGGCTCCAACAAAGTATATCAATAACCCTTAAATAAGTTGGTAGGAAATATTTGGATAGAACCAACACCAAAGCCTACGACTTTGGGTGATTAATAGACACAAAATGAGAATTCAAAAGCATTACAATTACTATGAGATTACTGTGATGTATTTCCAATAAAATTCACAAAATTGAAAGGGTGGACCACTCTCTAGGCTAAATTCACATAGAACTAAAGGAATGTGCATGACTTGTGAAAAATAAATCATACAAGTTAAGCCCTAACATAATTTTGAAATTATTAAAGGCCGAACTAGATCACATGAAATATGCAAGCATTATATATCTAGTGGAAAAATCAAAATGGGTCAACCCAATGGTGTTGTATCTTAAAAATTGTGGAAATTAGAGTGTGTGAGGACTATAGCTCACTAAATGGCATATGTATAAATGATATTTTTCAAATTCCTTTCACATATAAAGTCTTGGAGTTAGTCACAAGATGTGAATTCTACCCTTTCATCGATGGGTTTAATGGGTACCACCATATTCCAATTGTAGTAGAGGATCAATCCAAGATAATATTTGTAATAGAGTGGGGATATTTTGCATCCAAGGTAATGTTGTTTAGCTTTAATAATGGTCTAGTTATTTTCTCTAGAGTGGTTGTCACTACCTTTAAGGACTTCATCCATGAAATTATTTAAGTACCTAGATGATTGGGATATGTTTTCATTATTCAAGGAGCACTTTTCTAAGTTATGACTTGTGTTGTAATGATGTTGATCTGTACAAATTATGCCAAACTTGAATAAGTTCTTGTATTTCATGCCTTCTGGTGTCTTGTTAAGACATGTAGTGTGCAAAGATAAGATCTTTGTGAATCAAACCAAAATCCTAGTAATTGAGGGTATGCCACCCCTCACAAGCTCCATAGAGGTTGGATCATTCTTGGGGCATACAACATACTATAATAAATTTACATAAAAGTTTATGAACTAATATATACTCCAATAGAGAAGTTATTGTGAAAAGATACAAGTTTCGAGTGGACAAATAAGTTTTAAACAACATTCATGGATCTAAAGTAGAGATTTGTCATTGTGCTCATTTTGGTCATCCTAAATGGAAAAAACCCTTCTGTGTTCATGTAGATGCTTCAAGAAATTCAGTAGTTTTTCTCACTCAACTAGGAGATGAATGATTAGACCATATAATCCACTTCACAAGTCACAAACTATCATCTATAGATAAAAACCATAAAACTACAAAACAAGAAGCTTTGGCTATTGCTTTTTCACTCCAAAATTTTAGACATTACCTTATAGTAACACCATTTGAGTTTTTTTACTAATCATTGGGTTCTTTTGATACTTAGTAAATAATCCTATGTTATAGGAAGGATATATTGTTGGTTAATTTTATTCCAAGAGTTTAAATTTAGGATCAATGTGAAACTAGGAAGTTAAAATGTGCAGCTAGAGCATTTGAGTCAAATATGTAATGGAGAAGAACCATAATAGCTATAAGATGAATCACCATATGCACATTTGTTTCACATATCTATTATTCTTGAGAACATGGAAGACATCACACATTTTATGGAGTATGGGATCTTTCATGTGCACTATGTAGAAATGGAAAAAAAGTAATTGATTACTAGAGCCATCATGTTAAGCATCATTGATGGGTTTTTGTATAAAATGGGTAAAGATGATGTACTATGTAGAGTGGATTTGGAGCATGAGTGACCTCAACTTCTTGAGGAGGCACATCAAGGAATCACAAGTGGGTATTTCTTAGGAGAATAAACTACAAGGAATATACTATAATTAAGATGCACATTGGGTTCTAAAACACAATGATATCTACCAAAGGATAGACAAGCCTAATCAAAGAGATGAGATGATTTTGAATCCTATGCTTGTAGAGTATCCATTTGAGAAATAGGGAATCAACTTTGGAAGGCAATAAATCCACTCAGTAATCATATTAATGCAAGATACATCATCATTGTGACCAATTACTTCACCAAATGGGTGGAAGCTGCTATGACACCAAGTTGTAGTCCTAAGGATATAGCTAAGTTCTTGTATGAAAATATTATAACCAGATTTGGTTGTTCGATTAAACTAGTTAGTAATAGATGTATGCATTTCCTTAATAACACCATCAAGACTCTAACAAAATATTTTATGATATCGCACCATAAAATCATAGCTTATCATCCATAATAAAATGGACAAGTGGAGGCATCAAACAAAGTCTTTGGTAATATGCTCACCAAGATATGAAATGTCTAAAGAGATGATTAGGAAGATCAGATATGCATTACAATGATTATGAGACTAGGGGATCGAGATTATCTATAGGCACAATTGATGGATTTAACAATAATGTAAGCAAATAAATAAAGGGCACAATGGACACAAAATTTTAATAAGCTAAGTCAGAAAGTGTGGCATGATCATAATATGTGATCTAAATAATTATTTCCAAAATAAGCAGTCTTACTATATGATAGCAAATTTAGAGCATTTTTGGGCAAGTTTCACATTATATGGAAGGGACCTTACATCATTCATGGCATCTCACATAAAGGAGAAATTATCTTAAAATATCTTTAGGGAACCATTCTACTAGGAAATGCAAATGGTTATAGGCTTAAGCCTTACCATCAATAATCTCTATTAGATATCACAAAAAAGGGAGAGAGGGTGTTGAGTGGAATCATGTAGTTTAGGATTTTTTATTAATATATTGTTTTGATATTTTGGTTTTAGGTTTATGTGTGTTTTTATATTACAATTTACATATCATAGGACATTAGAACTAGGGATGAAAATTCAAAGTCATAAAGTGTAATCTGTGAGAAAATCTAGCATGAATGTAAGATAAATGTAATAGTTATATCAAAATCATTAATTAATTATAGGAACAAGGTGCTAACAACCAACATACAAAGAAATTAAAATCAATGGTCATTCAAAACCATTAATGATGATACACTTAAAAGTTTGCATCTTTCCTAAAGTAGATTGAATGTCAAAATGAAAGGATGTACAATAAAGTAAATTGGATTGGTGAGAATATGACATGTCACATCAATAACTACCATTGGAGGACTCAATGTTTATAGACACATAATAGTAACCATCACATCACTAGTAATTGGTTGACAATAATTTACAAGGTAAAATCATGTACAACTAGATCAACACATTTAAACCATTATGTTAGATGGATTTGAATGGTAAAATCCATATAACAAGGGTGCATATAACATAAGGAAATTACACAATATTTTAAAATAAGATACCTCTATGATTTGAGTCTAATTTATTTAATTATGCGCTTATTCCTTTGTATGGACACTACAACCAAAGAAACTTTTTAAACGTCACTACAATAGAGATCATGGATGATGCACTACTTTTAATCCCTCTCATAGATATACAAAAGGAAGAAATGGGGATTTGTATGTCTCTCTAAAAAACTATATGCCATGATCCATACCCCTTTAATTTAATTGATTTTACAAATGCCAATATGTTTATCCATGACCAATCAAAAGAATCATAAGTAGGAGCCCTAGCACTCTAACACCCTCTATGAGGCTCTGATGTAGAGTGATTCATCAAGATTCCTAATTTTGGGTAGTTGTATGAGATGATGCTCATAATACTCAGTAGATATAATGAGGATGGGATCCATATCTCATTGGATATCATCATTTTCATCAACCCTAAAACCATGGCATGAGTGACAAGACTCCCAGCTCAGGGCAAATCTATTATACCCTACAATACCAAGTCTTCCCCAATTCATTTAGATGCAAAGGAAAAGTATAATATAGCATTCATGGGGATCCATATCGACATGGTGTATGACACATTGGTGTACACTCTATCTTATTACATCACCAGGTGGTTCTAGTAAACCACCAAGACCACATGATAAGTAATGAAAGGGGTTATTGACATTACCTTCAAAATGATCAAGATGGATGAAAACTTCAATTGGCCTAAATTTTTGGCTTCTGAGCTCACAACCAATATTGAAAAGGTCCTCGCTAGAACAATACAGGTGTTCCAGTATTAATTTTTTATCCTATTTCTTTATATTACTCAATGTAAGTTATCAAAGGGTTTATTTAACCTAGATGAAGACTTTTCACTTATGACTATATTTATCAGCCTTTCTTAGACTAAGATCATTACTACTACAATCATTTGGCCAAGTTAAAGCAATGGTGGGTTGATATCCAATCCCTAATCCTCTTGCACCCTAGGTTACCCAAGGATGTTCTAAAATATCTAGGGCATCATGCATCTATTACAAAGTTGTATGATGGTACTCATATCAGAATCCATAAATTACCCAAAGCAACAACCATTTCACTACTCTTTTTCATTACAATGTTGGATGTTAAGGCATAATTATTATGACAAAAATCCTTAGCTATTAGAGAAATGACCCTTGATATTTATGCCTCCAACCACATAATAACCTTTGACTACACAATCCTAAGCCCAAGCACATACACTGAAATAGACTAAAACAACTCCATCATAAGCTATTAGGGGCAAGCATAAGGTAATAGCATTGTGAACCTTATCTCCACCACAAAATAAGAGGACCCAAAATAAAAAATATTGATATAGAACATGTATGTACCAAAAATAACTATATAATGTGATCTTTCAGAGCTAGGAATCGATGAACATGAATTTTTATAGTCAATACTCATAGACATAGGTAAGGTGTTCTATGATCAAGAAGAAGATAATATTTTTTTCTTTTGGAAGGTCGTATACACCTACCAAGTATAGAATCATGTGCGATAAGACTTATGGGTTGATATCACCCAACCTCCTCATTCTATAATAACAACACACAAATGGATTCAATTTGTTCTCTTTCATGTGGATCTAACTATAGGATCTTCTAGTGCACATGGAGAGAATTCCTCATTGTAGTGAATCTTACCACTAGATTTAGTGTATAGGAAAAAGACCCATTGTGTGTTAGAATATCTCCATCAATCAAATAATGGATGGTTTATTTTGTAGATCCATTGGTGAAGGTCAAAGTATGGCAAGAACAAGGACTTGAGCAATAGCCTCAAGAACTAGTTTGGACTTACAAGAGACTAAAGAATAATCTCACTCCTCCACCATATTCTAGACATAAGTCATCAACACAAAGAGATAATATAATTAAATCAACATCATCATCAAATTTATATTCACTGCTTGATTCACTAATTACTATGCAAGATCCAAAAATGATGACTCCATAGCAACCCAAGAAGCTCATCAAACAAATAGATATCATAGAATAAGAACAAGTTGTTATGGTGCAACAAGAAGAATAAAATATGTAGTAGGTGGATAGAAATAAGTCTCATAAGGTAGAAAGGAAGAAGAATAAGGAAGACAAAAAACACAAGGCTACTAAGGATGAGGAACAATAGAATATGCAAGAGGAATGTAGGGGAAATGTCGAGGAAGCTAAGGTAGAAGGAAAAAGTTACAAACAAGTGGAGATGAAAAATAGTTAGGAAGAATAAGCTATGAGGAAATAACAAGATCAATAAAATCAATAAGAGTAGGTATTACATAAGAAGAAAGATGAAGTTGAGGCAGTAACAAAGGCGTAAGAAGAGGAGAAGGCAAAATAAGTGTTGTGCACTAAAGTGGAGCAAGTAAAGAATGAATCCAAAGAATAAGAGGCTAAAAATAAGGCTGAGGTATATGTCAAATCCAAGGCTAAAGAAAAGGCCAAATCCAAGTTGAAGGTTGAGGCTAAATCCAAAGAAACAACAGACTATAAGGCTTAACAAGTAAATGCAATAAAATAGGCAATAGAAGCCAAAAAGATGGTGGGGATTCCTGAGACCCAATAACTATAGTCCACATCATAAGGTTCAAATTATACCCAAGGGAGTGTGTATGAGGAAGCATCACAACATAGGCCCTAATTATCTATCCATTGGTTATGGGATATGCATGCATCCTTCATGCATTGTACAACATTTTCTCTACCCTTGTCACATATCAATAAAATGCCTATAAAAATTTCAACTTTGAATTTAAATTTGGCTACAATGACACAAAAAACATCACTTGATGTTTCATATATACCTTTATTAAAGTAAATTGAGGGAGCAACTGCCTTTCAAGTATCCATCATGTAGAAGGCATCTGTGTTGGAGAAAAAAGTGTTACAGCTCAGGGAAGATAACATAGATCTCAACTTCCACCTCACCAAATCTTGTGATTTGATCTATACTATATGTCTTTCCTTGGTCATTCAAGTTTTGGGTGACCAATTCATGTCAGAAGATAAGTATTTTGTAACTCTCCTCTCCCAACTCACAAAATATTGGCTTGTTGCACAAAAGTTACAAAATATTCACATGTATGGTCAAAATCTCAAAGCTGAGGTAGAGGCCATTTTTGAGCTCCTTAAGGAATATGAATAAGTCTTAGACACTGTGATGCACCAAGCACATAACATAGCCTAAAACATGCTCAATTGAAATCAATAGTTGTCCAACATAGTGAAGGAGGACACACCATATTTCACAAAGGTTGATAAATCAAAAGGTTCTATGGAAGACCATTTTACTACCTTGGATACACTAGACATCACACTCAAGAAATCACTTTAAAATAGAGAGACAATGTCATGTTAAAGATACAAATTTTTCAAAATGAAATGTTGTTTGATATATTTTATGGTATTCAAATGAGGAGACACACATATAATATGGAAGATTTATCCTAATACATTCAAGTGAAATTATCTAATTCAATGATCCTAATAATTTAGGATGAGGAAATCCAAAGTTTGGTTGAGTGCCAAATGTTTCTATGCACTGAAATTAATATGGTCAGAGATTTTATCATAGATTGGACATTATTTAAAAAGGATATGTCTCATTTGGATAGCTATATCATAAACATCATCCAATAGCCTCAATTTTTTCCTCCAAATTAACTTCAATAAGAACTTTGTCATAAAATGGTTGTAGTTTTATTTCTTGCACCTCAACCATAGCAACCACCTCCACCAATAGATTTTGTAACAATAACTTTTTCTTTAGCACTGGCAAGTAGAACTATTTCTGCAACCTCCTCTAGCTAAACATGCCACCACCTTCATTATAGGTACTATGCACACTCTAGTTTTATAATTTTAAATAATTTTATAGTAAGAACGCCTTGAACATTAGGAATTGGTCCAAATTGGTTGAAAACACATAAAGGGTGGCTACCTAGTTATGCTAATTTATTAAAAACCTACAAGGATGGTATATTAGTATACTACTTATTTAAAACCCCAAAAAGGTAAATAAGTAGTGCATAAGGGATGAAAACTAATAAATGATACCTTGAGTAATTACCACAACTTATGCTTCTAGTCTAGTTATTTAAGGCAGGCAGAGTTTTTAACTTCATCATAAGGAACACTTCCTACAACTTTGTCTCGAGATGAGATAATTGTTTAAATCTAGGAAAGTGTTGGTAGTAATCAGAGATAAAAAATCACAAACTTTAATTGATAGACACATGTTCGAATCAAACTATTTTATCTTTTGCATCTCATTTTGTATGTATTCGACACTTGAAAGCATGTCAAGAGTCTTTAAAAGCCAAAGAGTCTTTATTTTGTTGTAATAAAAGGATAGAATATGAAGCAACAACACCTTGTAAGAACTCTATATATATAGTTCAAGTGTATTTTAAAATAGTTCCAATGTGATAGAGATTCATTTGGAATTATAAATTGGTTTTTTTGAAAGTTTTTTATCATTATTTTATGTGCAGTGAATGCTCTATTTGTCTAAATATGTTTAATCATGTAAAGTAATATTGAATGTTTTGTATCTATTAAGACTACCTTCTCATGCATAAATATGTCATATTTAGCTAAATACAATCTTGTTCCAGTCTACGACTATGTATGTTTAATAAATTTATTCCTACTTTACACATATATTCTTATATTAACATGTTCTGACAGTTTTTTAGGAACCTTTGCTAACAATAATAGGAGTATATTCTTTCTTACTAGATTGTGATCTTCTATATTTTTTGGTATGTATGTCAAAGGCAAACATACTTTCCAATGAAACCTTTCCATTTGGAATATTTTTATTCTTTAATTGCATAATCCCATAATCTTAAATTGCATTTTTAATAAAACAATTCTTATCCTTTGCATCAATTATATGTGACTCAAAAACACTTAAATTATTCATGAACTAAATAATTTTGGGTCATCTTCAAATACCTCAAAATTATAAATGTTATCAGGAATAGAATGATAAGGAACTAATTCAATATAAAACTTTAGAAATTTATAATAATTGATAGGGGATAGGTTTACAGGTGAGGTGGTCATATAATCAACAATTTGGTTTGTTCTCTAAGAATGGACACAATATATAGAGGGTTTTGAATGATTTGATCAAATCTCAAGTTTTGTGCTAGTATCTCTTCTGGTAACAAACCTTTTATTGAAACTAGATTTTAATCTAATTAACCACTAATTTATAATCTTTGAACATCTATAAATTTTTCATGCCATGATTTAAATCAAATTACAATCCAAGAATTAGTGTTTCGTACTCGATAAGATTGTTAGTACAAGGAAACTATAAATGATAGGCAACTAGATATTAATTCCCCAATGGGTCTAATAAAAAAATATAGCATTGTATCCTTATCTAGATAGATATCCATCAAAGTGAATATTCCATAATCTTGGTGAATCACTAATTTTATCTTGTTAATTTCTAGTGGGTCTAGTTGAAAGGGTATAAATGCCTATGTCAGATAACACAACATTCACATTTTCATTTACAACATTATATTTAGTGATCATATATTTCATCTTGGGTTTCCTAACTACTCAAATATGATTCAAAGCTCCTCTCCAAGATAACAACATATGGGCAAATTATTTAGCCATATAACCATTAAGTGTTTTGGACCAATCTTGACTCAATAATATTTCATAAGATTCTATAATCTCTACAAATTGGATGTTCATGAATTGTTGTATTCTACATTATGATGCTAATTTCATTTCAATCCTTAATAACTCCCTAGACACTTTAACTTCATACTTGTCTAATTAAACAATAATATTATAAGATTTGATTGGGGTCAAACCTAATTTTACACCAAACTCCTGCCATCAAGATATGGGTAAAGGCACCTAAATCAACTAAAAAATTATGTAAGTTTTTTCATAATATCTTAATAGTGAGGAGGAATGGGGGAATTTCAACCTAGTTTTTATGAAAAAATATGTTTGCATGTATTATGTTTTGTTTGTTTGAGATAGTTTTTTAATCAAGTATTTTAAGAGCAAGTCATGTTGTTTAGTATTTTTATCCAACTTATGAAGTGTGATATTTTTCTTGATTAATTTCATATTATAAATTTTTTTTTAACCACATTTACCAAGAAAAGGTTTGCATCCATGGTGGGACACTGGTCACTACAGTTTTGGTGTGAAGGCTCATTGTTTGTTTTGGGATCAGGGGAGTGGTGTTGTTATTTAGAAGAGTGGGTGCTATGAGAGGTTGTTATTGTGTCATACTTATTAATGAGTAATTATTCCTATGATACTAATGAAAATCATGATCATTTTTTTATCCTCATGTTCATTATCTTTTTGACTGGTAAAATCAAGGTCTCAAGCATCATGGTAGTACTATTAGACTTAGATGTACTAGGGAATTTAGACATGTTGGCTATATTTTGGTGGTTTAAGACCACCTCATATCCTTCCATATCCTTTTGGAATATGTCAAAATCATTTTATAACTTTATTTAATCCAACCCTCCATGTTGATATATGATATGCATCCTACACTTTTTGGGTTCTGTGATCCGAGCAACAATTCAGGTGACAATTCTACCCCAATTGATGATGGATCTTCTAGGAGCCCTAACTTTTGCACCGTAGCTCTAATTGACTCACCGTTTGAACTGTTGGAAAGATAAGAATGAGGAGAATGTGGTGAGATGACATGGAGATTTTTTCAATGAATTTTGACCACCTAAAACCTAATGGAAGTGCCCCAAATTTCAATTTTAGTAGTGCATTCCAAAAATATTAAGTTTCTAAAAATAATAATTCCTCAAATTTTGTATTGTTTTAAATCATGGAAGTAAAACCAATTCATCTCCCTTGAGATTGGTGACCTTCCACATCCTCCCCCTACTTTCAAAATGTGTATAAATGAAGATTTAACCCAAAATGAAAAGTAGACATCTCTTCCCAGAGATAAGCATATAGTTGTATTGCGATCTTGAGTAATAAAACATCTCTTCTCAGAGAATTCATTGTTAATGTGTTATTTTTGTGTTCTTGAAATATGTTTCAACCAAAACATCTAAGTTTTGGATTAGTGGTATCAGATCAGTTTGTCTTGAGAGTGTATGATCTCGAGGACGAGGTCAGGATAAAAGAAGCTTGGGTAGAAAATAACATAGCTTCCAAACTATCCACCTATTCGCTCCAAATGACTTCAAATGGCAGATGACACCAAGACATATGATCCTTTCAAGAAAATGGTAAATGAATCCCTCTAATGGTAAAAATCATAGATGTTACAACAATTTACCCAAATTTTCCAACAACTTCTAATGGGAAATTCTGGCTCCTCATCTGCACTTCCTAGCTTCTCATCTATGGACAATCTTTTCAGTGCCCCAATACCCTTCAAGGTTCAAGTAAATTTTGATATTCCTACGTTTGAAGGAAAAATCAATGTTGATGTAGTATAAAATTGGTTGGATCAATTATCTTCCTAATTCTCTGTAAACAAGTTCACCAATAGAGAAAATATCACTTTTGCTCTTTTGAGATCATCATTGCCCATGAAAAATTGGTGAGAAGTGTACAAAAAGAGGTTCAGTATAGATGACATTGGCCTTGAGGTGGAACCTACATGGGATGATTTCATGGAAGTGGTAAAGGAAGAATACTATCCCATTGGAGCATATGATGATCTATACATATAGTGGCAACAACTTTGCCAAGGTAAGGACCAATTTGTTCAAGATTACAAAGACATTTATCATTCTTTGTCTTCAAGATTGGGCATCTAAAAAAGTGAGAAACATAAGACTCTCAAATATCATGGTGGACTACAATGGTACATATGGGGGGCAATAGAACTCTTCAATTTGGAAACCCTTGGTGAGGTATACAAGTTTGCAGTGAAGATTGAGAAATAGAATGGTAGAAAGAATACGAAGATTTAACCCTCAAAATAGAAAAATGACAAGGAAGGTCAAACACGAGGCCAAAACTGGAAGTAAAAGGAGTTTCAAGATAAGAAACCCCAAAAGGGGAAGCCTAGAAAATGGTGTGATTACCACAAAACTAGAACTCACTCCAAAGAAGAATGTCGAGCCATCAAGTCACTGCTTTCTAAGTCATAATACTCGACATCTACTACTCTATCTCATACACAACCTACAGTCAAAGAGGATGAAGAAGAGATTGTAGACGTTGAGCATGACACCATCATCACTTCATCATAGACCTGTGAGGAAAGGCTAGATGACAAGGAAAGATTGTTCCACTCCAAATTATGGGTAAAAGGTAAACCTCTGCATTTCATTCTTGATAGTGGGAGTTAAAAGAATTTAATCTATGCTAAAGTTATGAAAAGTCTGAATCTATCCATGAATCCTCACCCAATGCCATACAGTATTGGATGGTTGAGCCTAAGGAGATATCTTCGTGTCACCCATCAGTGTCTTATTTTATATGCAATAAAACCTTTCCAAGATGAAGTCATATGTGATGTGGTCAATCTAGATGTTTGTGATGTACTCCTTGGTCAACTGTTCATGTATGATCGACATGACATCTATGAATCATGAACCCAAATAATCGCCCTCACTCTTGGAACATGGAACTATAGGGTACCAGAGGTACCACCTCCCACATCTATCTCCCTGATCAGTGCCAAGTAATGTAAGAGATTGGTATAAAAGACAAAGCAATTCATTCTCATGGTGGTCAAACCACAAAAATCCAAGAAGGCCAACGTTGTAGTCCTAACTACACAATCAACACAATAAAAAAAGTAGATGGGAAAAATCATAGGAGAATATGATGACTTATTCAAGTCACCCACAGGAGTTCCACTGCATTGTCAGGTAAAACATTCTATCAATTTAATCTCAGGGTCACCTTTGCTTAACAGTCTTATGTATCATAGATCAATTTTGGAGAATGATGAGATAAAAATATAGATTCAATAATTGATCTAAAAGGGTCACATCAGGCCAAGATCTTCACCCTATGATAGCCTAATTATCTTGGCACCAAAGAAAGATGGAACATGGAGGCTTTGCATTGACTATCGAGCCCTGAATAAAATTAGTGTGAAGAATTGTTACCCTCTCCCCAGGATTGATGACCTACTAGACCAACTCCGTGGTGTGAAGTTATTCAACAAAATTGATCTCAAATCAGGCTCTCACCAAATTCTCATTGATCCCACTAATGTCTAGAAGACTGCATTCAAATCTAAGGAGGGGCTCTTCTAATGGTTGGTTATGCCTTTTGGCTTAACTAACGCACCATCAACCTTCATGAGGATGATGGATGACATCTTGTGACCCTTCACTAACTCATTCATGGTTGTCTACCTGGATGACATACTCATCTATAGTAGAACATGGGAGGAACATCTATAACATATTTTTAAGGTGCTTCAAACTCTTTGGGAGCACAAGTTGTATGTAAATATTGACAAATGCACATTCAGGATGATAACAATTCAATATCTTGGGTACATTATGAATGAATAAGGGGTCCATATTGATCCAAAAAAGATTCAAGTTATTTGAGAATGGCCTACACCAAGGACCCTCACAGAACTTCATAGCTTCTTGGGTCTTGCAAATTTCTATCGTAGGTTTGTTCTTGGATTTTCACATGTTGCTTGGTCACTAACCCAAGTAATTAAAGGAGGAGCTAAAGCTACATTTTAGTAGGGTGAAATACAACAAAGGGCATTTGAGAATCTGAAGAACAAACTTTGCTCAACCCCTATTCTTGCCTTGCCAGATTTGCATCAACCTTTTGAGTTGATGATAGATGCATTTGAATATGCTATGGGAGCTATCATCATGCAACATGGCCATCCTATTGCATATCACAATGAAAATTTTATTGATATAGTCAAGAAATATCCAACATATGATAAGGATCTCTATGCCATTGTGCAAGCCTATAAACAATGGAAACACTGCATCTTGGGAAAAGAGATGGTCATCCACACTGACCACAGACCATTAGAATTCATCTAGACACAGAGCAAACTATGAAATCAGAGGCACCAAAAGCAGGCCACATATCTTCAAAAATTCCATCTAATAATCAAACACAAAAAAGGGACCTCAAATACAGCTATAGATTATCTAAGCTTCCCGACAATTACTATACTCACAATAGATCTTGATGTGTGCAGACATGAGACTACCACTTGGGGTGCTCTATCTAAAGTAGATCTTACCTTTATTGATACATATCATGTAATTCAAAAAAGTAAACATGTTTATGATTTTTATTTGCAATATAATGTCCTCTATCATATGAGGCATATCTATGTTCCATCTATAGAGTAATAGAAGATGATATGGGAAACACATTTCAGTAGGACAGCTGGACACTTTGGTGTAGAAAATACATTGGTAGTTCTTCAAAAACACTTCTACTAGCCCCATATGTGAAAGGATGTGGAAAGGTATCTCAAATCTTGCACCCCATGTGAAATAGCCAAGCCAACAAATAAGAAGCAAGGATGCTACATGCCATTGCTAGAACTAACCAGGCCTTGGGAATCTGTCTCAATATATTTTCTCTCAGGTTTGCCCACTTCAAAACATGGCAAGGACTGTATTTTTATTATAGTTGATAATTTTTCAAAAATAGCTATCATGATTGCTTGTAAGAAAAATATATATTTTGAAAAAACTACCCAACTATATTTTAGTCATGTATGGCTCCATTTTGGTCTCCCCAAGTCCATTGTCTCATATCAAGATAGCAGGTTCTTGAGCATCTTCTGGTCCACTCTATGGAAGATGATGGCTATGAAGCTAGTGAAGTCAATAGTCTTCCATCCACAAACTAATGGTAAAATAGAGGTGGTGAACCACTTTATTGTTCACATGATTTAGATGTATCACTCTAAACATCCATGCACATGGGATGAGGGGCTTCTTTTCATACAACATGGATATAATCGGGCCCTGCACAGCTCAACCAAGCACAGTCCATTCCAAGTATGCTTCAGATTCTAACCCATGGCACTAATTGATATATATGTTCCATTATCCACTATGAAATACACACATCATGGAATATCTAAGGTATAAAAAATGACAAAGTTCATTGAACAAATACAACACATCCAGTTGCAAGTTCATGACATCTTGGAGAAGATGAATCAGAAGTATAAGCAATGCCATGACAAACATAGGATTGCACACCATTTTGTTGTGGGTGACAAGGTTTGGTTGTAGCTTAAGAAGAAGTGACTTGTAGTCCTACATAGAAAAATTTGACCTCTACGATATGGTCCCTACACCATCACTAAAAAGGTTGGAGCAAATGCTTTTAAGTTGAACCTACCAACCTCCCTTGGTTTGCATCCAATATTCAATGTGGAGCTCCTCAAACCATATCATCCACCTCTATTGGACACTTTAGTCATAGCAGAATAACTAGACATTGATGAGCTTGATACACATAATTTTGCTCCAGTGGAAGAGGATCATATTGTGGACACCTAGATGCAAACAAGAAGAGGATGCTCTATTCCTCTTTATCAGGTGGTCAAAAGGGGCCAGCTTAGCCACCAAGGTGAGTGGCTCACAAAGAATCAAATAAAGACACAACTACCAGACTTGATGAGAAACATTAATGCAATGGGGTCCATTACATCTCAAGGAGGGAGGAATGATTCAAGCAACAATTCAGGGGATAATTCGGGTGACAGTTCCACCCCAATTAATGACAGATCTTTCAAGAGCCATAACTTTTATACCGTAGCTCCAATTGACTCACCGTTTGAACCATTGGAAAGATAAGAATGAGGAGAACATGGTGAAATGGCATGGATCTCTACTCAATAAATTTTGATCCCTAAAACCACAATAGAAGTGCTCTACATTTCAATTTTTGTAGTGCAATCTAAAAATAGTAATTCCTCAAATTTTATATTATTTTAAATCATGGAAGTCGAACCAATTCATCTCCTTCAAGATTGGTGACCTTTCACATTCTTCCCCTACTTTCAAAATGTGTATAAATGAATATGTAACCCAAAATTAAAAGTAGACATCTCTTCCCAGAGATAAGCATATAGTTATATTGTGATCTTGAGTAATAAAACATCTCTTCTCAGAGAATTCATTGTTTCTATGTTATTTTTGTGTTCTATAAATATTTTTAAACCAAAACATCTAAGTTTTGGATCAATGGTATCAAATCAGTTTGTCTTGAGAGTGTATGATCCTAAGGATGAGGTCAGGCTATAAGAATCTTGGGTGGAAAACAACAGAGCTTCCAAACTATCCACCTATTTGCTCTAAATGACTTAAAATGGTAGACGACACCAAGACATCTGATCCTTTCAATGAAATGGTGAATGAATACCTCTAATGGTAATAATCATAGATGCTACAACAATTTTCCTAAATTCTCTAACAACTTTTGATGGGAAATTCTAGCTCCTCATCTACACTTCCTGGCTCCTCATCCATGGACCATCCTTTCAGTGCCCCAACACCCTTCAAGGTTCAAGTAAATTTTGATATTCCTACATTTGAAGGCAAAATCAATGTTGATGTAGTAGAAAATTGGTTGGATAAATTTTCTTCCTACTTCTTTGTAAATAAGTTCACCGATAGGGAAAAGATCACTTTTGCTCTTTTGAGAGCATCATTTCCCATGAAAAATTGGTGGGAAGTGTACAAAAATAGGTTCAGTATAGATGGAATTGGCCTTGAGGTAGAACCTACATGGGATGATTTCATGGAAGTGGTAAAGGAAGAATACTATCCCATTGGAGTATATGATGATTTATACATATAGTGACAACAACTTCACCAAGGTAAGGACCAATTGTTCAAGATTACAAAGACATTTTTCATTCTTTATCTGTACTATTGGGCATCCAAAAAAGTGAGAAACATAAGACTCTCAAATATCATGGTGGACTACAATGGTACATACGGGGGGAAATAGAACTCTTCAATTTGGAAACCCTCGGCGAGGCATACAAGTTTGTAGTGAAATTTGAGTAGAAGCATGGCAAAAAGGATACAAAGAGTCAACCCTTAAAATGGAAAAATGACAAGGAATGCCACACACGAGGCCAAAATTAGAAGCAAAAGGAGTTTCAAGATAAGAAACCCCAGAAGGGGAAGGCTAGAAAGTGGTGTGATTACCATAAAACTAGAACTCACTCCAAAGAAGAATGTCGAGCCATCAAGTCACTACTTTTTGAGTCACAATACTTGACATCTACTACTATGTCTCATACATAACCTACAGTCGAAGAGGATGAAGAAGAGATTGTAGATGTTGAGCATACACCATCATTGCTTCATCACAGACCCTTGAGGAAAGGCCAGATGACAAGAAAAGATTGTTCCACTCCAAATTATGGGTAAAAGGTAAGCCTTTGCATTTCATTCTTGATAGTAGGAGTCAAAATAATTTAATCTCTACTAAAGTTATGAAAAGTTTGAATCTATCCATGAAGCCTCACCCAAATCCATATAGTATTGGATGGTTGAGCCCAGGAAGAGACCTCTATGTCACCCATTAGTGTCTCCTTTCATATGAAATAAAACCTTTCCAAGATGAAGTCTCTTATGATGTGGTCAATCTAGATGTTTTTGATGTACTCCTTGGTTAGTTGTTCATGTATGATAGACATGGAATCTATGAATCATGAATCTGAAGAATCACCCTCACTCTTTAAACATGGTGCTACAGGGTACCAAAGCTACCACCTCCCATATTTGTCTCTCTGATGAGTGCCAAGCAATGCAAGCGATTGGTATAAAAGACAAAATAATTCATTCTCATGGTGGTCAAACCAAAAAAATACAAGAAGGCCGATGTTGCAATCCTGACTACACAATCAACATAATAACAAAAGTAGATGGGATAAATCGTAGGAGAATATGATGACTTATTCAAGTCACCCACAGGAGTTCCACTGCATTATCAGGTAAAACATTCTATCGATTTGATCTCAAGGTCACCTTTGCCTAATAGTCATGTGTATCATAGATCATTTTTGGAGAATGATGAGATAAAAAGATAGATTCAAGAATTAATCCAAAAGGGTCACATCAGGCCAAACTCTTCACCCTGTGGTAGCCCAATTATCCTGGCACCAAAAAAAGATGGAACATGGAGGCTTTGCATTGACTATCAAACCCTAAATAAAATTAGTGTGAATAATTGCTACCCTCTCCCTAGGATTGATGACCTATTGGACCAACTCCATGGTGTGCAGTTCTTCACCAAAATTGATCTCAAATTTGGCTATCACCAAATTCCTAGTGATCCCACTAATGTTTGGAAGATTGCATTCAAATCTAAGGAAGGGCTCTTCGAATGGTTGGTTATGCCTTTTGGCTTAACTAACACACCTGCAACATTCATGAGGATGATGGATGGCATCCCGTGACCCTTCACCAACTCATTCATGGTTGTCTATCTAGATGACATACTCATCTATAGTAGAACATGGGAGGAACATCTACAACATGTTCATAAGGTTCTTCAAACTCTTTGGGAGCACAAGTTGTATGCAAATCTCGATAAATGCACATTCAGGATGACAACAATTCAATACCTTGGGTACATTGTGAATGAAGAAGGGGTCCATGTTGATCCAAAAGATATTTGGGTTATTTGAGAATGGCCTACACCAAGGACCTTCATAGAACTTCACAGCTTCTTGGGTCTTGAAAATTTCTATCACAAGTTTGTTCTTGGATTTTCACATGTTGATTGGTCACTAATTCAAGTGACTAAAGGAGGAGATAAAGCTACATTTTAGTGGGGTGAAACACAACAAAGGGAATTTGAGAATTTGAAGAATAGACTTTTCTCAGCCCCTATTATTGTCTTGCTAGATTTGCATCAACCTTTTGAGTTGATGACAGATGCATCCGAATATGTTATGGGAGCTATCATCATGCAACATGGCCATCCTATTGCATATCACAGTGAAACTTTCACTGATATAGTTAGGAAATATCCAACATATGATCAGGAGATCTATGTCATTGTGCAAGCCTACAAACAATGGAAACACTACATCTTTGGAAAAGAGATGATCATCCACACTAACCACATACCATTAGAATTCACCCAGACAAAGAGCAAACTATGAAATAAGAGGCACCAAAAGTGGGCCACATATTTTAATCAATTCTATCTGATAATCAAACACAAAAAAGGGAGCTCAAATATAGGTATAGATTGTCTGAGCTGCCCATCAATTACTGCACTCACAATATTTTTTGACCTATGTGGACATGAGACTACCACTTGGGGTGCTCTATATGAAGCAGATCTTGCCTTTGTTGATACATATTAGGTGCTTCAAAAAGGTAAACATGTTTATGATTTCTATTTGCAAGATAATGTCCTCTATCATATGGGGTATATCTGTGTTCTAGCTGTAGAGAATAGAAGATGATATGGGAAGCACATTTCAATAGGATAGTTGGACACTTTGGTGTAGAAAACACATTGGTAGTTATTCAGAAACACTTCTACTAGCCCCTTATGTGAAAGGATGTGGAAAGGTATCTCAAATATTAAACCCCATGTGCGATATCCAAGCCAACAAATAAGAAGCAAAGATTGTACACGCCACTGCCAAAACCAACCAGGCCTTGGGAATTTATCTCAATGGGTTTTCTCTCAGGTTTGCCCACTTCAAAATATGACAAGGATTATATTTTTGTTGTAGTTGATCATTTTTCAAAAATGGCTATCATGATTGCTTCTAAAAAAATATATCTGCTAAAAAAACTTCTTAACTATATTTTAGTCATGCATGGCTCCATTTTGGTCTCCCCAAGTCCATTATCTCAGATCGAGGTAGCAAGTTCCTGAGCATCTTTTGATCCACTCTATGGAAGATGATGGATATGAAGCTGATGAAGTCCATAGCCTTCCATCCATAAATTGATGGTCAGACAAAGGTGGTAAACCACTTGATTATTCACATGATTTGGATGTATCACTCCAAACATCCATGCACATGGGATGAGGATCTTCTTTTCATACAACATGGATAGAATCAGGCCCTGTACAGCTTGACCAAGCATAGTCCATGCCAAGTATGCTTTGGGTTCCAACCCATGCAACCAATTGATATAGTTGTTCCATTCTCCACTATGGAATACACACCTCATGGAATATTTGAGGCATCAAAAGTAACAAATTTCATTGAAAAAATGTAACACATCTAGAAGCAAGTTCATGACATCTTGGAGAAGAAGAATCAGAAGTATAAATAATGCCATGACAAACATAGGATTACACACCATTTTGTTGTGGGTGACAAGAGTTAGTTATGGCTTCAGAAGGAATGACTTGTAATCCTGCACATAAAAATTCAGCCTCTATTATATGGTCCTTACACCATCACCATAAAAGTTGGAGAAAATGCTTTCGAGTTGAACCTACCAGCCTACCTTGGTTTGCATCCAATATTGAATGTGGAGCTCCTCAAACCATATCATCCACCTCTGTTAGACACTTTAGTCATAACAGAACAACTAAACATTGATGAGCTTGATCCATAAAGCTTTGTTGTAGTGGAGGAGGATCATATTGTGGACACCTGGATGAAGACAACAAAAGGATGCTCTATTCTGCTTTATCGGGTGGTCAAAAGGGGCCAGCTTAGCCACCAAAGTGAGTGGCTCATAGAGAATCAAATCAAGACACAACTACCACACCTAATAATGAACATTGATGAAATGGGGACCATTGCTTCTCAAGGAGGGAGGAATGATCCAGGTAACAATTTAGATGATAATTTGGGTGACGGTTCTACCCCAATTGATGATGGAACTTCTGGAAGCCATAACTTTTACACCGTAGCTCTAATTGACTAGTTGTTTGAACCATTGGAGAGATAAGAATGAGGAGAACACAATGAGATGGAATGGATCTTTGATCAATGAATTTGTATCCCTAAAAACCCAATGGAAGTGCCCAAATTTCAATTTTGGTAGTGTAGACTAAAAATAGTAAGTTTCTAAAAATATTCATTCCTCGAATTCTATATTATTTTAAATCATGGAAGTTGAACCAATTCATCTCCCTCAAGATTGGTGACCTTCCACATCATCCCCCTACTTTCAAAATGTGTATAAATAAATATTTAACCCAAAATGGAAAGCAAACATCTCTTCCCAGAGATAAGCATATAGTTGTATTGCGATCTTGAGTAATAAAACATCTCTTCTCAAAGAATTTATTTTTACTGTGTTATTTTTGTGTTCTTGAAATATTTGTCAACCGAAACTTCTAAGTTTTGGATTGTTGGTATTAGATCAGTTTGTCTTGAGAATGTATGATCCTGAGGATGAGGTCAGGGTATAAGAAGCTTGGGTGGAAAATAGTAGAGCTTCCAAGCTATCCACCTATTCGCTCTAAATGACTTCAAATGGGAGACGACACCAAGACATCCAATCCTTTCAAGGAAATGGTGAATGAATCCCTCCAAAGTTAATAAGCATAGATGCTACAATAATTTGCTCAAATTCTCCAACAACTTCTAATGAGAAATTTTGGCTCCTCATCTGCACTTCTTAGATCCTCATCCATGGACCATCCTTTCAGTGCCCTAACACCCTTCAAGGTTTAAGTAATTTTTTATATTCCTATATTTGAAGGTAAAATCAATGTTGATGTAGTATAAAATTGGTTGGATCGATTGTCTTCCTACTTCTCTATAAATAAGTTCACCGATAGAGAAAATGTCACTTTTGCTCTTTTGAGAGCATCATTCCCTATAAAAAATTGGTGGGAAGTGTACAAAAAGAGGTTCAGTAAAGATGACATTAGACTTGAGGTAGAACCTACATGGGATGATTTTGTGGAAGTGGTAAAGGAAGAATACTATCCCATTGGAGCATATGATGATCTATACATACAGTGGCAACAACTTCGCCAAGGTAAGGACCAATCTATTCAAGATTACACAGATATTTTTCATTCTTTGTTTGCAAGATTGGGCATCCAAGAAAGTGAGAAACATAAGACTCTCAAATATCATGGTATACTACAATGGTACATATGGGGGGCAATGGAACTCTTCAATTTGGAAACCCTTGGTGAGGCATATAAGTTTGCAGTGAACATTGAGCATAAGCATGGTAGAAAGAATACGAAGAGTCAACCCTCAAAATGGAAAAATGACAAGGAAGGTCAAACATGAGGCCAAAATTGGAAGCAAAAGGAGTTTCAAGATAAGAAACCCCAGAAGGGGAAGGCTGGAAAATGGTGTGATTACCACAAAATTGGAACTCACTCTAAAGAAGAATTTCGAGCCATCAAGTCACTACTTTTTGAGTCACAATATTTGACATCTACTACTTTGTAGATGTTGAGCATGACACCATCATCACTTCATCATAGACCTGTGAGGAAAGGCCAAATGACAAGGAAAGATTGTTTCACTCCAAATTATGGGTAAAAGGTAAGCCTCTACATTTCATTCTTGATAGTGGGAGTCAAAAGAATTTAATCTCTGCTAAAGTTGTGAAAAGTCTAAATCTATCCATGAAGCCTCACCCAAATCCATATAGTATTGGATGGTTGAGCCTAGGGAGAGACCTTTGTGTAACCCATCGGTGTCTTATTTTATATGCAATAAAACCTTTCCAAGATGAAGTCTTATGTGATGTGGTCAATCTAGATGTATGTGATGTACTCCCTTGTCAATTATTCATGTATGATCGACATGGCATCTATGAATCATGAACCCAAATAATCACCCTCACTATTGGAACATGGCACTACAGGGTACCAGAGGTACCACCTCCCACATCCGTCTCCCTATTCAGTGCCAAGAAATGTAATAGATTGGTACAAAGGATAAAGCAATTTGTTCTCATAGTGGTTAAACCATAGAAATCCAAGAAGGTCGATGTTGTAGTCTTGACTACATAATCAACACAACAACAAAAGTAGATGGGACAAATCATAAGAGAATATGATGACTTATTCAAGTCACCCATAGGAGTTCCATTGTATTTTTAGGTAAAACATTCTATCAATTTGATCTCAAGGTCACCTTTGCCTAATAGTCTTGTGTATCATAGATCAATTTTGGAGAATGATGAGATTAAAATATAGATTCAAGAATTGATCCAAAAGGGTCATATCAGGCCAAGCTCTTCACCCTATGGTATCCCAATTGACCTAACACCAAAGAAAGATAGAACATGGAGGCTTTGCATTGACTATCAAGCCCTGAATAAAATTAGTGTGAAGAATCACTACCCTCTCCCCAAGATTGACGTCCTACTGGACCAACTCCATGGTGTGAATTTCTTCACCAAAATTAATCTCAAATCTAACTATCACCATTTCCCATCAATCCCATTGATGTCTGGAAGACTACATTCAAATCTAAGGAGGGGCTCTTTGAATGGTTGGTTATGCCTTTTTGCTTAACTAACGTACCTACAACCTTCATGAGGATGATGGATGACATATTGTGACCCTTCACCAACTCATTCATGGTTGTCTACCTAAATGAATTACTCATCTATAGTATAATATGGGAGGAACATCTACAACATGTTTGTAAGGTGCTTCAAACTCTTCAGGAGCACAAGTTGTATGCAAATCTTGACGAATGCACATTCGAGATGACAATAATTCAATACCTTGGGTACATTGTGAATGAATAAGGGGTCCATTTTGATCTAAAAAAAATTCAATTTATTCAAGAATGGCCTACACCAAGGACCCTCACAAAACTTTGTAGCTTCTTGGGTCTTGCAAATTTCTATCACAAGTTTGTTCTTGGATTTTCACATGTTGCTTGATCACTAACCCAAGTGACTAAAGGAGGAGCTAAAGCTACATTTTAGTGGGGTGAAATATAATAAAGTCCATTTGAAAATTTTAAGAATAGACTTTACTTAGCCCCTGTTCTTACCTTGCCAGATTTGCATCAACCTTTTGAGTTGATGATAGATGCATTTGAACATACTATGGGAGTTGTCATCATGCAACATGGCCATCATGTTGCATATCATAGTAAAAATTTCATTGATCCAGTCAAGAAATATCAAACATATGATAAGGAGACCTATGCCATTGTGTAAGACTACAAATAATGGAAAAACTACATCTTGTGAAAAGAGACAGTCATCCACACTAACCATAGAACATTGGAATCATCTAGACACAGAGCAAACTGTGAAATCAGAGGCACCAAAAATGGGCCACATATCTTAAGCAATTCCATCTAATAATCAAACACAAAAAAGGGAGCTCAAATATAACTATAGATTGTCTGAGCCACCCACCAATTCCTACAATCACAATAGTTCTTGACCTGTGCCGACATGAGACTACCACTTGGGGTACTCTATATGAAGTAGATCATGCCTTTGCTGATACATATCAGGTGCTTTAAAAAGGTAAACATGTTTATGATTTCTATTTTCAAGATAATGTCCTCTGTCATATGGGGCACATTTATGTTCTAGCTACAAATTAATAGAAGATGATATGGGAAACATATTTTAGTAGGATAGTTGGACACTTTGGTGTAGAAAAGACATTGGTAGTTCTTTAGAAACACTTCTACTAGCCCCATATGTGAAAGGATGTGGAAAGGTATCTATAATCTTGCACCCCATGTGAAATAGCCAAGACAAAAAATAAGAAAAGATTGTACACGCCATTGCCAAAACCAACCAGGCCTTGGAAATCTGTCTCAATGGATTTTCTCTCAAGTTTTCCCACTTCAAAACATGGCAAGGACTGTATTTTTATTGTAGTTGATCATTTTTCAAAAATGGCTATCATGATTGCTTGTAATAAAAATCTATCTGCTGAAGAAACTGCTCAACTATATTTTATTCATGTATGGCTCCATTTTGGTCTCCCCAAGTCCATTGTCTCAAATTGAGACAGTAGGTTCTTGAGCATCTTTTGGTTCACTCTATGGAAGATGATGGATACGAAGCTAATGAAGTCCATAGCCTTCCATCTAAAAATTGATGGTCAAATAGAGGTGGTGAACCACTTGATTGTTCACATGATTGGGATGTATCACCCTAAACATCCATACACATGGGATAAGTGGCTTATTTTCATACAACATGGATATAATTGGGCCTTGCACAGCTTGACCAAGCACAGTCCATTCCAAGTATGCTTCAGGTTCCAACCCATGGCACCAATTGATATAGTTGTTCCATTATCCACTATGGAACACACACTTCATGGAATATCTAAGGCATCAAAAGAAAAAAAATTCATTAAACAAATGCAACACATCTAGCAAAAAGTTTATGACATCTTAGAGAAGATGAATAAGAAGTATAAACAATTCCATGACAAACATAGGATTGCACACCATTGTGGGTGACAAGGTTTGGTTATGACTTTAGAAGGAATGACTTGTAGGCTCACATAGTAAAACTTGACCTCTGTGATATGGTCCCTACACCATCACCATAAGATTTGGTTAAAATGCTTTCAAGTTGAACCTACCAGCCTACCTTGGTCTACATCCAGTATTCAAAGTGGAGCTCCTCAAACCATATCATCCACCTATGTTGGACACTTCAGTCATGCAAAACAACTGGACATTGACGAGCCTTTTCCATATATTTTTTCTCTAGTGGAGGAGGATCAGATTGTGGACACCTGAATGAAGACAAGAAGAGGACGCTCTATTCCACTTTATCAGGTGGTCAAAAGGGGCCAGCTTAGCCACCAAGGTAAGTGCCTCATAGAAAATCAAATCAAGACACAACTACCACACCTGATGAGGAGCATTGATGCAATGGGTACCATTGCTTCTCAATGACGGAGGAATGGTTTAGACAATAATTTAGGTGACAATTTGGGTGACCGTTCCACCCCAATTGATGATGGATCTTCTAAGAGCCATAACTTTTGCACCATAGTTCCAATTGACTCACCGTTTGAACCGTTGGAAATATAAGAACAAGGAGAACATGGTGAGATGGCATGGATATTTTCTTAATGAATTTTAACCCCTAAAACCCAATGGAAGTGATCCAAATTTCAATTTTAGTAATGCGGTCTAAAAATAGTAAGTTTCTAAAAATAGTAATTCTTAGAATTTTGTATTGGTTTAAATCATGGAAGTCAAACTAATTCATCTCCCTCGAGATTGGTGACCTTCCACATCCTCCCCCTACTTTCAAAATGTGTATAAATTAAGATGTAACCCAAAATGGAAAGCAGACATCTCTTTCCAAAGATAAGCATATAGTTGTATTGTGATCTTGAGTAATAAAATATCTCTTCTCAGAGAATTCATTGTTACTGTGTTATTTTTGTGTTCTTGAAATATTTTTCAACCAAACTTTCTGAGTTTTGGATCAGTGGTATCAGATCGGTTCATCTTGAGAGTGTATGATCTCGAGGATGGGGTCAGGCTACAAGAAGCTTGGGTGGAAAACACCAGAGCTTCTAAACTATCCACCTATTCACTCCAAATGACTTCAAATGGCAGACGACACCAAGACATCTGATCCTTTCAAGGAAATAGTGAATGAAGCCCTCCAACAATAAGTATAGATGCTGTAAAAATTTGCCCAAATTCTCCAATAACTTTTGATGGAAAATTATGGCTCCTCATCTACACTTCCTGGCTCCTCATCCATGGACCATCCTTTCAGTGCCTCAACACCCTTCAAGGTTTAGGTAAATTTTGATACTCCTACATTTGAAGGAAAAATCACTGATAATGTAGTAGAAAATTGGTTGGATAAATTGTCTTCCTACTTCTCTGTAAATAAGTTCACCGATAGAGAAAAGATCACTTTTGATCTTTTGAGAGCATCATTGCCCATGAAAAATTGGTGGGAAGTGTACAAGAAGAGGTTCAGTACATATGACATTGCCCTTGAGGTGTAACATACATGGGATGATTTCATGGAAGTGGTAAAGGAAGAATACTATCCCATTAGAGAATATGATGATCTATACATATAGTGGCAACAACTTTGCCAAGGTAATGACCAATCTATTCAAGATTACACAGACATTTTTCATTTTTTGTCTACAAGATTGGGCATCCAAGAAAGTGAGAAACATAAGACTCTCAAATATCATGGTGGACTACAATGGTACATACAAGGGGAAATGGAACTCTTTAATTTGGAAACCCTCGGTGAAGCATAAGAGTTTGCAGTGAAGATTGAGCAGAAGCATGGCAGAAAGAATATGAAGAGTCAATGCTCAAAATGGAAAAATGATAAGGAAGGTCAAACATGAGGCCAAAATTGGAAGCAAAAGGAGTTTCAAGATAAGAAACCCCAGAAGGGGTAGGCTATAAAATGGGGTGATTACCACAAAACTAAAACTCACTCCAAAGAAAAATGTCGAGAGATCAAGTCACTGCTTTTTAAGTCACAATACTCGACATCAACTACTCTGACTCATACACAACCTACAGTTGAAGAAGTGTTAGGTTGTGGAGCTAAAAGCTTCACCAGGATGTGAATAGGAGGAGTTGCGGAGGTTGTAGAGTTGTATAACAAGTTGCAGGGCAACCAACATTGGTCTGATCAATCGACATCGATCATATTACAGTGCAAAAGCAACCGACGTTGGTTATGAGTTGGCCGACATTGGTCAGGAAGGAGCCGACGTCGGCAACCTGTGTGTGCATGCATTTGCATGTGGGTTGAGAACTGGTCTATTTTTGGATAGTCAGTTTGCATGTAACGACTTATTTTAGTCTTGGAGCTGCATTTCTAATTATTGTAATTAAGAATGTCTAATTATTGTATGCATGAGATCTATATAATAGACTCATAGGCTGTATTGTAAAGTGTGCTAGATAGCCATTGTGCTTGTAGAGAGAGTAAGAGTAGATCCTCCTAGTTCCAAAGGGGTGCTGAGTGTGTATGATCAGGGAGAGTTACAGGTTGTGCAAGTTTTGGTAGAAGATCCACCAGGATACTGGTTGAAGAATCATAAGGACTTGGTGAGGCAAGGACAAGGGTTCTTTAGGGTGTAGAGATATCTACATGGTAAGTAAGGTCTATTGATTTGCAGGTTGTTGCAAGAGAAGGGAGATCTACTTGGAGTACGGTTGTGTACTAGGTGTACTGGCAGCGTTGTTACTGACTGGTGGAGGTGAACAACAACTCTGTGTTTGAGTTGATTGTTGTGACTGTAATTGAGAGAGTGAACTGTTGAAGGAGAATTACTGGTGAACCCTAGAAGTGTGGCATCTTCTTTATTGTATTTTCTTCTGAATGAGTATTAATGCAATTGGGTATTGTCTCTCATATTTTGTGTTGTTTTTGAATTTTCTAGTTACTTATTCATTCTGGTTAAATTCTATGTTTAGTTGTTAATACAAAGGTAATCAAGTGTGACCTTAGTGGGCAGTAGACCCTGACAAGTGGTATCAGAGTGAGGTTGCAGGTTCATCAGAGGGTGGTTAAGTACACTAACAGGTGGTTAGAGCATGTTAAGTGTTTTGTTGATTACAGGTCACTCACAAGGGTTTCTGATTAAGTGAGAGTATAGCAATGGCAGAAGAAAGTATGCTACGAATGGAGAATTGAATAGCATAAATGGTCAATTATAGATTGATGGAAAGAAAGAGCAGGTAAAGAAAGATTGCTGGTTGGTAGAAGATCAGCATGAAGAGAATGAAGAAGTAGATGTTGCAGGTGTTGTTGCACAGGATGCTCTGGATAAAGTAGAATCTTGGTTTATAGATTCTGTTGCCTCTTTCCATGCAGCCCGAAATAGAGTATCTTTTCATGATGATGTCCAGGGAGACTTTGGAGAGATTTATTTAGGTACTTGTGAGCCTTGTCAGATTATTGGCAAAGGGGAAGTGAAGCTAAAATTGTAGACAGCCAATACATGGGTGTTGAAGAAGGTCATGCAGGTCCCAGTCTTGAAGATGCGGCTAATTGCTTTTAAAAAGTTGGGTGATGAGAGATGCACAGGAACTCTCACAGTGGATGCACTTGAATTAGATGGTGGTAAGAAAGTAGGTATCCTTTATCTATCTACTTATATTATTGATTCACCTTCTGTTGTAGAGATGTGGCTTTATAGGCTTGGTCACATGTGTAAGAAGGGAATGCATGTTCTTAAGCGAAAGACAGATGTTTTTGACAAACTTAAGAACTGGAAAGCCTTGGTGTTCATGGAGGAGATGATGGACAGAGATCAGCTAAGGGGACTAGATTATTCTGAGCAGCGTTGTGTTGATTTGGATAGGGTTTTGATCCAAGGTAAGCTCATGGGTAAAAAGTCATCACTCATAGGAGAACACAATTATCGGTGTCAATCAGGAGAAATTGACATCGAATAGATAGATACCGACGTCGGTCATGTGCAAACTAGTAGAGTCAGTGGTGTCGGGCAAGTGCAGACTGATGTCAGTTAGGGGAAACCGACGTCGACAGTTAGGGTCAGTCGTAGGGAACTGACGTTGATCGGTTACAGATTGGGAGATGGTTGAGATCGATCACTAGAACGGATGTTGGGTAGACAGCAAGCTATCAAGGAGTCTTAAATGCCCATGTGGAGGACTGAAAGGGTAAGTGAACCTCATATTCATTGTTCACCTTCTTTATATTATTTGTTGCTCACTAATGGTCAAGAACCAGGAAGATGTGAAGAGGCAATGCAAGTAGAATCTAGAAAATAGTGGGAGCATGGCATGAATTCTTTGGAAGAGAACCAAGCGAGAGTTTTGGTAGAGTTGCCAGCTGGGATGAAAGAACTAAAAGATGAATGGATTCCCAGGTTAGAGAAGAGAGTGGATGGACACGTGAGATAAAAGGCCAGGGTATATGGTCTTGAGCAGGCTGCAGGACAGTGGTACAGGTTTGATAGGTGTATGACAAAGCATGGCTTTGGTAAAGGTCAATGTAACCATTGTGTTTTCTTTACCAGGTTGGATAATGGTCTCAACATTATCCTACTACTGTATGTGGTGTGGTTGTTTGTTGCAGGGTCACACATGCAGGGAGTTTCTGAGCTAAAGGTAAAGTTAGTTCAAAGGTATGTCATGAAGAATTTGGGAGCAACAAAATTCTTTGGCATAAGAGACATGGAAGATCATAGGTTGATTTTGTCTCCAGAGGGAGCTGATGTGAAGGAGGTGTTGGTGAGGGTTAATTTGCAGGATGCAGAACCAGTAAGCACACCGAGGGCTGGACAGTTCAAGTTGAGCATAGAACAGTGTCAGAAATCACATGAGGTCAAGTGTAGACCTGAGTTTTCCCAAGTAGTGGGAGTTGTCAAAGAGTTCAGAGCCAATTAAGGGAAGAAGCACTAGAAAGAATTTCAGTGGGTTCTCAGGTATTTGAGAGGGACTAGCAGCAGGGATACATGCTATGCAGGGTCAGGGACTTCACTACATGGGTTTGTAGGTTTGGATGTGGCAGGTTACTTGGATGACAGGTGGTGTACCACAGGTTGTGTGGTGGTTGGTCTTTAGGATTGAGCTTGAAGAGAGATACAAGCCAGAAAACAAATTAGATGGTGTACAGGTACAGGTACAGGTGTAGCTATTTATCTCCAAGTGGGAGATTGTTAGGTTATGGAGCTAAAAGCTTCACCAGGATGTGAATAAGAGGAGTTACGGAGGTTGTAGAGTTGAAAAATAAGTTACAAGGCAATAGACATCAGTCTGATCAATCGACATTGGTCATATTATAGTGCAAAAGCAACTGACGTCAGTTATGAGTCAGCTGACATCGGTTAGGAAGGAGCCAACGTCGGCAACCTGTGTGTGCATGCGTTTGCATGCGGGTCGAGAACTGGTCTATTTTTGGATAGTCAATTTGCATGTAAAGACTTATTTTAGTCTTGGAGCTGTGTTTCTAATTATTGTAATTAAGAATGTCTAATTATTGTATGCATGAGATCTATATAATAGACTCATGGGTTGTATTGTAAAGTGTGCTAGATAGCCATTGTGCTTGTAGAGAGAGCAAGAGTAGCTCCTCCTAGTTCTAAAGGGGTGCTGAGTGTGTATGATCAGGGAGAGTTGCAGGTTGTGCAAGTTCTAGTAGAAGATCCACCGAGGTACTGGTTGAATAATCATAAAGACTTGGTGAGGCAAGGACAAGGGTTCTTCAAGGTGTAGAGATATCTACGTGGTAAGTAAGGTCTGTTGATTTTCAGGTTGTTGCAAGAGAAGGGAGATCTACTTGGAGTATGGTTGTGTACTTGGTGTACTGGTAGCATTATTACTGACTGGTGGAGGTGAACAACAACTCTGTGTTTGAGTTGATTGTTGTGACCGTAATTGAGAGAGTGAACTGTTGAAGGAGAATTACTAGTGAGCCCTAGAAGTGTGGGAGCTCTAGAGGTGTGGGAAGAAGTGTGGCATCTTCTTTATTGTATTTTCTTCTGAATGAGTATTAATACAATTGGGTATTGTCTCTCATATTTTGTGTTGTTTCTAAATTTTCTAGTTACTTATTCATTCTGGTTAAATTTTGTGTTTAGTTGCTAATACAAAATTAATCAAGTGTGCCCTTAGTGGGCAGTAGACCCTGACAAGAAGATGAAGAAGAGATTGTAGATGTTAAGCTTGACACCATCATCATTTTATCATAGACCCATGAGGAAAGGCTAGATGACAATGAAAGGTTATTCCATTCAAAATTATGGGTAAAAATTAAGCCTCTGCAATTCATTCTTGATAGTGGGAGTCAAAAGAATTTAATCTCTGCTAAAATTGTGAAAATTCTACATCTATCCATGAAGCCTCACCCAAATCCATACATTATTGGATGGTTGAGCCCAGGGAGAGACCTTCGTGTCACCCATTAGTGTCTTCTTTCATATGCTATAAAACCTTTCCAAGATGGAGTCTTGTGTGATGTGGTCAATCTAGATGTTTGTGATGTACTCCTTCATCAATCATTCATGTATGATCAAGATGGAATCTATGAATCACAAACTCAAAGAATCACCCTCACTCTTGGAACATGGTGTTATAGGGTACCAGAGGTACCACCTCCCACATCCATCTCCCTAATCAGTGCTAAGAAATGTAAGAGATTAGTAGAAAAGATAAAGCAATTCATTATCATGGTGTTCAAATCATAGAAATCAAAGAAGGCTGATGTTTTAGTCTTGACTACACAATCAACACAACAACAAAATTAGATGGGACAAATTATAAGAAAATATGATGACTTATTCAAGTCACCCACAGGAGTTCCACTACATTTTCAGGTAAAACATTCTATCAATTTGATCTCAGAGTCACCTTTGCCTAATAGTCCCATGTATCATAGATCTATTTTGGAGAATGATGAGTTAAAAATATAGATTCAAGAATTGATCCAAAAGGGTCACATCAGGCCAAGCTCTTCACCCTGTGGTATCCCAATTATCCTGGTACCAAATAAAGATGGAACATGGAGGCTTTGCATTGACTATCAAGCCTTGAATAAAACTAGTGTGAAGAATCACTACCCTTTCCCTAGGATTGATGAACTGTTGGACCAACTCCATGGTGCAAATTTCTTCACCAAAATTGATCTCAAATCTAGCTATCACCAAATTCCCATCGATCCCACTAATGTCTGGAAGACTACATTCAAATCTAAGGAGGGGCTCTTCGAATGGTTGGTTATGCCTTTTGGGTTAGCTAACGTACCTGTAACCTTCATGAGGATGATGGAAGACATATTGTGACCCTTTACCAACTCATTCATGATTGTCTACCTAGATGACATACTCATCTATAGTAGAACATGGGAGGAACATCTGCAACATGTTCGTAAGGTGATTCAAACTCTTTGGGAGCACAATTTGTATGAAAATCTTGATAAATTCACATTCAAGATGACAACAATTCAATACCTTGGGTATGTTGTGAATGAAGAAGGGGTCCATTTTGATCTATAAAAGATTTGGGTTATTCAAGAATGGCCTACACCAAGGACCCTCATATAACTTCGTAGCTTCTTGGATCTTGCAAATTTCTATCACAGGTTTGTTCTTGGATTTTCACATGTTACTTGGTTACTAACACAAGTGACTAAATGAGGAGTTAAAGCTACATTTCAATTAGGTGAAATACAACAAAGGGAATTTGAGAATTTGAAGAATAGAATTTGCTCAACCCTTATTCTTACCTTGCCAGATTTGCATCAATCTTTTGAGTTGATGACAGATGCATCTAAATATGCTATGGGAGCTATCATCATACAACATGGCCATATTATTGCATATCACATTGAAACTTTCACTGATATAGTCAAGAAATATCTAACATATGATAAGGAGCTCTATGCCATTGTGCAAACCTACAAATAATTGAAACACTACATCTTCGGAAAAAATATGGTCATCCACACTGACCACAGACCATTAGAATTCATCCAAACATAGAGCAAACTATGAAATGAGAGGCACCAAAAGTGGGCCACATATCTTCAACAATTCCATCTAATAATCAAACACAAAAAAGGGAGCTCAAATACAGATATAGATTATCTAAGCCACCCACCAATTACTACACTCACAATAGTTCTTGATCTGTGCAGACATGAGACTACCACTTGGGGTGCTCTGTATGAAGTAGATTTTGTGTTTGCTGATACATATCAGGTGATTCAAAAAGGTAAACATGTTTTTTATTTCTATTTGCAAGATAATGTCATCTATCATATGGTGCACATCTATGTTCTAGCTGTAGAGCAATAGAAGATGTTGTGGGAAGCACATTTTAGTTGGACAGCTGGACACTTTGGTGTAGAAAAGACATTGGTAATTCTTTAAAAACATTTCTAATGGCCCCATATGCAAAAATATGAGGAAAAGTATCTCAAATCTTGCACCCCATGTGTGATATCCGAGCCAATAAATAATAAGCAAGGATTGTACACACCATTGTCAGAACCAACCAAGCCTTGGGAATCTATCTCAATGGATTTTCTCTCAGGTTTTCCCACTTCAAAACATGGCAAGGACTATATTTTTATTGTAGTTGATTATTTATTAAAAATGGCTATCATGATTGCTTCTAAGAAAAATATATCTACTGAAGAAACTACTCAACTATATTTTATTCATGTATGGCTCCATTTTGGTCTCTACAAGGCCATTGTCTCAAATTGAGACAGTAGGTTCCTGAGCATCTTCTGGTCCACTCTATGGAATATGATGGATACGAAGCTAATGAAGTCCACAGCCTTCTATCCACAAATTGATGGTCAGACAAAGGTGGTGAACCACTTGATTTTTTACATGATTGGTATGTATCACCCATAACATCCACACACATGGGATAAGGGGCTTCTTTGCATACAACATGGATACAATCGGGCCTTGTACAGCTCTACCAAGCATAGTCCATTCCAAGTATGCTTCGGGTTCCAACCCATGGCACCAATTGATATATTTTTTCCATTATCCACTATGGAATACACACTTCATGGAATATCTAAGGCATCAAAAGCAACAAAGTTCATTAAACAAATGCAACACATCTAGTAGCAAGTTTGTGACATCTTGGAGAAGATGAATCAGAAGTATAATCAACACCATGACAAACAGAGGATTTCTCACCATTTTGTTGTGGGTGATAAGGTTTGGTTGTAGCTTCAGAAGGAAGAACTTGCAAGCCCACACAAAAAAATTTGGCCACTGTGATATGGTCCCCACACCATCACCAAAAAATTTGGAGCAAATGCTTTCCAGTTAAACCTACCAACCTACCTTGGTCTGCATCCAATATTCAACATGGAGCTCCTCAAACCATATCATCCACCTCTGTTGGACACTTAAATCATAGCAGAATAATTAGACATTGAGAATATTGATCCATAGAGTTTTTCTCTAATGGAGGAGGATCATATTGTGGACACCTAGATGAAGACAACAAGAGGATGCATTATTTCGCTTTATTAGGTGGTCAAAAGGGCCCAACTTAGCTACCAAGGTGAGTGGCTCACAAAGAATCAAATCAAGACACAAATACCACACTTGATGAGAAACATTGATGCGATGGGGACCATTGCTTCTCAAAGAGGGAGGAATGATCTAGGCAATAATTCAGATGACAATTCAGGTGATGGTTCCACCCTAATTGATGATATTTTTTCTAGGAGCCATAAATTTTGCACTGTAGCTCCAATTGACTCACCATTTGAACCGTTGGAAAGCTAAGAATGAGGATAACATGGTAATATGTCATGGATATTTTTTAAATTAAGTTTTACCCCTAAAAACTCAATGGAAGTGTCCCATATATTTTTTTTAGTAGTGTAGTCTAAAAATAGTAATTTTCTAAAAATAGTAATTTCTCAAATTCTGTACTGTTTTAAATCATGGAAGTAGTACCAATTCATCTCCATCGATATTTGTGACCTTCCACATCCTCCCCCTACTTTCAAAATGTATATAAATGAATATGTAACCCAAAATGGAAAGCAGACATCTCTTCCCAAAGATAAGCATATAGTTGTATTGCAATCTTGACTAATAAAACATCTCTTCTCAGAGAATACATTATTACTGTGTTATTTTTGTGTCCTTGAAATATTTGTCAACTAAAACTTCTAAGTTTTGGATCAGTGGTATCAGAGCGGTTTGTCTTGAGAGTGTATGATCTCGAGAATGAGGTCAGGCTACAAGAAGCTTGGGTGGAAAATAACAGAGCTTCCAAACTATCCACCTATTTGTTCCAAACAAATTCAAATGGTGTATCACATTGAGACATCTGATACTTTCAAATAAATGGTGAATGAATCCCTCTAATGGTAACAAGCATAGATTCTGCAATAATTTGCCCAAATTCTCTAACAACTTTTGATAGGAAATTATGGCTCCTCATCCATGGACCATCCTTTCAGTGCCCCAACACCCTTCAAGGTTCAAGTAAATTTTGATATTCATACATTTGAAGGCAAAATCAATGTTGATGTAGTAGAAAATTGGTTGGATCAATTGTCTTCCTACTTCTCTATAAATAAGTTCACCGATAGAGAAAAGATCAGTTTTGCTCTTTTAAGAGCATCATTGCCTATGAAAAATTGGTGAGAAGTGTACAAAAAGAGGTTCAGTACATATGACATTGGCCTTGAGGTGGTACCTACATGGGATGATTTTGTGGAAGTGGTAAAGGAAGAATACTATCCCATTGGAGCATATGATGATCTATACATACAATGGCAATAACTTTGCCAAGGTAAGGACCAATCTGTTCAAGATTACATAGACATTTTTCATTCTTTGTCTACAAGATTGGGCATCCAAGAAAGTGAGAAACATAAGACTCTCAAATATCAGGTTGGACTACAATGGTACATACAGGGGTAAATTGAACTCTTCAATTTGGAAACCCTCAGTGAGGCATACAAGTTTGCAGTGAAGATTGAACAGAAGCATGGTAGAAAGAATATGAAGAGTCAATCCTCAAAATGGAAAAATGACAAGGAAGTTCAAACATGAGGCCAAAATTAGAAGCAAAATGAGTTTCAAGATAAGAAACCCCAAAAGGGGAAGGCTAAAAAATGGTGTGATTACAACAAAACTAGAACTCACTCCAAAGAAGAATGTTGAGCCATCAAGTCATTGCTTTCTGAGTCACAATACTCGACATCTACTACTCTGTCTCATACACAACCTACAGTCAAATAGGATGAAGAAGAGATTGTAGATGATGAGCTTGACACCATCGTCACTTCATCACAAACCCGTGAGGAAAGTCCAAATGACAGGGAAAGATTTTCTCACTCAAAATTATGGGTGAAAGGTAAGCCTCTACATTTCATTCTTGATAGTGGGAGTCAAAATAATTTAATCTATGCTAAAGTTGTGAAAATTCTAAATCTATCCATGAAGCCTCACCCAAAGCCATACAGTATTGGATGGTTGAGTCTAGGGAGAAACCTTTCTGTCACCCATCAATGTCTTCTTTCATATGCAATAAAACCTTTCCAAGATGAAGTCTTGTGTGATGCGGTTAATTTAGATTTTTGTGATGTACTCCTTAGTCAACCGTTCATGTGTGATCGACATGACATGTATGAATCATGAATATAAAGAAACACCTTCACTCTTAGAACATGATACTACAGGGTACCATAGGTACCACCTCCCACATATATCTCCCTGATCAGTGCCAAACAATGTAAGAGATTGGTAGAAAAGACAAAGCAATTCATTCTTATGGTGGTCAAAACATAGAAATCTAAGAAGGCCAATGTTTCAGTCCTGACTACACAATCAACACAATAACAAAATTAGATGGGACAAATCACATGATAATATGATGACTAATTCAAGTCACCCATAGGAGTTCCACTACATTGTTAGGTAAAACATTCTATCGATTTGATCTCAGGGTCACCTTTACCTAATAGTCCTGTGTATGATAGATCAGTCTTGGAGAATGATGAGATAAAAAAAAGATTCAAGAATTGATCCAAAAGGGTCACATCAAGCCAACTCTTCACCCTATGGCAGCCCAATTGTCCTAACACCAAATTTATATGGAACATGAAGGATTTGCATTGACTATCGAGCCTTATATAAAATTAGTGTGAAGAATCACTACTCTCTCCCCAGGATTGATGACCTACTGGACCAACTCCATGGTGCGAAGTTCACCAAAATTGATCTCAAATATAGCTATCACCAAATTCCCATCGATCCCACTGATGTCTAGAAGACTACATTCAAATCTAAGGAGGGGCTCTTCGAATGGTTTGTTATTGCTTTTGGCTTAACTAACGCACCTGTAACCTTCATGAGGATGATGAATGACATCCTACAACCCTTCAATAACTAATTCATGGTTGTCTACCTAGATGATATACTCATCTACAGTAGAACATGGGAGGAACATCTGCAACATGTTCGTAAGGTACTTCAAACTCTTCGGGAGAACAAGTTGTATGCAAATCTTGATAAATGCATATTCAGGATGACAACAATTCAATACCTTAGATATGTTGTGAATAAAGAAGGGGTCCATGTTGATCCAAAAAATATTTAGTTTATTCAATAATGGCCTACACTAAGGACCCTCACAGAACTTCACAGCTTCTTGAGTCTTGCAAATTTCTATCACAAGTTTGTTTTTGGATTTTCACATGTTGCTTGGTCACTAACCCAAGTGACTAAAGGAGGAGCTAAAGCTACATTTTAGTGGGGTGAAATACAACAAAGGGTATTTGAGAATTTAAAGAATAGACTTTGGTCAGCTCATGTTCTTGCCTTGCCAAATTTGCATCAACATTTTGAGTTGATGACAGATGCATCTGAATATGCTATGGGAGCTATCATCATGAAACATGGGCATCTTATTGCATATCATACTAAAACTTTCACTAATAGAGTCAAGAAATATCTAACATATGATAAGGAGCTCTATACCATTGTATAAGAATGCAAACAATGGAAACACTACATCTTGGGAAAAGAGACGGTCATCCACACTGACCACAAACCATTGGAATTCATCTAGACATAGAGCAAACTATGAAATGAGAGGCACCAAAAGTGGGCCACATAACTTCAAAAATTCCATCTGATAATCAAACACAAAAAAGGGAGCTCAAATACAAATATAGATTTTCTTAGCCGCCCACCAATTACTACACCCATAATAGTTCTTGACTTGTGTGGACATGAGACTACCACTTGGGGTGCTCTATATGAAGCAAATCTTGCCTTTGTTGATACATATCAGGTGCTCCAAAAAGGTAAACATATTTCTTATTTGTATTTACAAGATAATGTCCTTTGTCATATGGGGCACATCTGTGTTCCAGCTGCAGAGCAATAGAAGATGATATGGGAGGCACATTTTAGTAGGACAGGTGGACACTTTGGTGTATAAAAGACATTGGCAGTTCTTCAGAAACACTTCTACTGGACCCATATGTGAAAGGATGTGGAAAGGTATCTCAAATCTTACACCCCATGTATGATATCCAATCCAATAAATAAGAATTAATGATTGTACATGCCATTGACAAAACCAACTAGGCCTTGGGAATCTGTCTCAATGGATTTTCTCTCAGGTTTACCCACTTCAAAACATGGCAAGGATTGTATTTTTGTTATAGTTGATCATTTTTCAAAAATGGCTTTCATGATTGCTTCTAAGAAAAACATATCTGCTAAAAAAACTGATCAACTATATTTTATTCATGTATGGCTCCATTTTGGTCTCCCCAAGTCCATTGTCTCAGATCGAGACAGTAGGTTCCTGAGCATCTTTTGTTCCACTCTATGGAAGATGATGGATACAAAGCTGATGAAGTCCACAGCCTTCCATCCACAAAATAATGGTTAAATAGAGGTGGTGAACCATTTTATTATTCACATGATTTGTATGTATCACTCCAAACATCCACACACATGGGATGAGTGGCTTCTTTTCATACAACATGGATACAATTGGGCCCTGCACAGCTCAACCAAGCATAGTCCATTCCAATTATTTTTCAAGTTCCAACCCATGGCACCAATTGATATAGTTTTTCCATTATCCACTATAGAATACACACCTCATGGAATATTTGAGGTAGGAAAAGCAACAAAGTTCATTGAACAAATGCAACACATCTAGTAGCAAGTTCATGACATTTTGGAGAAGTTGAATCAGAAGTATAAGCAACACCATAACAAACATAGGATTGCAAACCATTTTGTTATGGGTGACAAGGTTTGGTTGTGGCTTTAGAAGGAATGACTTGGATGCCCACACAAAAAAATTTGGCTTCTGCAATATGGTCCCTACACCATCACTATAAAAGTTGGAGAAAATTCTTTCGAGTTGAACCTACCAGCCTACCTTGATCTACATCCAATATTCAATGTGGAACTCTTCAAACCATATCATCCACCTCTATTGAACACTTGATTCATAATATAACAACTAGACATTGATGAGCTTGATCCATAGATTTTTTCTCCAGTGGAGGAAGATCAGATTGTGGACACCTAGATGAAGACAATAAGAGGATGCTCTATTCCGCTTTATCTGGTGGTCAAAAGGGGCCAACTTAGCCACCAAGGTGAGTGGCTCATAGAGAATCAAATCAAGACACAATTGCCACACCTGATGAGGAACATTGATTCAATGGGGACCATTACTTCTCAAGGAGGGATTAATGATCTGGGCAAAAATTCAGGTGACAATTTGGGTGACGGTTCCACCCCAATTGATGACAAAACTTCTAGGAGCCATAACTTTTGCACCGTAGCTCTAATTGACTCACCGTTTGAACTGTTAGAAATATAATAATGAGGAGAACATGGTGAAATGGCATGGATATATTATCAATGAATTTTGACCCCATAAAAACCCAATGAAAGTGCCTAAAATTTCAATTTTAGTAGTGCAGTCTAAAAATAGTAATTTCTTGAATTCTATATTATTTTAAATTATGGAACTCAAACCAATTCATCTCCCTTGATATTTGTGACCTTTAACATCCTCCCCCTACTTTAAAAATTTTTATAAATGAAGATGTAACCCAAAATGGAAAGCAGACATCTTTTCCCAGAGATAAACATATAGTTGTATTGCGATCTTGAGTAATAAAACATCTCTTCTCAGAGAATTCATTGTTACTGTGTTTTTTTTATGTTCTTGAAATGTTTGTCAACTAAAAATTTTGAGTTTTGAATCATTATAAAATCTCACAAATTTTAATCTAACATATTTTTTTTATGGCTCAAGATTATTATTAGGTTAGTTGAATGGTAGATAGTATCTTCGTTATGTGAAAGTTAGGTTTGAATTTTCTCTAGCATATTCCCCATTTTCCTTTGGAGATATAGTAAATTAATATTAAGCTTTTGAGCCATATATTATATGAAATTTAATTGATTTTTTTTATATATTATGGTGAACTCTGGACATTGTTAACAAATGGGACTAAGGCCTAATTTTTGACCTGCATTATCATGTCTATAGTTGGTTGATTGAGGAGACCCAAAGTCTAATTTTGTATTTCATGTCTTAAGGGTAATTGACGTATGATTGGGACAAAATTTGGTTTTGGAAAAAATTGATTATCATTTGTAATAGGGTTTGGGTCTAGGAGATTTATGTTTACATTTGGTATTATGGTAAGAATTTTCCCTTGGGGGTTTAACTATCAGTATGCATTAATAGCCTTAGCATATGACAATAGTAAATCTATGATGAGGGTATCTCTACATTTGAATACCATTTTCCAAAGATCCAAGGCATTCCCATACATTTTGAGTACTAAAATAGCACCACCTTTGTACAACATCATAATACAATTGTATATATTTTGAAATCTTGTGTTAAAGTCATTGATAGGCTCATTAGGTGCCCTTCTCATGCTAGCAAAATTTCACTATAACACACTCAGGTTAATAACTTGTCCAAACTAGGATAAAAAGGTATTACTAAAATTGATCCCACCCATTGATTGATTTCTCAAGGAGGTTTATATACCAATCATATGTGGCATCCTATAAGGTGAATGAGAAGAGTTTACATGTTACTTCCTTATGTTCCACATTTAGAAGTATCCATATAGTCTTATATGATGTTATGTGATCTTCAATGGTATGTTCTCCATTAGATGTGAATTGTGGGAAGTATCTCTTAGGAATATATGGTAGATCATGTACATCTCAAACAATATTGATGGATGATCTTGTTAACCAATACATTGGTCTGAAGAGACTTGGATTGAAATTTATGGGTAAACTACATTGAGTCCTAGATATTATGGGTTCTCCTTTATCATGCTTAAGTCTTTGGTGTATCTCTATGGGTGAAAATATTAGGGAACTTAACATAGAATTATACTTTGATGTGTTACCAAGGATTGAGATTTTTATAGGGTGGGAAAATGACATATCTAGTTGATATTTTGAGTGAAACATAGAGTTTCAAGCCCTCATTCTAATGACAACTTCTTTCTATTTATGTGGGTTTTGTGCACATCAAATAAATTTATGGTATTAAGCCCTCTCATTTTAATATTTTTAGAGATAACCCAAGGCATGAGCTGAAATATTTGACTCTCCTACATAATTTGCTTGGAATATCTTTTTAAATAATGTAGATGTTACCACACTGGAGAGATCAATAATGCAGTCACACTTCACCTCATCTCAAATAAATTACAATCTTACCCCAAAATGGGTATTCAAAAATATCCCTAAATATAAAGTAAGAATCAAATAAAATAATCACAAAAGGGAGAGAAAAGTAGGGTAAAGAAGAGGGTCTCCATATTTCACTAAGATACTCTTGCTTGAATGAGTTATTTTCTGAATTCAATTATAGTTTACCTATATTTGTATATCTCACCTAACAAATATGGAAGATAATATAAGGAAAGGTTCAAGATGAATATAATCTCTATAGCATCACTTTTGTATGATAAATCACCACAAAAATTGATAATAACATCCCATCTATCCATAATGACTAGATTAAGAAAGTTGACTAAAGACATCAGTCGATTAATAAATTACTCAACTTAACTAAATTCATACAAAATATTCAAAATTCATATCATAACAATTAGATTTTGAGTATATACAATAACAATACTAAGAATTGAGGAGGCAAAAATATTTAAGAGGCTCATGAACATCGAGAGGATTTCAACTCTATCAATGTTTTCAATTAAAACCCTCCTAATAATGTTTACAATGGGCACCAATATAGAAAGAATAGGCCCAAACCCACTCTTAAGTATATATTTCTCAAGGTATATTGATGTAGATATATGGTTTCACGTGTAATCTTACATCAACCAAAAATATATTAGTTAGGAAGTTTATATAAGCATTATGTTATGCAAGTTTCTTATTACACATATGCCTTGTTATAAATTTGTGTAATTATTTTTTATTGTGCAAACCTTATTTGTGTTATTTTTTTGTTCCACCTTTATGTGTGCATGTGTTTAGTGTATATTTGATTTTCTGAAAGCACACATGTTTGTAATGTTTTACATGTCTTTTTTTGCAACTAGTTGTATCTATTTCTTGTCTAACTAAGATTTTTACAATAAGTTGTGCTAATTTGCTGATCCAACATAGTAGGGTAGATATTTTTAATCAATCATATTAGTATGTGATATCTCTTGAGCAATAGGACATTCAGTTAGAATTGAATCTTTATCATAGAATCAACTATGTGGATGAGGTTTATTGGAAGAGTTATATTTTCATTATGTAAGTTGTATGTTTAATTGTAAGTCATTTTAAAATATTTTGATAAATTGAAATATCAATCTTGATTAGACATAAGAATCATGGATCAAAGGTTTGCATGGTAATTATTGTCTATAAAATCCTGCAATTTCATGTGACTTTATTTGCTCTTGGTTTGGGTGCATATACACTGTGATGTGTTATGGAAGGAATTGTTACTGACTATTTAGAATTTAATCCTAAAAGTCTTGGAAGGTAATATTGATTCATTTAAAAAAAATTATGATATATTTTTGATGCATTAAACTATAATAGGGTATTGTTCCTTGGAATTGTGAGAGACATTTAATGTTTGTGGCACACTAAGGTGTGTTAATGTTGTTATTGGGATAAAAATACTTAATATAATTGGGTGTGTCTTTTACATTTATAAGCATGCAACTACACCTTTTCTAAGGAAATTATTTTTGGGAAGTAAATATTAGATCTTAGATTTTTACCTTGAGATAAATATACTTGTAAAGACTATGAGTTAGTAAACTAAGATATGTGTAGTTGTAGTTAGAACAAGCCTCCTTGTGATATTGTAGTGCATTATTATCATTATTCCAATTGTATTTCATTTGATTAAAATATAATTTATATTTGATTTTCTATTGTTGCACTCCATTACAATTATTTCATTGGTGTATTTTGAGAACAACATGGTCTAAGGCATCTTTAATTGAGAACCATAACTAAAACTACATCATAGAGTTTGTTAAAATAATCATGATTCTTATAAGAAACAAAAAATCACAAGAGAGAGGGTACTAAGGCCAATATCACAATGAGTTCTCAATATTTTGGACCACATAAACACAGGGTGTCTCCAATTTGTTATAAATCATTGAGGAATATTTTTTCCCAACCATTTTTTTCTTTCTTAATCCTCCAAGGCTTTGGAAATTAGTTTGGTGCCATGGTCCATATAGGTGGGATGTGAAACAACATCTCACCATGTGTTAGCAACCCTAAAGGAGTCTTAAAGTTGCCCTTGATTGCACTAATTTTATTTATGCTTTAATTGGCTTGGGTTACTGGGTTGACTATTACTTGGGATCCATAGTTTTTGGCCTTCATCATCTTTATTTTGATTGCTACCTTGAATTTGTGTATCCAAAATTCCTCAACAGTAATAACCTTGGCATCTTGTGTGAAAAATATAAATATATTTGATTTCTTGAGATAAGCCAAAGTTCCCCCTTATTAAAGGTGAATACAAAATGTTCCTATAATTTAATGGGTCATACATCATCTCAATTTAGAAATACATGCATATATCTAAAATAAAGTGCCCAAATATAAGATAAAGCTATAAGTTCATGCAAAATTAAAATGTTTCAAAATAAATAAAACAAGAACAAGCAAAATTATCTTTTTTTTGCTTTACTATGTTCTAGATAGAGTATTTGAAGTTCTACCCTGAGTACTTCTAATTTGGGGAATTTCATCTTGTTGACTCTATATGACTTTGGTGCATGTTTGGTAATCTTCCTCTATGTTAGACAAAGCTGATAATTTTCACTCTAAACAACAAGTCTATCTTTTCTAAATGGGTTACATTGCCATCTAAATGGGTCTATAATATACCTTTCATATAAACTTCCCATTCTTCTTTTCCTTTGCATACCTCACCAAGTCAATGACTTGGATGCTACCTCCCATGTTTGCCTCTTGGTATCTATTTTTGAACTCTTTCATAAATTTAGACAAATTACCTAAGAATTCAATGAAAGAATCTAATTTGTTGTTTTTTTAAATAATGAAAAAAATTTGCTTCTTGAATTAAATAAGAAATTATGCCAACTACACTATCAATATAACCAAGAATGATATGTATATCTTATGTCCATTCTTTTAAAGAAAACCTCATATAAATCGTTCAAGTTTGGCATAATCCAATATCATATAGATTCGTGATTTTTAGTTGTAGAAACATGTTTTTCTTGACAACCTTGTTTATATTTTCCAATTTGGCCTAAAAATTAATAATATAATATAAATAAATTTTCACCTTTTGTTTCTAGGGTGTGCCCTTCTTGGCCTGACAAATTTCAATTAAGATCTAATATAGAGACTCAAGTGTCATTTTCACTTCGTCAAAAATAGCCTCAAGTATGTATGTCCTTGTCTAAGTTTTAAATATATACATTTTCTATTTCATCCCTTAGACAATCCTTTTTTTTAGCTCAATAATTTTAGTTACCGTAGACTAAAGGTTCTCTACATATTCATCCATTTCCCCTAATTTAGCATTCTTCTTCCTTGTCAAGGTGAATAAATCATCCTCATTCTCATGAAAATTCAAAGTATCCTCTTTGGTGATCTTCCTTATGATTACTCATTTAAGCTTGACATTAGGTCATTCAAATTATAGCTTCACCTCATATTCATCAAATATGATCATGTTTTGTCTTTTGGCCTTGGCCAATTGGATACTCTCTATCCAATCTTCTTCTGCATGACTTATGTAAGTGGCAATAGATGTGGATGGTGTGAACAATGTGGTTAGTGATGGATATAATGGTTTAGGTCTAGGAAAGGGAGTTGTAGGGTCCATCATGATGAAGGATGTGCATGTATAAGTGGAAAAAGGGGTTTGTGTTTTGGAAGGAGTGGAAGGCGGTGGAACACAAGTTACAAGTGGAAGAGAGGAGGTTGTTATGATTGGATTAGGAGGGAATATATTTTCCATTTTAATGGTGGGATGATGATAACACTTGGCTAATGATGGCAGTGGCTATCTTCCCCTTTCCATTACACTCCTTGGGTTTTGATAAATAATGTGCTATGATATTAGTAATCCTAGCCGTACTGGTGGATTTTAAAGTTGGAAAATTTGTAATTGAGTTAATTATGTGCAATGTTACTCTAAATAATTCCACTAAATGGACTTATATATTCAATGGCACTAAAGTGACTACAGTTGATAATGTTGTTTTCATAGTGCCTAAGATAGGTGAAATTATTACTTGCATAATAGGTGAAAATTGGATATTCACATGTAAATAAGTTACATGGTGACATTGTGTGGAAGTCTTTGGTGCCAATTATCTTTCATAAACCTTAGTCATCAAGGTTGGTTCATGGGAGCACTTGGTGTGGTTACCTCCACTTGAGGCATTATTTGAGGAGTGTCCATTGGATCATCCTCAAGTGGGAGAATTGAGGGAGAAGGATGAGGATTTATTACATCATGTTCAATTTTTAGTGTGGCAACCATAGAAATTATATTTGAAAGTACAATATAATAAGAAGGAGATTGAGAAGTAAGAGAAAAAATTATTGTCTTACCTATGGCACAAGAATCATTCTATTAGAGAGCATTGGTGGAGGTAAACCTTGTAGCACTTTTCTTCTTAATAATGCCTCTATTCCTAGTAAATCATCTTGATTCTCAGAGGTTCTTGGTCTCTCCTTTAATTATCTTGGATACTCTATTGAATAGGCATGAGGACAATGCCAAAAATGTTCATTTTTATTTTTACATATTCACCATCTTCTGTATTGAAAAAGAACCCAATAATGAGGATCATGGTTGTGATTATACACAATTGAAACCTTCTCTATTATGGATTTTATATGTGCCTTAACATTTCCCCTTAGGTCCTAATGTCATAGGTTGTGGTCATTAGAATTGAAAGATGACCTTTGTGTTATAGATGCATGCAGATTTATCTAAACCTTGAAATTACTTCTACCAATTTTTAAGGGAATCAGAGGTCATGTTTGTTATTTCTTATCTTTGCATACTGAGGCAACTCCATTAATAAGTTGGTAGGTTATCTCCTACTCAACCAACTTATTAGGAACGTAAATAGGTATCCATATAGGAGACACAAATTCTCCCTCTACCTTAATAATTATTCATTATATATAATACCAATAGGCCCTTGGTTAGATGCAGGATAATGGGGGACAAAAGTGGGGCTTAAAGTGACACTTTTTTCTGAAAACAACAATAGTTGAACTTGGAGAGAATGTTAAAGACACTTGGAAAATAATTTGAAAATAAAGTAAGAATATGAATTGTGATATTTTAAATATATAAGTTTTTTAATACCCAAATTATTAAAAAAGTGTGTGAAATATATGCATTTATGGCAATGGCTTGACCCTTTTTTGTAAAAAGATAAGGAGATTGCATGTGTACAAACATATTTTTCAAAAGTAAATGAAAGAATTGTTGTATGAAATTTTACATATGGATAGATGAAATGTTGAAGATTATTAAGAATATTTTATATTAATTTGTTAATATATATATATATATATATATATATATATATATATATCAAGACAACTACAAAACTGAAACTGCAAGTATACAAACACAACTTTTTAACTTGACTTTTTCAAAAATAAAAATAAATAAACATAACTAATGATGTGTAGATTGTTGAGATATAAATTTTATAAAATTTTGATAAATGGTCAGAAAGTTCTAAAGGTATTTGTAATGATATGTATATAGTTCATAATGATGTATGTAGTATAAAAATTAAGTAATAATTACAAATAATACTTTAACATTGAAAAAAATATATATATTTAAAAACTATGTTTTCCCCTCTACAAATAGACATTTTAAATATAGTTTCTAAATATATTATTTTTTTAATATCCAGATTATAAAAAAGTGTGTGAAATATATGCATTTATGGCAATGCACTGACCCTTTTTTTGTGAAAAGATAAGGAGATTGCATGTGTACAAACATATTTTTCAAAAGTAAATGAAAGGATTGTTGTATGAAATTTCACATATGGATAAATGAAATGTTGAAGATTATTAAGAATATTTTATATTAATTTGTTAATATATATATATATATATATATATATATATATATATATATATATATATATATATATATATATATATATATATATATATATATATATATATATATATATGTATGTATGTATTTTACAAATCAAGACAACTACAAAATTAAAACTACAAGTATACAAACACAATTTTTTAACCTAACTTTTTCAAAATCTTTTTTTTTAAACATAGCTAATGATGTATACATTGTTGAGATATAAGTTTTATAAAATTTTGATAAATGGTCAGAAAGTTCTAAAGGTATTTGTAACGATATGTATATAGTCCATAATGACGTATGTAGTGTAAAAATTAAGTAATAATTACGAATAATACTTTAACATTGAAATATATATATTTAAAAACTATGTTTTCCCCTCTACAAATAGATGTTTTAAATATAGTTTCTAAATATTTTTTTTTTTTAATACCCAAAGTATAAAAAAGTGTGTGAAATATATGCATTTATGGCAATGGCCTGACCCTTTTTTGTGAAAAGATAAAGAGATTGCATGTGTACAAACATATTTTTCAAAAGTAAATGAAAGAATTGTTGCATAAAATTTCACATATGGATAGATGAAATGTTGAAGATTATTAAGAATATTTTATATTAATTTGTTTATATATATATATATATATATATATATATATATATATATATATATATATATATATATATATATATATATATATATATATATATATATATATTACAAATCAAGACAACCAAAATTGAAACTACAAGTGTACAAACACAACTTTTTAACTTAACTTTTTTTTTTAAAAAATTTTTAAACATAGCTAATGATGTGTAGATTGTTGAGATATAAGTTTCATAAAATTTTGATAAATGGTTAGAAAGTTCTAAAAGTATTTGTAATGATATGTATATAGTCCATAATGACGTATGTAGTGTAAAAATTAAGTAATAATTAAAAATAATACTTTAACATTGAAAAAAATATATATTTAAAAACTATGTTTTCTCCTCTACAAATTTATATAGATTTTTTTTAAATAATAAAATCTAACTGATCAATGTGTCAGCAAAGATAGAAAAGACAAATTTCTAAAAAAATCAATTGAGTTGGTTCATGAAAATGTTTAGGCTAGGTTTGGACCCCCCAGGGCTAAAACAGAGCCTATTTGGGAGGCAAAAGAAAAGTAAAGTTTGTAAATATTAAAAGGGTGTACACCCTTTGGAAAGGGCCAAAGGGCATATGCCCTTTGGATAAAACAAATGGCATACCCCCTTTTGGAATCAACAAAGGGAATTGATGGTTTTTCTCATTTATATCTACCATCATAAAGGGCATGTATGCTTTTATAAAGCATGTACACCCTTTGTGGTTCACGAATTTTATTTATTTATTCATGAAATTAACTCATTCAATTTACATTTTACAAACTTCAAACTTGTTTTTACTACTAAAAATATGTAAATTCTACAAATTTTCCATTCACTTTGTCACAATCACTATAAATTCTTCAAATTTTATTCTACACTTATACTTGTTTCAGTAAAGATAAGTAATGGGGTCAAATAGTCATTGTAAAAGATGAATTAAGGAGCTAAAAAATGAGAAAATTGAATTGAAAAGAGAAAATAAATAAAAAGACAAGAAGATATGAGAGTATTCATAAGAGCTTCTAAGCAAGGTGAAGGTATTTCCTCCATACCAGGTAATATTTCAAATGAAAATAACATGCCCAATTTGATGGAATTTAATTTAGATATGTATTCAAATGAGATAAGAGAACTTAATATTTTTTGAATGATGAAATTCAAAATGTAGAACATGTAACTAATAAATTTTCATTTATTGATAAAACACATGGAAAAACACAATATGATGAAACATTTATCCATATTGAAGTTTTTTAGCATGATGATAATCAACATCAATTAATGACACCAATTCATCTCTCTCCTAATGAAGAATAATTCACTTCACCTGTAGGCTCTAATGTACCTATCCAACACTCTGATATACCTTCTATGGTTAAAGTGGTAACACCATCTAATTTAATACAAAATATAGCTCCTAGACCTACACCTCCAAGGATAATGTGACGAACATCAAGTTATTTGTTTGAAATAGATAAGAAAATACTAGAACCTATGGAAGTTAAAATTTTTAAAAGATCAATTCAAAATCATGCTCAACATGTATGGGACTATGCATTTGAGAATAAAATCTATATAAAATGATGTCAATTATTTATTAAATTAATAAAAATTCAAAAAATGTGTCATGTGATGCATAATTTAGGGTTAAGAATAAGCAATATGGAGGGAAGAAATAATGCAATAGTAAATAATCTATTTAATACATCTAATGCAATAGGTAATAGAACTCAAAAAATATATAGTAATGTGGCAAGATGAGTAATAATAAATTTATAGTGAGTAAGTCAACATCTAAATCTCAATTTCTTAGTTAAATAAGTGCATCCTCTAACTTTAATAAGAAAACTGTAATAAATGTCATAAAAATAAGAACAATGTTTGATGACCCTTCACACACAAATTATTGGGTGTTTAGTGGTATACTCCCATAAAAGGATAAGTTATTAGTTGAAGGAACAAGACATTTGATTTTAAAAACTTGGCACAATGACACAAGGGTATCATCTAATATAAAATATGTTGTGTTAAAAGAATAAAAGGTTTAAAAAATCATGAGCCACATGCAAAACATTTATTGGACATGACCCAAACAAAAAATTATAAAAAGTTTATTAAAAAATTTAATAGGAAATTGATAATTAGCCAAAGGTCATTTGAGATGTGCAAGTGTTTATAAGTTAAAATCAATCAAGCACGCATGAAATGTTGTTTTAGAATCAATATTGAATTTTCTATGCATTTTTATGTTTTTCATCATATATGTTTTAATTTACATACTAATGAGATTATGTAGGAATGTATGGTGGCTTCCCCACCTAAAACATCAAGAGAGTTAATCCCAAGTCTTTTATGTCAAAGACTTGAGGGACAATTTTTTTTCCAAACAATGCTTAGATGGAATATGTAATACTTGTGGTGGTTTGTCAAATTTGACCAGCTATATACATGAAGAAATTTCACATGAATTTGAAAAGAAACTAGTTGATTTTAAGAAGTACAATTCTGTAAAGTATGTTATAAAATATGAAAAAGAATCATCAAGATATGATTTGGTTACAACCTAAGTATATGTATATGATTTCATGTCTAAATTAAATAAGAATATTATCTATCAATATGTAAGACACACACAAAGCAAAATGGTTAGATAATCAATTCAAGGTATGCAAGGACAACTTCTTAGTTGGCACCATTATTTCGGTTGTGGATTTTATTGAAAACCACATAATGAGGTTCAATCATATTACTATAATTCAAATCAAGTTAGAATTTTCGTGTGTATTACATTTAGACATATATTGATAGCATAGATGATAATAGAAATATTTTGAGGGAGTACCACTTTTATATGAGTGATGACAGATCATATTCTATAGAGTTTTCCCAAGGCTTTTTAGTTATTTTATATAAATATGAATGCAAGAGAAATCATGTTTAATACACACTACATTTGATCAAACATTTGTGCAAGATAGTTTAAGAATTATTGAATGTTTTATTAGTTAAGCACGATGCATATAAATAATGAGGTTTAACATTTTTGGAGTCTATTTGAGACTGAGCATGGCAAAAGGTAACATGATGGTGCAAGTACATGTGTAAAAATATCCCTTAAAAAAGAATAGGGAAAGCACAAGGATGGTGCTAATTTGATCAATGTCGCAAGTATTATAACTTGGCGTAATGAAATTTTTTCTCATGGATTAGATAAATATTCTCATGTGAGAATATTATTTTCTTTAATGGAGGATTAAAGATAAAGATAATTTATAAATATTATAGTACAGTACTTGGATCGAGTGTTTTCCACTCCATTCGAATCTCAAGTTCTAGTTCATGGAGTATTTATACTAGAGATATGACTTGTTTTTGTTTAGACTGTGTGGAATTTAATTGGAATGAATGTGAGTCAAAATAATATATTGATGAATGGTATCATAGACCCCTAACACCTATGGAGACTAGTGATTCATTTCAACTATTATGGATCATGAAATGACATCATCAGTTGACTTTGATCACATCTCAAATCTTGTACGACTAGGTACAATTTATTTATAATTTAAATGTAACCTTAGTTCTATTAGTGATATATTTTTTTTCCTACATGTCATTAGAAATTGATTATATTTTAAATGTAGGGCAAAATAATTTAGCAATTGCACCTGAGGACAATGATGAGGGAGCATACTACTACTTATTCCTTTGTGTAGAGGTAAAAAAATTAACCATAACTATTGCAGATGGAAAATACCTATTTTATCCCACTAGATCTTTGGTAGTTACCAAAACATGGATTCATAGATACTATCATAAAAAAAAGATAATGGTTATTTGAAGACTTTGAAACACATATTGTGGTTCTTCATTATTCATATTTGGTTATCACTAAAAATATTCAGGTCATCAAATATCATGAAAATCCTATAAACAAAAGTTTTTGAAATATTTATGAATTTGAGCATGAAGCGCTTCTTGAAACAATAAAAAATAGAGTTGATCCCAAAGATATGTTAGATTGACTTGGTAAGGTCAATTTTCAATGCATTTGACATTTCAAATTACTAAAGTCAACTTATTTGATTTACTGTATTTTAATTTTGAATTATTTTATCATTATGTATTTATTTTTGTTTAAAATTTTTACTCACAACTTTAATGTATGTTAGTGGTATCAGATGATCTTTCACCTTCACATGGTTAGTGTCATGAGTAAAGAAGATCATCTTCTTGAAATAAAGAGAAGCCTAAAAAATAATACATGTTGATTAGATATGTATGGGATATAATCTTATGTGACATGGTCAAAGGACTCACCTATGTAACTGTATGAGTTGATGGTTCATCTCTACCCCTCATGGTTCATCTTTACTCCTCATGGTTCTCCTTCAATACACAGTGTAAGTTCAGTCCATTTACACTCTCAAGGATGATAACATTCTCTTAAGGGATGCATATGACCAAATATAATTTTGATCTTGGGTCTTGATGAAGATTGGAGGGGGCCATTCCAAAATTTATATGCCCATTCAAATGTGTCCATGAAGATGGTTCATCAATTGGGCTATGGATTCATAAGATATACCTCCCACTATCCAAATTTTTGTCCCTTAAGAGAGATTTGGTTGTGAGATAAAATTCATTTTTGTGTCTCACTCAGCCTAAGTGATGGATAATCCTTTAAGAGGTGATTAGGTGACTTACAATTATATGAGTTGATGGTTTATCTCTACCCTTCAAGATTCTACTGTAATGTGCATTAGAAGTTTGATCTATTTGTAATCTCAAGTATGAAAATATTCTCTTGAGGGATGCATTTGATTGAAAAAAACCTTTAGTTCTAAGGCATGATAAATAATGGAGGGGGCATTCCAACATTTATATTCCCATTTGGACATGTTTGTGAATATAGTTCATCAATTGGGATAGAAAGTCAGAAGATACATCTTCCACTAACCAAATTTTCATCCCTTAATAAATATTTGGCTATGAGAGAAAAAAATTTGACATATCTTAGTCATCTCAAGTGAGGTATAATCCTCTACGGGTGCTTAGAGGAATCATTCATGAACATTTAGGAGTTGAAGGTTTATCTCTACCCCTCATGACTCTCCTACAACACACAACAAAAATTTAGTTTGTTTTCACTCTCAAGGATGAGAAGAATCTCTTAAGGGATGCATCCAACTAATCATAAATTTCAATCCCAATGATTAATACAAAGTAAATGGGGCCATTAAAATGTTAAAATTCCCATCTGAACATGTCTAAGAATATAATTTTTTGATTGGGCTAGCGAGTTAGAAGATACACCTCTCACATACCAAATTTTGGTCCCTTACAAAATATTTGGCTATGAGAGAAAAATTATTTCCATATTTTTTTCATCATATGACTTACACATACAACTTTGGGATTTTATGGTTTGTCTCTACCCCTAATGATTCTCTTACAATGTGTAGTGGAAGTTAGCTCAGTTTTCCCACATAGGGACAAGAAGATTCTCTTAAGGGATGCATCTGACCAACTATAAATTTTGATCCTGAGACCTGATGGAGCTCAAAGTGGGGCCATTATAATGTTAAAACATCCATATAGATTCATCCATGCATTTGGTTCATCAATTAGGCTAATGAGTCATAAGATATGCCTCTCATAAACCAACTTTTGGTCCTTTAAGAGAGATTTAGTGGTGATCAAAAACTCATTGCCATGTATCACTCATATTTATTTAGGGATAATCTTCCAATTGGTGCTTAGAATACTCAACTATTCAATTGTAAGAGTTGATGACTCATCTCTACCCTCATAACTCTCTTGCAACACACACCTGAAGTTCACTCCATTTGCATTCTCAGGGACAAGAAGATTCTCTTAAGGGATACATCCTACCAACAATAAATTTCAATTTAGGGCCTAATAAAATATTATATGGGGGGGAATTATAGAATTAAAATTTCCATATAAACATGATTGTGTAGATAATTCATTGATTAGTCTAATGAGTCACAAGGTACACCTCCCATAGACTAACTTTTGGTCCCTTAAGAGAGATTTGACTGTGAGAAAAAACTCATTATCATGTCTTTCTCATATCGATCTAGGTAGAATCATGTAAGGGGTGCTTAGAGTAATCTCCTATGAAAATTTATGATCTTACATCTCCTCTCTACCCCTCACATTTCTCCTTAAATGTGTGTAAAAAGTTTGCTGAAATTTTCTACTTAGGGACGAGAAGTTTCTCTTAAGGGATGCATCTAGCCAACTGTAACTTTTGACCTTGAGGTATAATAGAGTGGAGGGGGGATATTATAACATTAAAACCTCCATCTATATGTGTCTATGTAGATGGTTCATCAGTTGGGTTAATGAGTCATAAGATACACCTCACACATACCAACTTTTGGTCCCTTAAAAGAGATTTGACTTTGAGAGAAAACTCATCATCGTGTCTCACTCATCCCAATATAGGTATAATCCTTCAAGGGGTGATTATATTACTCACCTATGTAATTTTATGAGATAGATACTATTATCTATCCCTCATTACTCTCTTCTAATACACAATGGAAGTTTGATCCATTTTCCTATTTAGGGACAAGAAGATTATATTAAGGGATGTGTCTGACCAACTACAACTTGGAATCTCAGTGCCTAATAAAGAGTGTAAGGGGTAATTATAGCATTAAAACACCCATATAGACACATACATGTATATGGTTCATTGATTGGGCTAATGCTTCACAAGATACACCTCCCACAGACCAACTTTTGGTACCTTAAGAGAGATTTGGTTGCAAGAAAAAACTTGTTGCCATGTATCGCTCATCCTAAGTTAGGTAGAATATTGTAGGAAGTGCTTAAATGACTCACCCATGAAACTATAATATTTTATGACTTTTATCTACCCCTCATGTCTATCTTAAAATAGGTTTTGGAAGTTTGCTTAGTTCTCCTACTCAAGGACAATAAGATTCTCTTAAGGGATGCATCTGACCAACTATAACTTTAAGTCATTTATCTTGATAAATAGTATAGGTGGATATTCTAACATTAAAATTCCCATATGGATGTGTCTACATATATGGTTTATTGATTACGCTAATGAGTCACAAGATACGCTTCCCAAATACCAACTTTTGGTCCCTTGAGAGAGATTCTATGAGATAAAACTTGTCATCATGTCTCTCTCATCTTGAGTTATGGATGATCCTCTAGGACTCACCCATGAAACTATAGAATCTGATAGATCATATATACCCCTCATGGTTCTCTTAAAATTCATAATGGAAATTCGCTCAATTTTTTCACTCAAGGATGAGAAGATTCTCTTAAGGGATGCATCTAACAAACTACAACTTTCAGTCTTAGGTCCTGATAGAGAGTGAAGGGGGACCAATATAGCATTAAAATTCCCATCCATATGTGTTTGATAATATGGTTCATCTATTGGGATAATGAATCACAATATATGCCCATTTTTGGTCCTTTAAGAAAGATTTGGTTGTAATAGAAAACTTGTTGCCATGTCTCACTTGTCTCAAGCTGGGGTTAATCCTCTAAGAGGTATTTAGATGACTTACCCATGTAATTTTTAGAGATAATAGCTTATCTCTACCCCTCAAAATATCTAGAAACATTCAGTAGAATTTTAATTTTTTTCCCACTCAGGGACAAAAAGATTGTCTTAAGGGATGTATCCAACCAACTACAACTTTTAGTCCCAGAGCCTAACAAAGAATAGAGATAGGACATTATAGAATTAAAAAACCTATCTATACATGTATACATAGATATTTAATTAATTGGGATAATTATTCATAAGATGCACCTTTCACATACCAACTTTTGGTTGCTTAAGAAAGATTTGGTTGTGAAAGAAAACTCATCATTGTGTCTCGCTCATCCTGATCTAGGGAGAATCCTCTAGGGGGTGGTTAAAGGACTCACCCATGAAAATATATGATATAAGGAATCATATCTAGCCCTCATGGTTATCCTAAAATATGTAGTAGAAGTGTGTTCAATTTTTCCACTCAGAGATGAGAAGATTCTCTTAAGGGATGTGTTTGTCCAATTGTAACTTTCAGTCTTGGGGCCTGACAAAGAGTGGAGGGGGGACATTATAATATTAAAACATCCATAGATACATGTACACATATATGGTTCATTTATTAGGCTAATTTTAAATAATATACACCTCCCAAAGACCAATTTTTGGTCCCTTAAAAGATATTTGGCTATGAGAAAAAACTCATCACTGTGTCTCATTCATCTCAAGCTGGGAAGAATTATATAGGGGGTGCTTCGAGGAATCACCCATGAAACTTTAGTAATTAATGTATCATCTCAACCCCTCAATGTTATCTTAAAATACATAACAAAATCTTACTCAATTTTTCCACTCATAGATGAGAATATTCTCTTAAAAGATGCATCTGATCAACTGTAACTTTTAGTCTCAAGAGCTGACGGAGAGCAGAAGGGGCCATTCTAGATTTAGAATGTTTATATAAACACATTCCTTTAATAATTTAATATATTGATACAATGATTCATAAGATACGCCTTCCAAAAACTAATTTTTGGTCCCTTAAGAGAGATTTAACTATGAGAGAAAAATCATTACCGTGTCTCACTCATCCCAAGCTAGGGAGAATCCTCAGGGGGTATTTAGAGGACTTTCCCATGAAATATTAGGTTAATTGAATGATAGTTGGTTATTATTTATTAATGTAGGTTTTTTATTTACATATGTTATAAAAACATCATATGTCTACTATAGGTAGGAATTTGACATAGTAGAAGGAGAGCCAAGTACTATGATCACAAATCAAACAATGTTAGAACATCAAAACATCTAGTATCCCTCTACCAGAGGTGAGAAAATATGAATTAAAAGAAATAATATAAACAATAAAATAATAATTATTACCTTATGATTTACCTTATTATGAATTTATTGAAGTAGGATGGTGTTCAAAATGTTGAACAAAGGGTCTTTGGCAATGTTGATCTCCTTGATTGAGTGACATCTCTCCTTATTCACACAGAGTGTTGTGGATTTTTTGTGACTTGGAAATTGATGGAATAAAATTATATTTCAATAATATATAAGAATATTTAAGCTTCTAAGGTTATTTTGTCATAATAACCTTGCAAATACTAGATCTAGAGAAATTTTGGCATAGTAAGACTAGGATTAAGAAGCTTGTCTAAATTGGAGGAAGATCCTCCAATTTATATAATTTTTAAATGGATTTGAACCATCCATCTTAATATGAGTATCAAGGGTCCAAAATATCTCCTAAATCCTTCATGATGAGGAACATGGGACATGTAAGAAGAGGATAGGCTTTTGTAAGAAGATGTAAGATTTGTAAGATGTAAACTTTTTAAGGTGTAAGCTTTGTAAAGCGTAAGATTTATAAGGTGTAATCTTTGTAAGGTGAAATCTTTGTAAGGTGTAATATTAGTAAGAAGAAGTAAGCCTTTCCATGTGATTTGAATAATTGTCAAGTTGTTTGGATGATGAGTATAAATAGAAATATTGATTTTTCTATATTTGTAATTTGTCATTCCATGTAACCTCATTTTAAGAAGAAGATTAGCTAATTAATTGATCTTAATTAACTAATGTACTATGATGTTAATTTTATGGGATAAGATGTGATAATAAAATAATTTGGTTAATTGATTGAAGGGTGATTTGCAAACAAGGTACCGAGTTTAGGTACTTTTTAGCAAATTTAATGGTCTAATGTAGTACATTACCTCAATTAAGCATGTCCTAATGTGTCACAGAATGCATACATCAAAATTTTGGGGGAATTAGGTTGATTTAACAATTTTTTTACAAATTTACATTTGATTGCGAAAATCCACTTTGATTTTAATTTAGACATGGAAGTAGTGAAAATGAAGTGTCTACATTTTGCCCTTGTTTGAGAAGGCATTGCAAGACATAAGGTGAAGTAATGTATTTTTAAATAAATGAAAAGGCCATTAAAAAAAAAGAATAATATGAAGAAGATAAAATAATTATTATAGAATAAATTTAAGTTGATGCCCCAGAGGGTGATTGATAAGCACTAGATGCCCCCTTGAGCGATTGTATGGAAAGAGAATCTAAATGTACAGGCCCTCAAAATGAGGAAACAATATGATTCATAAATGATAAGGTCAAGAAATGGAGAATATGATATTAACTTGTGGACAAAACAAAGCCCCTTGAGCATAATACTTGCATGTTTTGACATCTAAGAATGAAGAAGGGAGTGACATGCCCCAAGTAGGTTGAAATCAAAGAAGATACATTCTAAAATAAGCTACACACTTTGAATTGCCCCAAAAAGGATAAAAGTGGTGAGCTTGAATGAATTATTGACACCAAAAAGTGTAGAATAATGTGTTGTACCTCAAAACAAGATTGGTTGTACCCCAAGAAGGGTAGATTTGTGATGAGAATTTGGGAAGGTAAAAAACTAATATTAGAAAGTGAGAATGTGTGCGAATGGTTATAACAACTATTCATCATAGAATAAGTCAAAAAAAACTAAGTGCACAATGAAGGCCAAAGTGATGACCGATAGAGTTGAATGAGAAGATAAATATTAAAGAATGATGTAAGTTATGTTGAAGAAAAGTTGAACAAAGGATGGTAACTTGTGCTATGTGCTCATTGATTGATATGTATCAGGAGTATCATAGAATGGTCAATGATTTACATTTTATTTTAGTGAAAAATGAGATGTATTACCATGACATTATCATATGAGATCTCTTGTTCATAATTTTTGATATAGCACTTAACGGTATGCACCATGATATAAAACACCATGATGTTTTGTTTATAATGGGAATAAAAACTAACCCCTAATCCAATAGACAATTGAAAATAATACACCAATGATAAAAACCATGATGATAATGATAATGAATGCCAATGGATAGACTCATGTACAACTGCATAATAAGAAACACCATCATGATGAGCCTGGTAAGACAATGGACTGAGTCAAGTTAGCAATAGAAAAAGGAAACAAACACATAAACACACATAAAATCTTGAAAATAAAATCAACTTAAATCATCTTGTTGTTTAACCAAGTCCAAATCCACGTGTGAAGGCTCAATGAAAATGATAAATGGATGGTGTCCCCAAGCAAGGATACATGCAAGGGAAAGACACATCATAAAGTAGCTAAAATAATTAGAACCAATAATAAGTGTGCCCTAGTAAGGAATATTTAGGAAGGACACATCCCAATGGTTGCTAAAATGAGTGGCTTAATAAAAATAAAGGATAACAAGTAGATTTAGGACAAGACAACTGTTTTAAATTTTTTGGCTATATATCTCTTATGGAGATTATAAGCCTATTTTTTTATTTTATTTTTTGGAATATTTGAATATTTTTGAGAGTTTGGAATCTCAACTCAATGGAGGTGGGGTATATTTTACATCCATTCAAGAAACCAAAAGCCTCATGAGGATATTGAGATACTAAAAAAAAAATTGGATATGAATTGTATGACATGGAAATCCATGATATGACATGCTAGGATAAATAAAGTAGATTGTGATTATGCATAATTACCTTGTTAGGATGATCATTTGATTGGAGGTTACGTGTCTATGCCAAAAGATAAGTGGATGTAACCTTTTTCAAGTGACACAACTATTATATATAATTGATGATGTCATGGGACCCATTCAATTGGTAGAGTGGATAACACATCATCAAGGAATAATGATCATGAAGGCTACTTATTTCATTGTTCTGAGAACAAACTTATAACATGAATTCATTTTTTTTGTAGGGCCTCAATAAAGTAGATAAGTGTGAAAGATTTAAAATTTCACATCATGGAAATGATGGGAACTCAAGTGGGGATGATCGATGACCACCATGGCCTGAATTTATCTATGAGATGAACATGTGATTTTGCAAATGTTGCACCGAGTGATGGACCTTGTGGAAGAACTGCTATGATAATAAAAACCAATGGAGATTTAGCTTCAGCCTGAGCCTGAGCCTCAACCACAACTACAATGAAGAAGGTGGGAGTTTTATTGTGAAAGATGCAAAGTAGAAGAGCATAAACCAAGGCTAGTGGAAAATGAAAAACTATGAGTTTATCATGAAAGGAATCCCCATTGTCCAAGGGGATGCATGATGAGGCAATGACATGCATGACTCATGCAATCTCAATATAATGAGAATATGGATATAATGGTTACATCAGCTGAGTAAGGTGAAAGATAAATATTGGAGTATGATTATTTTCTTACAGTAAGGCATGTGGAAGATGGGATCAAAATACACCAACCGATAGTCATCAATGTATGGAGGAACATAGATCAACCTACATAACTTATAGTAATGTGCAAAAACTATGGGGAAAATATACATGCAAGTTGAACATGTCTGAGGATGAATACAATGATGCCAGTTTAGTAAGAAACCAGCAAGGAGGATGGCTTGATTTGAATCCAAAGTTGTCAAACAATCAATATAATACTAAGAGTACAACTAGACAAAGGCACAATGCCTAAGTAGTAAAATTGTTTATATGCACCTTAGGTGATATTTATGTAATATTATTACCATGTATTTGGTGTGTATCCCTCTTTGTATGCATTGTGTGATGTCTCTCACATTAAATAAAATAAAAGAGTTTTGATTATTTTGAATGTTTTTGGAATTTTTTGAATGTTTTTTTTTTTCCTATCATATTTACATGTTTAACATAGACCTATGAATATTTACATGTCTATGATTATGGTTTTAGTGTAAGCGTAAATAACTAAACCTTTGATGGTACAATTATGACTCAAGGACACCAGGTCCAACATGCATAATGGTTTAGAAATGGAAGTGGGGAATAAAAGAATAAGGAAGCGCTGGTTGAGTTGACTCAAAATGTGCCAGGCAAGAAGATGTTCCCTATATATTCCCATGGACACTAGATCCAACATGAAATTTAGGCCAAATGTATTTATCCATAAAAACATAGAGATGTTAAAATATAAAGAGGCTTAGAAAAATTCAAAGCCTCACTGGTATAGGATGCCCGAAGGAAGATGGCATTGTTAGCAATGGACAATCAGTGAAAAGAAGAGGTAAGTAATGGGGATGGGAATTAGTTATTAGTGGTTGATTTTTCCTCAAAAATGGAGTAGTGCCTACATAGTCCATAGATGTCAAGCTAATATAGTTCAACCAGAGGGTTCAAACTATGAATCAACAACAAATACATTCTCAAATGGGAAGTGTGAAAAAAAATCTTTGATAAATTGGGGAGATGCATTGAACCTTATGATAAAAATGGTAAGGGTGAATCAAGATATGAGAATAGTGTACAAGATGTGAAAAGGGATAAATTTTGGCAAAAATTGAAATAAGACAATTTTAGGAATATTCCACAAGAAAACTATGTCAGGGTATTATGTTCATGTTGCCTTCAAAGATGTGTAGATAGTGACCAAATATGAAATACATGTAGCTGAATTGGCCTATTGAAAGTTGCCCCCAAGTGTGCCTATTGTAGCAGTGAATCATAACTAATTTTAGAAAGTTCAAGGGATGATAGGTAAAATAAATTATAAACTAAATTGGAGAAAGGAAAGACACATGGGTTTTCCCCAATTAGGGGTCCTTATAAACAATGTGTTAAAGCAAGTCAAGCATGAAAATGCTTGAGATGGACAATGTTCATGGGTTCAGTGAGTTCATCACCCTTAGGGGTAGCCAATATGTATGATCTTGATCCATAATGGGCTGTGATAATGAAGGAACCTAGCCAATTTCATTCAAATTTACCTTCCTTTTCTCACTCCACATTATTGTTCTTTTGATTTTCTTTCAATACCAGATCATTATTTTTAAATTCTTTATGCTTGATTCTCTTGTTGTAGCTATAAAGTAAGTGGTTCTGATAGACTTTGAGGTTGTTCAAATTAATTACCTATTTCTCATCTATGAGCTCTAGTTCTTGTAACTAGGCTACTCTATAATCCTCTTCATCAAGGATGTTTTGCAAAGAAATGCATAAAGAAGGAATCTCGACCTCAATGGGGAGCATTGTTTTAGAGCCAAAAACTAGGGAATATGGAGTGGCTCCTATGGGAGTACGTGCATTGGTTTTATATGCCTAAAGGTTAAGAAACAACTACAAATGCTAATCTCAACTAACAGTATTAACAATTTTATTGAGGATGTTAATAATAGTCTTATTAGAGGCTTCAACCTGACCGTTGCCTTGAGGAAAGTGAGAAGAAAATATATGTTGGATATTATATTATGCATGGAGTGCTTTCAGATATTGATTTTTTGAATGACTTACCATTGTCATAAATGATGGTGGAAGGGATGTCATAATGGCAAATGATTTGATATAGGATAAATTTAGAAATGTGCTTCCTAGTTACATAAGTGAGGGGTATAACTTCAAACCACTTATTAAAATACTATTGGTAGTGAAGATGTTTTTGTGGTCATCTAAAGAAGTGGGGTTTATCTTCCTAATGAGATCGATTCCCCATGTAGAGAATGGCCAAGGTGTATTAATCAGATGTAAGGGTAGTGAAGGTGAGTGAATGAGATTTGCATATTTCTGACAAGGTAGACACTTTCTGACGTATGCACATGCATCTATCTCCATTATGGGCCAATAATATCCAACACATAGGAGTTTCTTAGCTATTACCATCCCATAGGTGTGGGCCCTATATATACCTTCATGAACTCCTTAATCACTAATTTAGAATCTACCAAAGGTAAACATTGAAGTAAAGTTCTATCATAACCTTTACGGTAAAGGGGTCTGCCAAGGATTGTGTATTGATAGGTTTTGTGAATGAAGGATTTTTATTGGTTTTTTAAAAGGTTAGGAGGAAGGGTATGTCTTTATAAATAGTCAAAGATGTCTTAGTACCATGGAAGACTAGAACTAACAATATCACATACCATTTCAAAATCAAGAGGAGTATGAGTCAATTGTAGAAGGTGTTCCACTATAAATTGATATTCCTTCACATCATCAACTATTTGGATGAAGGAAATCCATTTCTAGTAATCAAACCTTAGAATAATTGCCATTGCATCAACAGAGTTGTTGTTAGCTCATGGCACCTATTCAAACTAAATATGTTAACATTATTGTCTAAGATTATCAACCATGGATTTGTATGGAATGAGTTTGGCATCCTTAGTCTAAAATTGGTCTGTGACTATAATTTTGAGTCTCTATGAACATGTAACTTATTAATGTTCCAGTTTATATCTAGGCAAATCCCTAAAACAATGGTTTCATATTCAAAAATATTATTGGCACATTGAAAGCCAATATGGAAAGACCTAGGAATAATGTCTCCCTAAGGTGTAAGTAATAAAATTCTAGCTCCTAATCCATGAGTAGTAAAGGATCCATAAAATTAGAGTGTCCATTATGTAGACAAATAATTTGATGTATAAGGTTGTTCATGGGTTAAATGATCTAGAGTCAAAATGGACTCATTTGGAAAATCAAATATGAGTGGCTAAGAATTTGATATAGGAGCCTCTATGATTTGATCTGCAAGTGTTTAGCCCTTAATGGCTTTTTGATGTGTATACTTAATTTTAAACTCAATAACATGACCCATTTTTTCATACAGCTTGTAACAGCTACCTTGGAAAGTAAGTACTTGAAGGGATAAACCTTGGAAATAACAATAGTTTTATTATTTAACATGTAATGTCATAACTTTTGATCTTCTAACACCATTTTTAGGCATGACTTTTCAATAGGTGTATAGTTAATTTTTTAAGCTACCAATGTCCTACTTAAATAATAAATTGCCCTTTCTTTTCCATGATCATCATGTTGAGCAAAAAGTGTCCCCAATGCATGTTTTGTAGCTGAAATGTAAAGAAGAAAAGGTTTTCCTGATATGGGTGAAGCCAAAATAGGAAGATTAGTTAAAAAATCCTTTAGCTAATCAAAACTTGCTTAACAATCAACATTCCACAAAAAGGTGGAGCCTTTTTTGAGAAGGTGAGTGAAGGGATGGCATATATCTACCAATTTAGATATGAAGTGTCTGATTGATTGAATCTTGCCTTGTAAACTATGGAGCCGCTTTAATTTGGATAGAGGAGGCATGTTTATAATGGCCTTAACCTTATCAGATCCACTTCAATACCTCTATGAGAGATGATGAATCTGAGTAACTTTTTAGAAGTGATGCCAAATACACACGTTTTGGGGTTAAGATGGACATGATATTCCTAGAGTCTTTCAAATATCCTTTACAAAAATTTTGGATTTATGTTCTGGTTTTATATTTGCCTAAAATATCATCCACATAGTCTTCCATAATATCATGCATCATGTTGTGAAAAATCATCATCACAGCATGTTGGTAGGTAGCACCAGTATTTTTTAGGCCAAAAGGCATGACTTGGTAGCAAAATTTTCCCCAAGGCATGGTGAACACAATATTGTTTTGATCTTCTGGTGTTATGTTAATCTGGTTGTAACTTGAAAATCCATCCATAAGGGATAACAGTTCATAACTTGCTATGGAATCCACAATCATATCTATGTTTGGTAAAGGAAAATCATCCTTTGGAAAAGCTTTATTGATATCACATATATCTATACAAATTCTAATCCTAGCTGACTTCTTGTTCACTATAACTATGTTATAAATATACTATGAGTAATCTATGGGTTGGATAAAACCTACTGCCAAAAGTTTCTCTAAACCCATTTTGACCAAGACTACAATACGAGGATGCATCTTCCTTAATTTTTGCTTGATAGGTTTAACATCTAGGTGAACAACAAGATGATATACCCCTAAGGTAGGATCTAAACCTGGCATGTTTGAGTAGGACCAAAAAAATATGTCTATGAGTTTTCAAAGAATTCTGAGAATAATCTCACGTTCTTATGTCATGAGAGATGCCCCTAGTTGAATAATCTTTAGGTGTTCTTTAGTACAAAGGTTAATTCCAATTGTGTTTTACACAAGGAGTGTGGAACCCTCATCCAAAATGGTAGGAATGGAATCACATTGATCTTCTCCATCTAATTATGAATTATGTAGCTCACTCATGTAAAATGAATCAGAGTCATTCATTTTTGGTAAAGGCCACTTAGCAAAAGCCTCAGGATGATTTTGAACTAAAAATTTAAAGACTCTTTTTTGTTTTAAAAAATTGATCTTAGATCCACATGAAATATCTAGGCTAGATGGACTCTAAACTTTTCTTGGGGAAAATTGAACTCCCCCATCCAAGGGTACCTCGAACAGGTATTCACCCACAAATTGGTCTTTTTATTTACTCTTTCCCTAGTCTAAAAGTGCCTCAAATATGTTTTCACTTAGGGATCTCAATGTTTTATTTGATATTTTGTGACAAAAGGAGTTCACCTATTCCCCAAACTAGGTGGAATGATCAAGTGTGAAGGTGAAGCCTTTTTTGTGATCATCAATGGGAAAACCTTCCTAAATGCCAAAGAATTCATAAATTCTTTCTTCACTCTCAAATTCAGCCAATGTTATGTTAGACCCTTGTTGGTCCTAGTCAATAAACTAGGGGTAATGGAGAATAAAATAGGAAAAGGAAAGAATGGCAGTACTGGTGAAAATGTCATGTTCGTTAAAGATATTGGTAAGGGATAAATCATTGTAAACACTATGATAGGACTATGCATCACTATTAGCATTGCCTATTTTATTCGATAAGCATGGGTCATTTTTGAGATCTAAGGGGTCACCTCTAGGTGGTATATATCCAAAACCTTGAATCCCTTTGTGTTTTATTGCTAAAGATGTTTCAATTATGTCATTTTTTTGTGGCCCTAAACCTTTGCCTTTGTATCCTTGATTATTCATAATCTTATGAGCTTTTAGATAGTTTGGATGTTGAAAAATATCAACAAATTCATTGCTATAGAACCATCGACCCTCTGAATGTTTGATTGGTTGTGGGTAGCATTCCTTAACAAATGTAATAGGATCTTTTGGTCATCAATCAGCCTTCTTACACCATTGCATGTTTGGCCTACCATGTGACTTAGGCAATGTGGGAAATTTAGCTATGTGAAAAGTATTTCTTATCTAATATTTACCCATAACTTTATCCTTAATGGGAAAGTGGGGAAAAATTAGAGGAAGATGTGTGGAAGAAGTGGATGCAAGAGTAACGAGGTCAATATAGTTATATTTGGGTAAATCTAAAACCACCTACTTATCTTATTTGAGAACCAGAGCCACACCAAGATAATAATTATGATCTTTAAATTTAACTTCAAGGTGCTTACAATACTCATATGGCTACAGATCACTATGACTAGTGATACCCTTCCTTGAGTGTGATAATTTCAAACACTAGTGAAGGGTAGAATAAACTACATGTACTTCATGTATCCAAGGTCACCTAAGGAGTAAGTTTTGTGATAGTTCTAGGTATATGACATAGCATAAGGTTTCATGGATGATAGGACCAACAACAATCAGTAAATAAATTATCCCAAAAGATTCTCTCTCCACATTATCGTATGCATTGATTGTAATGGTGTCTAATCAAACATATTTTTTTGTGTAACCCAAATGATTAACAATTTTCTAAGAGGCTATACTCAAATTGGAACCATTATATATAAGGACTTGTTTTATATTGTTTTGGGAAATGATGGCTTCAATATAAAAAGGACTATTATGATGTGAGCCAAGGGGAGACATATCACTTGCATCAAAGGTTACCTATTGTCTTGGGGTTAAATGACCAACAAGTGATTGTAATTTTTTAGGATCAATATCATTTGGGACCTTAGATAGGCTTAACATTTTGAATAATATATCTTTGTGAACATTGGATGTATGCAAGAGTTATAGGATGGAAATCTATGTAGGATTTTTGTTTAATTGTTCTTTAATATTATACACCTTTTCTTTGGAAGAAGGAACTAGTCTTGGTTTTGAAGGGAATGGATTAGGAATATGATGATATAAGGAGGAGGTATTAGATCTATAAGAGTAAATTTTGACTGTTGAGTTGTGACTACATAATATCGAGGTAGAGGAGGGTTATTATAATTAGCAGAATTAGGATTAGGCCCTAGAATGACAATTTGTTGAAGTTGATTAGCAATGTTTCTAGTTTTATTCAAGTGTGAGTTACTATAAATGAAGTAGGAGGTCCCAAAATAGAAATATAATGGTATTTGGTGTTGGAAGAGGAGCGATTTTAACCTAAATAGTGGCCACTTGACTACTTGTAATATAACCAATAATGTTGTTATAGTCAAAGGGAACACTATGATAATTGACTTGATTGGATTGGTTACTCTGATCTTGGTTATGATCAAGTTAATTTTTGTTTTGACGTTGATTCTGATTTTTTATCTATATTTGATGATGTTGTGTAGGAGGTTTTTAGTAATCGATAGACTGGTGTTGAGGAAATGGATTTTAATAGATACCTAGATTTTGGTTAGAGGTTGATCCACCATTGTTTATCTCAATATCTCCATGGTATATTATATCTTGAATGGAATGTTTGACCTACACACACCTATGTAGAGTATGTCTTTAGACCCTATGGTATTCACAATATTCATCATCTCTATACCAAGTGGGTTTTACTTGTCCTTGTGGAAAGGCTCGAGCAATCGGCCAAATCACCATGTTTACAACAATTAATTTTTAGAATACCACTTCAAGGGGTTCTCCAAGGTCTTGTAGACATCTTATTTTATTATAGTTCCTTTGAGGGAGTTGTTTTTTCAGAGTGAGTGGTTGTGAGGAAGAATTATTTTGTAAATGTGGTATTTGCATAGTTTGTACATGTCTTGATTCTGTTACTCTATCCCCCACAATGTTTTTATTCTGATTGAATGGATTTGGCCTTTTTTAGGAATATTAGCTTGGACTAGTGTTGAAGGATTTGCTTGGTTTTGTGAGTATATTTTAATGGTACCTTTATCAATGAGTGATTTTTCAATATGTACTCCTTTTTCAATGATTTCTTCAAAAGTTGTGGCACATTATAGTTTGAGATTGAGTGCCAAGTCACTTTGTAAGTTATAAGTAAAAATACCTCCTAAATACTTATCTGGAAGTGTATAAGGAATTCATCTAGCTAAAGCTCACCATCTTTGCAGATATGCAGATAAATTTTCTCCCTCTTGTTATTTGGTATTACACAAATCAATAAAATTTAATTCATGTTCCTCATTGTAGGAGAATTGTTTCACAAATTTCTCAAATAACTCATCAAAGTCTTACAATGACCCCTTAGGAAGTTTCATAAACCACACTAGTGCTTGCCCAACCAAACTTTTGGGAAATAAGTGCATCAAATAAATGTCACTATAAGCCACCTCTTGGCAAACAACAAAGAATTTTTTTAAACGTTATCGAGGATCTCCCTTACCCTTATACTTGTCAAACTTTGGAATCTCAAACTGATATGGGTAAGGGATATGGAAGTAGCTCATATCAAAAGTATAAGATCAAATCTCATCTAGTTTAAACTTGTGACCTTATTTCCCTGCTTGTATCCCTAAAATGATCTCTTTCAATTCTTAGAACTCTAGAGAAGTGGGAGGGTTAGTATATTGAGAACTAGATGAGGGATGAATATAGTTGGGAAAAATATGTTGATTGGGGATGAGATAAGTAGGTATAGACATCATATTTATATTCTGATTTGGGATGTGGATTCTATGACTAGGATCTTGGATTAGAATAAATTGTCATCTAGGTGGTGGAAGTTTCTATTGAGTAGGGTAGGGGACTTATTGGGTACAAAAATGTACCTATTGTTGATTCATAGGAATATACTATGAAGTGGGAGGGAATTTTATTAGCTAGAAGAGGTGGCTCATTGATTTGAAAAAGCAACATCTTGATTTAAGGAAATAGGTTGTTGACGAGGAGAAAAAATTGGGACATATTGTTGATTAAAAGTGGCCATTTGTTGGGAGGGATTAATATGTTGTTGACCTATTAATTGTTGTTGGGGATTAGTGACCATTTTTTAAGGTGGTGGATTAGTGACTTGTTGTTGAGGGTTGGCTGAGATTTATTGGGTCTTAGATGGAATATTTTGAGCAATATAGGAAATACTACGAAAAATAGGTGCGGTGTTTGGAGAAATTGAAGGTGTATCTTGGAAAGTACAAGGCATGCCCAAATAATATTATGGGGTTTGTTGGGTATTAGTATGAGGATTGGTTGATAATTCATTTCTAGAAGAAGGATTTTATAATTGGATTAGAAGTGGTGGATCCTCTTGAATTTGTTCTATAAGTGGTAGGGCTTGTTTAATAGATAATGGCTTCAATAATGGTTGAGGCAATGGTTGTGGTTGTGATTTTGGAATGAATAAGTAGTCTATGGAATTATCAAGATTATCAAATACATCGAGTACTTGATGGATTTGAGTGGTCATGTCTTGGGACTGTATACGTGGGTCAATAAGTTAGCCTTTGCCTTTGTTTGATGTGATTAAAGCTTAGTTATAAGCCATAGATGAAAGTTGACTAGGAGTGGATTGATGTGGTATATTTAAATTGTTTTACATTGCAAGGGTCTCTATTTCTAGAGCCCTCACCAAATAACTTAATTTTTCAACTAGAAACCCAAGGAGAAGTTTGGCACCCTGTTCATATTTGTTGTCATAATAATGGTAATTAAACTGGTTGTGTAGAATTTCCACACCAGGTGTAGTTACTTCATAGTCAGGTTAATAAGTTGGGTCTTCAATCTCTTCCTCATACCTGAATGTGTGATCGGTTCCCTCTTCCTCAAAAGAGGGGTTATACATAGCTCTATTTCAATTATACCTCGTCATGGATGTTAAATGAAATGGGTTAACTTGTAATAAGTTGACGTGAGTTAAATGGTTGATTGATATGGAACTCTAACCAAAAAAGGGGGTTAACCCAAGGTAGAACAACTTAAGTTAGCAAATAAGGTTCACTCAAGTTTAAGGATGAGTTGGATGTGGGTAAACCCAAAAGAGAGTTAACCCAGGGTGGATTGACTTGAGTTAACAAATGTGGTTGACTTAAGGTGAAATAAGAGGTTGGATTTAGAAACTTGAGGAAATGATTTTTCAAAATTGGCTTCAAATGATAATTAAGATTTTCTTGGAGGAAGGTTAAGATAACCAAAATTTGGTAGCATAACCCTTCAAGAAAAGATGAGATTTGACTTAACTTATTTGGACTTGTTTTGTTTTTAAACGTGAATCTTGGTTTTGAACATAAACATTATGTGGTATGCACAAGGAGGTTTAATACACAAGAACACAAGTTCTACTTTAAACATATCATGCAGAGCATGAAAGGGGATAAATCTAGGCAAAAGGTCTTGAACAACTTTAAGGCCTTCCTTGCAAAATTGCAAGTATCACATCCCAATTTCACCCTATAATTAATAACTTATAAATATGTAAATTAGTGTGGTCATTATCTAATTACCATTGCTTTGATTTGAGCTTTTTGACATATATTGTAATAGGACAATGATATTATTGATTAGTATACATTGCATGATAATTATATACATTGAGGATGTATATTTATTAGTTTAGCATCATTGGTTGATAGATATGATGACTCAGACTAACTACCTACTTGTTTCGAGGTGGATACAAGATAGGTCCTACTTTCAGAGCTTGATAAGGGAAAGTATCATCAGAAAGGATCAACTAGATGGAACAAGTGGGGGAATATCAATGGAAAATGCTAGTGACCCTACACACATGCATAATAGATTTTAAATGATATTTGCATACAATGCGTATTACTTGTGATTATATTTGTGTGTGAAATTAGTTTTAGTATGCATTAGATTTCTTTAACCTAATTAACTTGATTTTTGAATTTAAATCCAGAAAATAAATATTAGTGCTAATAAATATAATTATGGTGAAAATAATTATCTTACAAATAAAATGCAATTAATGACTTATTTTATCTTTTAGTTAAATAATTATTTATCATTGTTTTGAAAATTACATGAAAATTGTGTTAACGAAATTTAAAGATTAATCTTGAATTAACATGTAGGAATTTAATTGAAAATTAATGAAATTGATTTTATAATTATTTTAGTTAAATTAGCATGTATTGGATATTTATTGATAAACTAAAGTGAAATAAAAAATTCACTGTAGTTAGTAAATATAAATAAAAATGAAAAAATATTATGCATGAGAGAGGGAATTCAGCATGCAAGAATGGGTGTAGCTTTGGAGAGAGAGGATTATTTTCTATATATAAATCCTCCTAGAAATTAAAAAGAGGGATAGTTAAACACCAAAAAAACAAAAAGGGAGACACACGGAGAAAGGGAGCAGGGAATTAGAAGAGAAGAAATGAAATATTTGAGAAAGAGTATGGGAAAAGAAACAGGTCGCTATCTTACCAGGTTAGTTCTATAATTGTTTTACTGCATGTTAAATTAGGTCATTTAGGTGGTGCTTCGCTATACTAGCCTAGCATATTAATTTCTTAATTATTGATTACCATTCTTAGAGTATGCATTTTACTTTGCATGGTTGGTGTTATATTTTATGACCCGGGTATTAAAACTTGAAATTTCCAACGTCATATCTAGTTGTTGTTAGTGTAGTATTTTATTATCTTAAGCCATATAATCCTGTTGATAGGCTGCAACCTACATTATCATTATTAAACCTGTGTTAAATGTTTAATGTCTATGTAATGTTTTTGAGGCCTAAATTTTAATATTGAATCAAAACACCTTGTTTTATCAACACTCTTTATTAATGAAATGACAGCATATAAAATTTAAATGTTGAGTGTAATTAATTAGTAGTATTTTTATATTTATAAAGTTGTATGTAATTATTAAAGTGCCCAGTATTCTATTAAATTTCTGAAGTCACCTTTTATTCATCTGAGTCTTTATATGGCCTATTCTCTTCTTTGGGCTTATTCATGAGTTGAGCCTATGCAAATGATCTTACTGTACTGCACAAAAGAGTCCCGAAAACCATGTTTTTGGGACAAAGAATAAGCAAACAAATACATTATTGATATCAACCTCTCCCTCATTTTAATTATGTTACAGATAATTATTTCCTTTATTTGGCAAGCTGAAACATGACCCAATAACTTGTTGAATTGCTCTAACCTTCATTGCTATTGTATAAAGCCTCATAAAGAAGATATAGTAAAATCGACTGGATAATTTTAATTACTGATGGGTCATTTGATTTACATGTCAGGACACAAACTAAATTATTGAAGTTAGTATTAAAGCACTGAAATTAAATTTAGAAAGCCAGTCTTATGGGCTAAGTCTTTAATTAAATATTTGGCATGCTTAGACATTCAAGTATCATGTTGAGTTTTTAATATTAAAACGTTGCATGTAATTATAATGTCAAGTTTAAATTGAGATGCCATGCATCAAATTATAATTCCCAATCTATAAAAGTGAAACACCAAGCCTAATTTATTATTAAATGGCTGAAGTCTTTTCTTAAGATGACAGGTCATTAATTAAATGGTTGAAGTCATTCATTGAAATAATTGAATCCAAAAACATTGCTAAGTTAATAAAATAAAACCCATAACCTTAATAAGAAATCATTGTGCATCAGAGTATATATTTAATGTTGCATATTTATTGATATAACCATATGTATATATTTTGTAATGCACTGAGTTATAATTAAAGATGCCTCAGAGTATATTTTCATTGATTTTATTTAAGTGATACTCTCAGTGTTTATTAAAATAAGTTGAGCCTTATCTTAAAGCGTTGGGTAATAATAAATGATACGTTGAAGTCTTTATTTAATTCCCAAGTCACTATGATAGATGCAAAGTCTTTAAAAATGAAATGTTGCATGCTAAGCACCTAGTTTTATGGATCGAGTCATTAAAAATAAAATGCCTAGTTTATAAATTCAACTCCTAGCCTATAATTGCAATGCCTAGTGTAAATAGAAAGGTGAGATTACAATAAAAAAAATTGTTGGGTATATTTATATTCTATATTGCTTGCATTTAAATAAGCGTTGAATATTCAATTAAGAGGCTAAAGTCTATTAATGAAAGTTTGAATTCTTTGGATGAGATGCAAAGCATTATATTATTAAAAGCTAAAGTATTTTTATTAAAATCCAGTTCATTATTATGAAATGCCTAAGTCTATTATAGCACTAAGTATGAAATTGAATTAATGAGTATTAAAAGTTGAGAATTCAGTAGCATAATTGTTGCATTTTATACAACTAAGATATTAAGTGAAAAGCTGAGAGTTATATTTCTTTGTTGAGTCTATTTAATTAAATAAAATTAATGTTATTATTTATGCAACATTGAATGTTTGGTAGAACTTTATTTTGCCTTGGATTTCCGTGTTGTGGTTAGCTGAGTTGAAATTCAATTGGATAAGCATAATTATCATGAGAACTTATCCAGAGTTGGAGTATTTTCCTTGTATTGCTCCTTTGATTGATAATCAATGTTGGAATACTCTGTATACCCGATTGATGAAACCATGTTAAGCTATTGGTCCAAATTCAAGCCGAAAATGAAATTTGAAACCCATATTTTCTTTTTAAAAGTACTTTTGAAAATAGTTTAGTGTATAAGGGTATTCATATAAACTTATATCTTGCATAGTGCATTCGATAATATGTTTATGTCTAAATTAATAGATTGATATTATGATATAAGATTTTGAGAAGCGGGGAAAACTTCAACCCTTTGAATACTCCCCTTGAGTTATGTTCTTGCAAGGTTTAACTTGATTAAGAGTATATTCTGAGATTATGATATTTGTTAGTAATAAAAAAATCTTGTGTACAAAATATAGTTTGTGAGATTATTTTGTATGCAATGATTTGACATTTTTAGAAAAAGATAGTGCATCATGATGTGTAACAAGAGATTATGTTTTCATCTGATAAGTATTGTTCAATATATTTTGAGGTATACCTAAGTGGTACAACCTTGTACTTACTTCTTTAATAATCACAGAATATGATTGTTTGTTTATTTATGAGTAGGGTACTCAAGTACAATGATCTATGATATTATGCGATGTCATAGAGTTCTATGGTACAAAAAGTACCTAGATGGTACATATTGTATTTGTTATATCTAGACCTACACTTACATAAATATATATGTGTTGGTTATTACTTGAATAGTAGGTGTTATAACATTTAGTAGGATATCATTTATGTGTGTATATAATATTGAAAGTGTTAATGAATATTAAGATAGAATTAGATGCATTTGTATGATTAAAATCATATTTTCCCTTGTATATATGTCTACTTAGTATGACTAAATGTGGGAAAACTAGTAGTTATATTTTAGAACACTAGACTATGAAATGTAGGGTATCATGAGGTTTAGTTGTTTGGAAATTATTATGGTAGTTGGAAATCTACAATTTATTATGAATATGAAACATACTCGGGTGGTATGAAATATAGACATTAATTCTCATATTAGTTAAATAATAATGTATGATTCATTCATACGTAGATGGAAAAAAAATATACTTTGCTTATTTTTATGTAGAGTATCTGATGTGATATTATTGCTAGGAAGATGAAATATATATAAGTCTTTGAGTTATATACTATGTTAGATATATTTATTTTAGAAATCATATTGATGATACTAATAGGTAGTGAGATGAATTCCACTAGCCTAGGTAGTACCACTAATAGATAATCCCATCAAGTGGTGTGTTATTAAATTGATTGATCTAAATGATCATATGTTATTTAAAAAATTTGGCCAAAGTAATGTTATATAAACATTGTCATTTCATATGTTTGATTTTCATGTTATGTGATATCATGTTAGAACGGATTTTTGTATGGTACACTTCATGTTTTTAAAAATCTTACAACACATGGAGTACTAGCATGTCTCACTAGATTCTTGTACCATTCTAACTACCTATCTATGAAGGGAGGGCCATTTCTTGATAGGAGATTGTGTGGTGGATCGTTGGTCCGTGGTTGGAGTGGTAAAGTGTTAGGGTGATGTTCTCCCTCCACACTGTAATACTACCTAGAGATGACACTTGAGATTATCAGTAATACACGAGTTGGTTGGACTCAAGCTCCGAAGAGCTTGTTATTTGTTTATTGTATTAGGTTGTATGCCTGAAGGATTGTAATTGTATTATGTATTTTTATATTTTAACAATAGTTATTATATTGTGAGACCATCCATAACTGTGTGTTGTGGTATTAACTTTCCTTGGAGTTGTATAAGATTTATATTGTATGTAGTATTTGAAGTATAAGTACTATTGTTCTTAGTTATGGTTTATTTATGTTATATTTTTCAATTCTATGATATGAATGCTAAATTAATTATTTTTAAAAAAATTACTGCATTTTCTAAGTACAATTTGAGAAGTTGTAACAACTAGTCTATACTCTTAGCTACGGCTCAATATTTTAGAGCACTAACTATAGAGGATTTCATCATTCCCAAAGCCCACTAAGCCTAGTTTCAAGCAATGAATGGAAATTAACTTCATGGAGATAATTGCTAAGCATTTCACCAAAGTCAAATGGAAAAAAGAATTATCTAAGTTGAAATTTTAAACATGGCTCATCTAGTGGTTCCGATATACCTTTCAGTACGTGGGCACAAAAATATTCATGTAAGAAGAATTCTAACTAAGTAGAAAAGCTAGAAAAGTTAGGTTCTTCAAATATGTTGTCTAATGGCTTCGTGTAGGGTTTCCTCTTACCTTCACAAGATTCTCTTCAGGGAATCTTGTTTGGCCTAACATCGACAATTATCCTTCATTTGTACACCCCATCGAATGTCTAGGGTTGGATGAATGTTGGGTAATGACATCCCATTCAACGTAGCCTAAGAGGCTTGTAAGAAGGTGATGAAATCCAAATTACTAAGCCTAAAAAAAAATGGAAGGTATCACTTGGACTAGCGAATCTTCAAGATAAAATGACTTGAAATTTTTGCATTTCTAAATCACCCAAATGGAGAGAGCAGATGTACAAAAATTCCTCTCAAAAAACACTTCAAACAAAACCTTGAAAAGAATATAATAACTTAAAGTAAAGAGTGTTTATTTTCTTAAAACCCAAGTTGAAATGTGGATTTGTTTTTTAAAAAAAACCCAAATCGAAATGTGGAAGGCAAAATTTTTAGTTTAATTTCATTCCATCCTCATACCCCTTTTTTTGGCTTTAGGTGTTCTTGGAAAAACAAAACCTACAAGATCAAAATAATTAAAATCTTTCAAACATGAAATACCTGCAAGTTAAAGTATATACAAGAAAAATTAACTTGCAAACTTTTTTAAAAATATAGAAAAAATAACTAAAACAAAAATAAACAAATATAATTGACAGTTAGTAAAATGTCAATTTCTAAAATACTATAGTCAGATTTTGATGAAATTTATGAAGAATGTAGATAACACAAATTTGCACCACCTATAAAATAATTTAAACACTTTTTGGATTAAAAAATATGATTGTTAAATAATAGTCATTTATTCATAAAAAATAGATAATTACTAAAATAGACACAAATTCTAAATTATAACTCAAATTTTAACGAAATTTTGAGACAATTAGGATGAAACTAGTAAGAACAACCTAGAAAAAATTAGAAAAAAATAATAAATGGATTAAGAACTAAAACTATTTTAATAGCCATTTTTTCTTTTTGATTTTTTTTTAATGAAAGAAAATGGAAGAGAAGAATTGAGGGAAGAAAATGAATATGTGGGTTGCATAATCTTATCCCACCAGGCATGCCATTATGTAGATTTGACGTACTAGAAAAGGATCCAACTACTATGATTACAAATCAAACAATGTTAGATCATTAAAACATCTAGTATCCCTCTACCAGGGCTGAGAAAATATGAATTGAAAGAAAGAATATAATTAATAAAATAAGAAGTATTCCCTTGTGATTTTCCTTCTTATGAATTGATTGAAGTAGGATCGCACTCAGAATGTTGAATAAAGGGTCTTTGGAAATGTCGATCTCCTTGATTGAGTGACGTCTCTCCTTGTTCACATTGAGTGTTGTGGCTTGGAAATTGATGGAAGAAAATTGGCTTGAAAGAAGATATAAGAAGATTGAAGATTCTAAGGTTATTTTGGCATAATAACCTTGAAAATACTATATCTAGAGAAATTTTGGCATAGTAAGACTAGGATTAAGAAGCTTGTCTAAATTGGAGGAAGAACCTCCAATTTATAGACTTTTGAAATGGATGTGAATCATCCATCTTAAGATGAGGATAAAGGGTCCAAAATGTCTCCTACATCCTTCATGATGAGGAACATGGGACATGTAAGAAAAGGATAGGCTTTTGTAATAAGATGCAATCTTTATAAGATATAAGCTTTATAATGTGTTCTTTGTAAGAAGAGGTAGGCCTTGCCATGTGTTTCGAATATTAAATTGGAAAGTTGTTTGGATGATGAGGATAAAAAGGAATATTGATTTTTCTATATTTATAATATGTGCATTCTATGTAACCTCATTTTAAGAAGAAGATTAGCTAATTAATTGATATTAATTAACCAATGTAATGTGATGTGAATTTGATGGGATAAGATATGATAATAGAAGAATCTGGTTAATTGATTGAAGGGTCATTGTCAAACAAGGTATCGATTTTAGATACTTTTTAGCAAATTGAATGATTTGATGTAGTGCATTACCTCAATTAGGCATGTACTAATGTGTCACAGAATGCAGACATTAAAATTTTGGGGTAATTGGGTTGATTTTGATGATTTTTGGATAAATTTGAGTTTGATTACAAAAATCCACTTCGATCATAGTTTAGGCATGGAAGTAGTCAAAATGAAGTGTCTACATCTACAATTTTGACAAAATAGCTTTCTAATTTATTTCGTTGGGTCTCTCTTACTAGAACTCTATGATAATGGTCATTTGTGGACATTAATATAATTTCATTCTTTATTTATTTCTTTTTTCAAGGAAATCTATGATAGTGTTAATAAACTATCACATAGATAAACAATCATCACATAGGTGTGCACAACAAAATGACTTCATTGTACTCATTATAACATCATTACATCAATTTCATGAAAGTTAAACATTTGAACTATCCATAAACATATTCAACAAATATAATGACATATTTAAGAAGTAAATATGTCTACATGAATTATTAAAATATATGATTCACATATAAATATGTCAAATAATATATGTGTATGTAAATTATGCCAAAATGACATAAAAAATAGGATATATATCGAGATACAATCTAGACCATAACATGTCATATACAAAATGCATCATATAGGCATAGAATGTCAGCCATATCGGCATACAAAATATATTATGCCTACAACTAGACCCCTAGCAGAACAACTAGCTAACCTACTCATCATTGCCTCCAAACAAATTATGCTTCCTCATCATAGATGTATAACTAGGGGTGTTTCATGATTCATTATAGGGAGAAACTCTCCTCTCAGCATGTGAAGCATTGAATGTCTCTTATGCAACCTCAAATATCTATGGCATCTGCATAACATATTAAATATAAATTTTAATGCATTAAATTGATATATTGAAAATGATATATCTACCATCAAAAAAAAAATTCAACAAGGTGATTTTGGACTCACTGTATGCCACCTAAATAATTGTCTTGGTTGTACGATCATGAATATATTCGAGATGGAGAATCATATGGAGCATACATATATCATTATATTTATATGTGCAAACAAATATAAATATGACATAGAGTATCATTGTTTTACGCTAAAAAAACAATTTTACTATGTTTTCTTACCAATTTATGCTTTTGAATAAAGTGTTATGGGGGAGATAGTGGATCTTGGGATGAAATTGCAACATCAGTCAAATGTTTTTTAAATCGATGTGGGGTACCCATAGCATATAACATCATCTATAAAACCAACAAATAAAATAGGTCAATTGTGAATCAAATAAAACTAAACCTAATTTAAGATAAATCAAAATTAATATTATTCCTTTTGTAAATAAATAGAAAGCAAGGGAGGGATAAAAAGAGAGAAAAAAACACACATATAAATTTTAATGTTAGAATATAGTCACACATAAGAATTCACACTAAACAAATATAAGTTTTAATAAGGAGATATAAGAATTCACACATGTATAAAATTTGAACAGTGGTAATTCCTACTCTAATAAAAAAATCATCATAACGATACATTACATTTCACCATATGTTATATCTTTATATCTTATAGTCATTTTTCTAATATCTCTTCTCACATGGTATAGTTTATAATATTATACAATGACATTTATAATGTCTCAATACATTTAAAATATAAAGGGATAAGTCTCTTAGATATGCCATTTTTCCATATGTTATATATCTATATCTTATAGTCACTTTTCTACTATATCTTCTCATTTGGTACATTTCATAATATTTTATAGTGACATATATAATGTATTTACACATTATAATATAAATGGGCATGTCTTTTACATATTCCCACTCTTCATCTAGATAGTTGTATCTTGTTTTGAAGCATCGTGTGACGTTAAACATGAATAGAGTTAGTACCACCCTATTTTGTAGATGTGTCATCAGTAAAGATGTTATGACATGTTTGGTGTTGTCGAGGTATACGAGAAAACCCATATCAACTAGATGAAGTATCCTCATACCACCATTTTATTAATACTTATTTTTTTTCCCATCCTTGAGACAAGAAGATGAATAATCTTATAAACTTGGGAGAGAATGCCATTTGATAATACCAACTCAAAATATTCTAAGGAAAAACTAGCTAGTTATATATCATATCATTATTTGCTACACAAAAGTGATATTGTTACTGAGTGGCATAAGTGACAATGAGAGACCTAACTATTTAATTACCATGTCTTATTTCCCATACCTTGAATTCAGGCCAATCCCCTCCAGATTCCCTTTAGAAATTGTACACAAAAAAATAGCCATCATGTCAAAAACATTGTATGCTTAGCTACCATTGCTCACTTGGAAATGACCTCCTTGTACTTTCCTAGAAACATCTTCTAGAAGCTGTCTCAATCTTTGAGAAGCTTGTGTATTGCATCACCTTTATACAATACCTTCATCATAAATGTAATACTTCCTAACATTCTCTTAGATGATAATTTTGAAGCTCATTTATCAAAGTTTGGCATTGTTAAGTGCATTTATTTAGTCCAAAACCACACCTCTTCATATGTTATGGGCACTATTAGTTACATTAACCATGAATATGCAAGAACATTAAGGCTTAATGATAAAAATGATGCCTATCATTATGAAATTATTCTTATGGAGTTACTAATGGGCAGGAAAATTGTGGAAAATGGCTCAAGTTTGATTTTGATGATTTCATTTAAAGCAAACAACAACATGATCATGTAATTTTTTGATACAAAAGTTACAACCTATAAGGATCTTCATATTGTAAGATAAGTCTTCTAGTTGGTCTTTCTTTGCACCAATAAATGACCTTTTGATTGAATAACCACAGATGAATTTTATAGATGTTTGGAAGTAAGCAAGTTCCTAATATCATAATGAACCAACCAACCAGTAATAACAACTGAAATAATTATTTAGATGAATATGTGGATAGAAAGCATAGAGATGTGGTTGGTATCACAAGAAGCACTATAGGGAATTTATTTATGATCAAATTACATCAAAGCAAGCTTGTGTTGATATAATTTTAACTATATTAAACTGAGAGCATCTTGTGTAGTTGAGAATGAGATATATACCTTGGGCTAAGTAATGAATAACATTTTGACTATCATTATTATTAGCATCATAATTTTTGTGTTGTTATCAATCTAAAATCATCATGACCTGGCTCATATTTGTTTTGGCTTAAGACTAGAATGTGACATAGCAATAGCAGTTAATATTTATAAATATATGCATAATTTTAAGTCTAGATTACATGAAACATCTTACAGAGTTACAATATTTTAAGGAAATGCTTCTTGAAAATGAAACACAAATTTTTTACACTTATGAGAGTGTTTCAAATCTATCTAGTATATTATGCTTATGACAAATATGTAACTATAAAAAATAATAAAATTAAAGAAATGTATTAATTGGACAAATATATCACTAAAAAACTAAAATTCGGGCATAATACACTAAGTTGTGATTTAACATTAAATATCAACTTTTATGTAATTTGTAACTTTTCAAACTTGAGTGTAGGGTACTGCAGTGTTAATTTCAGCCTCAAAGATAGAATCTAAGGAAACTGAGGTACCTAAGATAACAATGATCATCTATACAAGCAAAAAATGAAAATTTCAATCAAATATTAGTCAATTAAGTAAACCTATACTAAAAAATAAAGTTAATATTCTTTTACATACATAAACAAACTTTAATGAAAATTAAACATGTGTGTCAAATACAGACGGTGAAGCAGATAAGTCTTGCATAATAGGTTGATGTGTGTTGAAAGGAGGTGGTGAAATAACTATAGATGGCATAAAGTCTGACATGCTAGTGTCATGAGGTGTTGAAGCATTTAAAAATGATGAATAATTCAGCATGCTAGTCTCATGAGGTCTTGAAGCAAATTAGATGGCATATACTCAGGAATGTTAGTGTCCTAAGGTACTAAAGAAATTATAGATAAAATATAGTGTTTTTTAATGGTGTGTAGAGATGTTGAAGTAACTATAAATGGCATAGACATATGGGTACTAGCATGCCACACAAATGTAGGTCTAGTCTCCATAGATATAGCATGTGTATGTTGTACCTAAATAGGAAGTCTAATAAACCTCCTCCCACATGGTGTGCAATGATGTAAAAGAACTATAAGATGATTACTTATTATGCCACTACTAGTAGGAGGGACACTAGCACTGATAGTAGGAGGGACTCTACTAGATTTCCCACCACCTGGAGTTTGTGTATAAGTCCTTAGTGTGTACATCCCACAGTCAATCACAACTTGTGTAAGACTAAGAACTACCTCAAAGGTGTCCATCTATATGGTACAATGCAAAATTTTGGGAATAGAATCATGTATTATTGTCTTTCTATGTATATGAATTCAGTTAGTATGGTTTTGGTTCTGACTAGCACCAAGTCTATCAAATGAGGACACACCTCTCCTACCTTGGGAGGCCTTTATGTCTAAATAATTTGAGATTTCTTACGGCATGAACTCACAATAAATTTTTCTCAAAAATTATGATGGAACCTCATTATTATTACATGAAGGCTCATCAAAAAGCATCCACCACCTATCCCAAAAGTTATTTTTTATCTCCGCATGAACACACTAATCAATGCTAATATGTTTACAATTCATTGGCAGTGGCTAGTTAGTTCCAGGATTAAGAAATAAAACACACACATCTTATTTTATTATTATTTTTTTAACATCCTCAAATAATAATTTTATTAGAATAATATTATTTCAAAACATTGAATCAAATGAGAATTTATCATAATAATATTGTTTCAAGACCTCTCTTTGATGCAACATTGCATCAAGTTGTGAAGTGACATTTCCCACTTCATTAAACACAACCTCCAATGTACTCTCAAGTGAATTACATTCACTATGACTTGAGGACTGACATAAACTATTGATAATAATTTAAAATTGTTGGCATTTTGCATTATTTTTTTCATAAAATTTGGCTTCTTCTTCTGTGAAATTAAACTATTGAGGGTTTTGATCATGATTTTGTTCTACATTTTCTTCAAGCATTGGGTCCATTGAATTTCGTATCTAGATTTATAAAAATACAAAAACAATTAAGCAATGTGAGAGAGTTCAATCCAAATTTAATTTCAAAACCTTGTGCATAAAAACATATAAATTGAAACCTTGAAATTAAAATTTAACAATCAACATTCCTGATACCGCAATCAAAATGGTGAATCATGTTGATGAGATAAAAATCCAAAGTACACATGTTCTCTTAAAAATGTGAGAGCTCTTTCAAGGCAATAAAATGAAATGCAGGTTTGAGAAAAGGGGAAAAAATAGTGAAAAGAAAAAGGGTGTATGCCTTTTTAGAACCACAAAGGGAATACACCCTTTGTGGCCCCCAAAAGGCACACACCCTTAGTGGTGCCCAAAAGGCATACGCCCTTTTTGAAAAGGGTGTACGCCCTTTTTGAAAAGGGTGTACACCCTTTTGCCTTGGTACCATATCAAGGCATATTTTTTTTTTAAATGTGTATGCCCTTTGGAAAAAAACATTTCCCTCCCCATGAGTGTCACCTTTTTTGTTCCTCATCTTTGTGCATCCAACCTATTATTTCTCTCCTTCTTGGGTTTCTCTCCCCTCCATAGTTTTCTCTCTCGTCCCCTTATTTTTATATTATTTTGGGTGTATTTATAGAATGCAACAATATGGTTCTAATATTCCAAGACTATACCACTACATCATTGATCTACCATAAACATAATATGCTCCTATCTTCTTTATCTATCGACTCTTCTGACCCTTCATTTTGGTCTCATACACCTTGAGTTCTTATTATGTTATCTTGTGCCTTGTGTTCCAACTGATTATTATATGTGATATTATTTATCACCTATGTGTGCAAGTAATCAATTGTCTTCACCATATCATAACCATCTGACTTTATCTTTCATCTTTTTCTTTTCAATTGTTTAAGTGTGTTTTAACTTTTAATAACAATGTGGTAAATATGGAGGTTGACAACTTAGTTAAAGGATCTTATTGAGATCCCTTTAGTTATATATGGATAAGTGCTTACCTTATAATAACTTAAATATAATAAATATATTTCTATGTTTTTTTCTTAATTGAAAATGTTGCATTTATCATTACTACATGGTAGGTAATTGATATAGAGAGAGCAATTATGGTGGCCTCTTATTCCACTTATAGATGCCCAATTTTGGTATGGGGTAGTTATTAATTGTAGATTTGTATTATTCTAGGGTACTTGTATGATTGTCAATTATCAATTTATATTAGGCTCTTAGTAGCATGTTTTCCTCATGATTATATCACAATAGCACAATCTTTGTGTTAGTCTCGATAAATAGTCAAAAACCAAGTAAGTTTGCAAAAACATTCAAGTTCTTGAGTATTTATAGATTTTTTTGGCTAGGCTACAAGTTTTTAGGTAAATCCATGGTGTTTTCGCTAATGTGAGAAACAACCCTAGGGATTCTCTTTTCTCGATATTTTTCCAATAGCCTCATGAATGATCATAGTCAACATGATCATTCTTTCACCATAGGCATTTTCCACCTCTTTTGATGAATTTCATTTCCAAAATATATCAAAACACATGAAAATGCTTGTGGCTAGCCCTAATTTCATTTAAAATTCAAATTTTTGACAATATTTTGAGTTCATACTACTTATATGTACCATCGTGGTGTAGTTTTGCTCATTATTGGGTCTCAAGTCATCACTTTTGCATAATTTGGGCTCTATAAGATCTAGTTTTGTAAGTCTCACTATGAAACTAAAATTAAATTTACCTTTTTGGATGAATTTAACTATTGACTTAGCTTTTCAATTTTTTTCCTCTGAGCTCAATTTAACTTCATTACTCATCCAAGAGCTATGAAAACTTATATCTAGAATTTTTGGCTCATTCCAGATGTATTGGTGGGTTTAATTTCTCCTTTGGGGCTTGGGTTGCACTAAATTTTGGCATTCTTTTAGAGTCGTATAACACCCCAGCTAGTGGGCTTATCTATTTTAGACTTCACCTTGGTTGACAGTTGGTTTGTCAACCCCAACCTTGTCATTGTTTTACATGTTGGTGCCTTAAGATGCCCACTTTGAGTTGTCTTTGGACTTGGCACATTCTTGTTTAGTTTTTGCCATATTGAGTTTGTCTCTCTCTCAACTTTCTCAATCCCTTTCCATATTTTGGGTCCATCTCATCTGAGCTCTCTTCTCTATGATTTTTTTTTGGTTCCTAAAAATTTCCTTGACATGTGCTTCTATGTAGGCACCTTTGGATGTGAGTATTCTTCTACTTCCTTACATCAATAGTTAAACTACCATTTTGTAGTTGTTCCTTTATGATATTCTACTAAACCCCTCTTTTCTTATGCTCTTGCAAATTAGTGGATGATGGTTTATAATCCTTGAGATCTTGGACTTGCATTTCTCAGTTGAAGTCAGTTCCTTTCATTTTATTTGCCCCTTATGAAATTTTTTTGAAGCCCCATTTCTAGTGTTCATCCATTATTTTTTATCACAACTTTGTCTCATTATTGGTCTCATATTGAAAATACTTTCTCATTATCTCCATTACTAAGATAGTTTTCCATATTCCACCTCCCACATCCCTAACCCTCAATATGTTCCATCACTCTATGGTGATTCATACTGATGGTGATAATCAAGACAACCAAGGATTTACAACCATTTCTTGGACTATTGATGACTATTGGGATCATAATATCACTATGGCTAGTGTGATTTTTGCAAATGAGACTAATATCATGAATAATTATCATGTGATTGTTTGAGCCCTAACTAATGTCCATGGATTGGGTATGTCCCATGTGTAGTTTTTATCTGACTCATTGTTGGTCATCTCCAAGATCACTAGGTTTTGAAACATCCTTAGTACTAATTCCCCCCCCTTTGAGGAGGATCATGAATTATTTTCTCACTTTAAGGACTTAAAAATTTCTAAAATCCCTTGATTGAAGAACACTAGAGCTCAGGGTTTGGTTAATGTGATCTTAAAACACCTTGGGTTATGATTCTTCTTTATCCCATTACAAGTGTTGGAGTAGGAGCCTAGAGTTACATTTTATGTGTTATGACTATAAATAGTTTGTCACAAGTAAGTGCAGATATGATTTTTGATCCCTTCACATTTTGTATGGATTTTAGGTACTTCACAACATTTTTTGACATAAACCTTGAATGCTCATATGTTTGGGGCATATGTAATTCTCTTTTTTGGGGTTCCCAAATATGATCACACCTATCAATGATAACTAAAATTAATCAATAAGATGGAGAGAGAAAACCATATGTTTATCTTGTTTTTCCACCCTTTTATGGCCCCATCGTGGCTTTTTAGAAAACTCAATGTGTGGTTTCCCATTTTCCTAAAAACCCACAACCTAGCTGTGTTATCCTGTTTATAATTGTTTTGAACCCCATTTGGATTTCCATTTAATGTAAATGGATTTTTTTTCTTTATCATGTCTTATACTTACCTTTATATGCATCCATTTGGCCTCCATTTTGACTCCTTGATCATTTACTCATAAACTAGTCATTAGATCTTTCATTGTTTGATTTATTACTGCGTTATTGCTTTGGCCTGTATTAGATTTCATACTGCCAGAACACAGAGGGGGAATGTCAAAATTAAAGGGAATACAAATAAATTTGAAAATTTCCCCTATATGGATCCATTTCCATTGATAATGTAGTGGCCAATTAGGCAAGGGCATCATGTTTTGTCTGCAACACTAGGTTTGAGCCCATTACATACTTACCCAAAAGCTTTGTATAAAATATCAAGGCAGCAAAGTAATTTTTTGAAATAGGAATCTTGTTCATAAATCATGAGGAAAGAGTAATATATAAAATACCCATTGATGAGTTGAGAGGAGCAATCAAGAAGAGAAATCTCCTTAATAAGCCCACAGTTTGTTTTATGAGTAAGCAAATAATAAACACTACAATATATAGGATATACAAAGTTAGTGCAAGAGGCCAACTTTATTTGATGGAGTGAAAAATCAAAAACTATCTAACTTATGACCATTGATGATGAAACAAGCGAAGGATTTAGAATATATAGTCTGAATCACCGAAAAAAATAAGTTACCAAAACCTAAAGCTTTAAGCATGGCTAAAATAAATGGTAATTCGATCCAAACATAATATTTTTCAAATTAGATCTTGATAAATATGGTCCTCTATTGAGAGACACAAGGACACTCTATTCCTTCCCAAACTATTATGATATTATCCAAGATGTATCTATTTTTTATAAACCATGTTTGCTCTAGTCTGATCATTGTAAGGAGGATGTCTTAAAGGTAGAGTGCTAAGGATTTGTCAATGATCTTGTAAGAAACATTATGTAAGGTGATCGAGAACCAAATGGTAATAAGATTAGGGTCTCCAAACTTAGTAATAAATTTAATATTACCTTTATTCATGATGGCCCCTTAAGATTTGATGTGCAGGATTTCTCAATAAACCTAAAGCAAATCAGGACCCACAAATTATGAAGTGGCTTTATAAATTTCACAAGTAAAGTTATCTACCCAACACTTTATCATTAACCATGCATTGCACAATAGCATAAATTTCATCAATAGAAGAGGGGCATCACATAGTTTTTGAGTTGAGGGGCTCAACTCATGAGGCACAACATGTAAACGCTCCTATATTGCATGCACTCTCTCTATCATACTCTACTAGGCTTGAAACACAAGTTTGTAGTGTTTCAGGAAGGCTGAGGAGATATCTAGCAGGTTGGTGAGATGCCTATGTGCTATTTTGATGGATTTAATTTTCTCTTTAGATTTATTGGCCCTGATGTATTTCAATAATTCCTTAGAGGCATAGTCACCACACTTAAGCTAGTGCAATTAGGCCCTAAGTTGAGTGCCTCTCACAGCATGGCTTTTGACCAACTTAATTTTGTGTTTGAGTAAGGCAACCATGGATCTTAATTAAGAATCAAAGGGGATTTGCTTAAGCAAGGAAGAAACCCTATGGTATTCCTTTAAAATAATTACTTCATCCCACATTGAACTCATGTAATCTACTTGCCATAGTGGTAGAATAAAGTTACAATGCAGTTGATTGTATCGTTCAATAGAAAATGAGAACACACTTTGTTTATAAAGAGTTATGTGATCCAACCATTTCAGAACTCGATTGGAATTAGCTCAAAATTTAGACTAAGTGAACCAATTATTTCTAATTAATGAATGTTATCGAATGAGCAGGTCCACCAAACCCCAACTATTTTTAAAATATTACCAAGATTCATGTTCCATTATACATCATTACATAGGGAGGGCACCAAATTTATCCTCAAGTCAAGCATATTAAAGTCACCAAAAATCAGATAGGTTAGAAAAGATAGATTATCAACAAGCCATCTCCAAGGCATCATTATATCAAGGCCATCAATAGGAGCATAATCGTTGATAACTCCTAAAGAATGTCTAGCAATATCAAGTATAACCTAAATAACTCAATGTAGAAGTATTCTTCTTATGCAATAATTAATGTGATTTATTTATTTTTTGAAACCAAGATATTGTGCTACCACATCCATCTTTGTTTGAAGTGGAAATATGTGATGTGCTAGGTTTGATACTTCTCAAAGATGTCTACAAAATAAACCCTATAATCTTAACTTTTTGAAAACATATAAAATCTAAAATTCCTAACCATTAACAGGAAGTGTGTATAGATAATTTTCAAGAAGACTTTGTGAGACCTTCAATGTTCCATGATAATATATTTATTGAGAATAATCCTCCATGTACATCCTTTATGCCCTCTTTTGATCCAAGCATTGAAAAATGATTACCCAAAATTAGATGTTGGTATGGTAAAAAAAAAAATCCTTGGTGATGTGGAGTGGCACTTGACCCTAATCTTGTACTATGGAGAGTTGATGTCACCACAAGGTGGATTGTATGACCTCTCATAGTGGGAGTCATAACATAGGATGCCCAGCATTAGCAAAAATAATCAACATGCAATTCTCTCGAGAACTTGTCTCTACAAGGCAATCGACAAATTAAAAGAGTGAGGAGTAATGAAGGGAGGAGGAACAACATTATTAATTAATTCACACCCTATTGTGGTTCACTAATGGGAGGATCGGGAGTTGTGTTAGGGTCATTACTCTCAATGGTGGTTTTCTTGGTATCTATAATGGTCCACCCATCATTATTTTCAACCAAATTTTGATTTTTAGGTGGTACTTGCTTAATAAAAGGCCCTGAGTGGACTATGTCAGGTGGTTGACACCAAAAACATGTGTTCAGAAGGTTAATTTAGGTGACTTTTTTATAAATAGTGTTTGGTGGCTACTTGTATATCGATAGACTCTGTCACATCTTTCATCAAATCAACCTTGACACATGTGTGCTTGTTAAGGCATGTAAAATAAAACGTTTCTAATTCATGGCAAAGAAAATGCCCTATGGGTTTGATAATCTCAAAGAGGAAGGCCCATAGCAGAAGTGAAAGACCTAGTTAGGGACCTTAAGGGATGTCTGCTCAGAAAACTTAAAATTACGAGACCATAAAGACACAATCGTAAGGGTGATCCTAAGGAACTCGCAGCTCAACCTATAAATAAAAGCTTACACCTGTGAAGGTTCCTTAAAATGAGAACTGTAAAAACCCTTGGTGAGTTTATAGACACTAGTAACTTGAAACCCCAAAAGTTCCAAATGGTGTCAAATCTAGGCATTAAAGAAATCGTCAGACAATATGTGACCAACATAATAAGCAATGAGACAATTATTTTCATACTATCTTAAAACCTTTTTAACAACATCTACTTGTAAAAAATCATCAGATTGAGGAGGATTATTGATGAGGCCCAAAAATGGCGCTCATCTTGTTACTTGGTATTTCCTAGAACACTTCCTTATATTTCTATCCACACTCATTTGGCTCACACAATGTTTATATATGCACAATTATATGAATAATATATATACATATTATTTTGATTAAACCTTGTTATCTTTATATAAATTAGTATAATTTAATGGATTGATTGTTTTGGTATCACTAATGGTGAATGGAGGGTGCAGAATGTTCAGGTCTCTTCTTGTGAGATGCTTCATACCCACAATTATAAAGGAGAATAAATACATTGAGTTTGTTGTCAGTGTTTAATAATTATCTATGGGCACCTATAACCAATGTTGTATTTTAGGTACCCATAACAACTGACTATAGTCAAGTCGCAACAACTACTATAAGGAACTGTTTATTAGCTATAGGAGGTTAAGGCTAACTTCCACCGTCTAAGTTTCTAACTGATTCAAATTGACTAAGCAAAGTGTGGAAGGTAATTTTTCTAGGTTGGAAGGCGTTACAACTATAAGTAGAATCTTCATTCTCATTGGACCACTTCATTCTTATGGTTGTAACGTCTTATTCTGCCAAGCTATATTTTGTTCACCTTCATTTATTTCAACATAGTTTAGATTTAGGGTTGTAACTTCTATGATTCTAAATCAGCTAATGATACCTTGTCTCCATATAAAGAGAAGAGTTGCATGCTATAGAGGATAATCGGGAATAGAAAATCAATCTAGTAGAGACTATAATAGAGTATTTTTATATTAAGAGAAAGTTCAGAACATAGTATTGTAATCAGACATGTAGAAAAAGCTTAATGTTACAGTTGCATTGATTTAAATTATGTCTTAAGGAGGAGGGCAGTCAATCTCCAATCTAACTGAGATAGGGCCCACTCTCAAGGATTCAACGGTTTGGTTTCTCGTATGTTAGTTAGTTCATTCATGTTGTGTTAGCATTTCAATTTTATTTTTTTTTGTAAGTGTGCATATTTTTCAATTTCATGTTTGTACTTTTAATTTTGTTGTGTGGAAAGCTTCTAATCATATTTGCATTTACTTTCTTGTATTTTATTTTCTGCAAGTGTGATTTACTTTCATGTCATTTACTTTCTACAAGAATGTTTAATTTCTATGCAAGTGTGGATTAGTTTAGTTTCAATTCCCTATACACAATGGATTAGTAGTTAGTTCAATCAGGGGTTCAAAGTGGTTTAGTGTTGCATATAGAACGTAGACCCCTTACAAAGTTATACCTTCCTAAGTTGACAATTAAATGATCATACAATTTATATGTTATAAGGCTACCAAGCAAGGTTCTTACTAGAGGTTAGATAAGAAATCCTCGAGCTTATAGATAGTAATGTGTTGTATGTCCTTTACAATTTTCAGAATTTGTACTCCATTATGGACCGGTTAGACAAATTTTCGAGCTCATTTTGGTGCCATCATTCCCAATGTTGAGAATAATAAAACTACAACAAATTGGTTTAGGACCATTTAAAGAAACCATATCCACCTAAAGCACAGAGTTAAAGTCGAAAGAAATGCATGCTAGTTTTGAGAATCCCGCAGAGGTGGTTTGATACAAGGCAAGACAAGACAACTAAGCATAAGACAAACATACAAACCCTAGTAGGGCAAGTTTTCTCAAGAGCTAAGACCTTCCAGTGCAACTCCAACAAATTAAAATAAAACGAAAAAATAAAAATGATGTTCCTTCAAAAGAAAATAAATTATATCCATGCCTACTTCATAGATCTCATTGTATCTACAACTTTATGATAAAATCATTTCTTATTCAATCTTGAAGAAGAAAAAGATGACATTGACAACCACTACAGATACTAAGCACGTACAACGTTGTGATAATTTCTTACTCAATCTTGAAGAAGAAAAAGATGACATTGATGACGACTATAGATATTAAGTGCAACAAAAACTTTATTTTAAGATATTAAATTTTGTCGACAAAAATACATAACGACTTAAATCGCTCTACTCCATTTTTATAAGATTCGACTAATTTAAAAAGACGAGACTACTTTTGCCCTCACCTAAACGTCATCCTTTTTAATCTGGTTAAACTTTTCCAAAATTCCATGCCCTACCTACATTTCATTTTTGTTCTTATATTGGTTGAGGGAGACATGACTCAATGCATTAGAGGCCCACATTTGAGATAAAAAGGCACCTTCCTAGAGGGCAACTTTGTGGATTTCTAAGGCACAGGCGGACCTCGTGATGTCCGGCCGGACCCTTTTTACCTATTTTTTGGTCTTTTCGTAATGGACATCTTTAAAAAGGTGGCACGTCCCTTTCCCTTATAATTATTGCGCGTACGGACTCCGGATACCCTTATCCCCACCTATGCTTCCACCGAATAGAGTTAAAAATACCCTATTAAAAAAGTGGCTCGCACGTTTGGACCCTTTACAACTTTGGATATTTTAGTCCACTAACTATAGTTCATATTAGTGATGTTAATTTGATGTCCATTCGATGGTTATAAGTAATTTTAAATTTAAATTTGACATCTATTTTATTATTATGTAGAATTTTTTTGATAAATTAATCATAAATTTATAATATTTTAATTATGGAGTAGAGTTTTTAACTCTTTTTTTCCCTGCAAAAGATTTTTCTCATCAACATATTAGTGTGGCTAAATTGAAGACATTTGTCATCAGTGAATAGGAAATTTTCGAAGAATATATCAGAGTTATTAAACATCGTGGTTTATATGAAATCTAAAATAAGAGCGCTTACATTGATATCTATTGGTGTTTTTTAGATAAATGTATTTAAGATATTGTATTAGTTTTAAGTAAATGTAAAAAATGTGTCAATAAATTAACTACTATCTAGACGACATCTTTAATAGAGTCATCGTCTCTATAGAGACGCCTTCACTACCACACAAAGTATAGTTTACACCATGAATTGGATCATATTCTACTACTTTTTATGTTTTTCATGGTGAAACATTAAGGAATTTGCATTGTTTCTAGTGGCACAAAGGTGGTGTAAAAGTAAAGCAACTCAACATTTTTAGTTGTATCACATTTGTGCCACCTTTACCGCTGTTTTGCGATAAAGTTGTGCCACAATTTGGCTTCACTATTATGCCACATCGAAAACCAATTTTTTAAAAATAAATGTAATATAATTATTTCAAAAATCAAATAATTATATTACATTTATTTATTAATATTTACACACATATTCATGTTTTTTGTTTTTTATGTGAGACAAAATACCATATTTTAAAATATAAATAATTAATTTGAAATATAATATTAAAATATTTTCTCAAATCCAACTAATGCAAAATAAAATTCCACAATATAAATTATTAAAATATTACATTCATAATATTAAAAAAATAGAATTTGAATGAAAATAACATATTTTTTAATATCAACAAGAATTCAAAAATAACATTTTTGAAGAAATGTAGATGGGTTGGTAAGTGGATTAGTTGTGTCCAACCCCACCCACGTTTTAATCTTGTTGGATGCTTGTAGGTCGGATGTGGCCATTTGAGTTAACTTTATGTTATCAATGGCCAGTGGTGGTCATTTGTGTCAGTGTAGTAGTTCTCAAAAACCGGCCCCTATTATGTTCTAAATTTGGTTTGTAGATCTAATACAAAGTGATAATCAATTTTTTTTAAAATAAAAAATAACATAAAACAATTTTAAACAATAATATATTTTAAAATAGTAATAAGAATGTTAAACTAACATATAATAATTCCAAAAAAAAATCAATGTCATAGATAAGTTAATAACATGTTGAGAATACAAAGTCGAACTTGAGACAATAAATATTTTCTCATTTACAACACAATAATATAAGTTTTAATTACAAATTATATAAAAACAATGACTACTAATAAGAATGCTAAACTAACATGACTATGTCTATTGGGCATCTCTCTTATAATATTTACGACTTTCACGAAAAGAAAGATGGCAATGAAGATTAGAGCACGAGGGCGAACGTTGGGTGAGGAGCAAGTGATTGACAAGGGCGGCCAATTAGCTAGAGTTCATGTAGGCATAAGGGCGTTTGAGGAAGAAGGCAGATGGAGGGAGAAAAGGGATGACGTTCTTGGCAGTAGGATTGTGGATTTAAGCAATGCAGGTAAGGAGCAAAAGGGGAGTTGAGGGTCAGATTTAATCAATGAGGAAGCCATTCAAGGGTTCAATGGCACCTTTGTGAATTTTAGAACATGTAGGCAGGGGAAAAATAGGACAAAGAAGGATTTGAAGCCGAAGAATCAAACCATTCTCAGGGTTTTTGAGGGTAAAAAATGAGTTAGGATTTATCCTATTTTCTCCTTGACTACTTGTGATAGGGGCAGTGGATAACTTGATTTTCTCTTCTTACATGAATGTTTCAAATCCTTTCCATTCATGCAACAATTTCTACAAACATAAAATCCTTCGGGTTAATCTTAATTCTCTTGAATTTTATCTCAACAATATCCAATCAAGGATATAGGGTTTAAGATGGTTTCGATGGGCAATGGTAGCTTACATGAAGGTTTAGATGAGGGAACGATGTTAAAATCATAGAGTATGGGTAATCAGAAGAAGGTTTCTCCTTATCAAAACTTGAGATAAATATTTAACTAGGAGATATCTCTCTCCATTTGGATGTAATTCAATGAGTAAAGTGTGGTTTTTAGAAGAGGGTTTGGATCAATTTGAAAAGAAGATGGAGAGTTTCTCCCTGATTGGCAGATTTCTATGCAAGAGACCGTCTCTTTCTGAAGTTTCCACTTGGATGGAAACTGCTTGGTTGGGTGTGGTCCTCCCTCTTTTGATCAAGCTACATAATGGATTTTTTATATCCAATTTTCACTCCAACGAGGACCAAAATTTTGTTTGGTCTAACGATCAATGGTTTTGTGGAAAATTTGGGTTAATTCTTTGCCCACAAAAGCCTTTTTTAATCCTTTTACATAAACTTTTGATAGGGTTCCAATTTAGATCAGGGTTTATCATCTCCCTTTACTCTTGAGAAATCCTTCTTCTATCAAACTTTTGGCAGTACAGGTTGGTTCCTTTGTAAGAATTGACCCATACATTGACGGTAACCAATCTTTATTTCCTAGTGTGTGCATTATTCTAAATTCTACCCATCTGGGGGTTAACAAGATTCAGATTTATTCTAAGCAAGGGAAGTGGTTGCAGTGTGTGGATATGGAAGGATTACCCTTCAAGTGCTTGCATTACAACAAAAATTGGACACAAATTTTCAGATTACTCTTTTCTTAGAATAGTTGTGTCGGCTTTGTTTAAGTCTCACAAATGGATCGCAAAAGCAAAATATACAGAAGATTTGGGCAGAGACATCGCTAAAGAGTCAATTGATACTCCTTCGAAGGAAGTAGAGGAGAGGTATCTTAGAAATCAATAAGTGGTAACAACAATAGACCTGAAGGCCATGGAGCAAGAGAATCAAGAAGTGGCAAATGTTTCGATATTTAAGGCCTTAGATCAAGAGAAACTATCAAACTCGTCTCTAAGGGATGGTAACAAGCTCATCTTTTTACCTCCTGGCAGAGTTTATGGCTTCTCTTAGCAGCATGAGACTTTCAGAAAGTCAGTGTTGAACAAAATGGTGGGTTTTAGGGAAGCAATTTTTTTGGAGGATCAAGATTTTGTCTCAGATCAAGAATCAAAGAATATTAATTCTTAATAAAGTGAAGACGTAGTTTCTCATTAAATTGTCACTATCTCTTAGAGAGAATCAGTCCTTACCAAGCCAAATTGTGGTGCACTAAGGTGTAGAGGGAAAAAACTTAAGCAAAGAGATTGTAAATGGATGCAATGAATGTCATTGATGGGGGCACTCAATAGACCATGGAGGCCCTCTTCTCCAAAAGAGGAAGGGCGCTGCTTACAACCCTTTCTTGAGAGTATCCTTGTTGATTTAGGGAGGTGAGAGTTAGTCTTTGTGTGCATATGCAGTATAAAGTTTCAGTGATTTATTAGGAATTAGGGCCTTTAGGTTCTTTTGGGTATTAAAGTTCTCCTTGTCTTAGTCGTTGTTTCTCAATGATTTCTCAGCGCCTTTTTTATTATTTTGGTTTTTTTGAAGGGTGAGGAATCCACACAACCCTTAATATATATTAAAAATAATAAGGTTAAACTAACATATAACAATTCCATACAAAAACTAATGTCATAGGTATGTTAATAACATGTTGGAAATATGATGTTGATGATGAGAAAATACATATTTTCTCATTTACAATACAATAACATAAGTTCAAATTATAAAATATATAGAAATTATGACTTTCCACATAATATCATATCACTAAGTATACTTGTACAAAAAAATTTGAGAAGAAGAAATGACTTCTTTATAGAGAACCATGAACAACTCATATATTCATTCAAAAAAATTAAAAAAAAAGTGAAGGGTGCAATACAAAAGGCATTAACAAAGATCTCTTTATAAGAAGCCAATGATTTAATGTAGCTAAACAAATAATACTATAAAAATAAAGAAAACACAACCAATTCTTTGTGTCATTCACATGATATATTCTACCTTGATTTGATGTTAACTCCAATTAGAACTTGTCCACACAATTGCCCACGAAATGCCTTCGAACTTTGGTAGAACCAAATCATGATCTTATATATCTGTACAAAAGTTTTTAAGAAGAAATAACTTTTTGCATAGATAACCACAAACAACTCATATATTCATTAAAAAAATGTGAAGAATGCAACACAAAAGAACATTAACAAAACTCTGTTTACAAAAAACAAATGATTTTTTACTGTGAAAAAACATAATTATACAAAAAATAATGTAAATACAATCAATTGTTTGTGTTATCCAAAATACATATTTTACCTTCAACTAATGTTAATTTCGAATTAAACTTATCCATATATTTTCTCATAGAATGCCTTCTCTAAAACTGTAAAAAAAATGTAAAAAATTTCTCAATTTAAAATCATCAACTAAACTTACTTTCGATGCAATATCAAACTTACTCTCATAATTAAAAAACTTATATATAAATTAATTGTTTTTTAAATATATTATGAATACCACCATTAATTTAAATTAATAACGCATCAAATAAACATTTACATCTTTACATACATATTAAAATCCCACCAAAAAAATTAATAACATTTAACATAATAAAATAATCTACAAAACAAATAATTCCAAACTATTTGGAACAAATCTACACAATTCCATATACTACTTTTCCCCTCAACTAAACGTTGCACTTTTTCATATCTTGAAATTTTCCAAAATTCCATGTGCTGGACCTCCATTTTATTTTTATTATTTTTATTTTTTTATTGGTCAAATGGACTTTTTTTTTTTTTCTTTTTTTTTGTTTCTCTTTTCGTAGTGGACATTGAAAAATTTATGGTGCGTCTTTCCCTTATAATTGTTATGCGTGTGGACTACGCATACCATTACCACTAGTGTCATTTTCACCAAATAGAGTTAAAACTACCCTATTCAAAAGTTGCTCACACGTTTGGATCACTTACAACTTTGGATATTTTAAGCAACTTTCCAACTCATAACTATATTACATATTAGTGATCACTTAGGTTTGGAGTAAGTTATAAGGTGGAGGTTGGAGTCTCTTTTTTTCGAGAATTTTTTTTTTTTGAGATATATTAGTCTAGTTAAATTGATAATATTTGTAATAATAAAACAAAAATATTTGAAAATACTAAAATTATTAAAGTATATGGTTTACATAAAATCCAAAATAAGAGTTTTTATATTAATATTAATTGGCATTTTTCAAATACATGTATTAAGTTAATGTACTATATTTTTAGCAAATGTAAAATATGTATCAATAAACCAATTCTTATCTGGACGACATCATTAATAAGGTCATCTTCTTTGTACAGATGCATTCACTACCACATTAAGTATAATTTGTACCAAAAATTGGATCATATTCACGTTGAAAATTGATTAATTTTCATATTTTTCTGTAATGTCCTTTTTAAAAAATAAATAAAGTGCAAAGAATGAAGTTGTCCCTCGTGAATGGGGTGCCACAATGAAAGAAAAACATCCAAAGCAAGTCATCCCATGTGAGGTTTCATGGGACATCACTCCTTGAGAAGTCGCACCATTTGGGATAAGCCACTTGAAGGGCATTTATGATGGACAATTCGTGGAGAAAGAGCATGATCATATTTTATTCAATAAATATTCATATTTGGGCATCAATTCTGATAATGCATTTGAGGATGAAAACCATCATTGTAATTAGATTCAAGGACAAAAACCCTTGATGTCTATTGTAGTAACTTCATTCTGGTGTTACAATTGTGCTTCACTTTGATTATTTGACTATTATTATTCAGAATATTTGTATAAGACATAAATCAGGAATTTAGTATTTGAAATTAGAAATTTGTTATATTTGATTTATTTTTATAAGTTCATGAAAAATTGGTGAAAATATCAATGATATAGTTTTTAGTAAATAGGATTTAGGAAAAATCCAATTTTAAGTGTTTCGATCTCATTTGGGGATATTACAGTGGTGTCAAAGTTTTTACTTTGCCAGTCTATGGGAAAAACTTCATGCAAGGTGATGATAAAGAGATCCGCTATTATTTGAGAAACAAAAATAAGGGTTCAAATTAGCGAAGGGAAGACACTGAAAAGGGAGAAGAAAGGGCAAATATGGAAGACAATAACTGAGATGATAAACAGATGGATAGGCTTATTCAAGGATAAGAACAATTGGCTAATATAATGACTCAATTAATTCTTACAATATGATTTATGACAAATCATAGATATCAAAATGGTGAAAATAGTTATTCTAATACTAACAATAATCAATTCCCTCAAAAAACAACCATGAGTTCTTCAAATAGACTTTTTAAGCCTAGATTTATTTCAAAAAAAAAATCAATCCTGGAAGAAGAAACCCAAACTTCACTGGGAGAGGACTTTGTATCTAGTTTTGAAGAATATCGAACCCTTCCAAATGAAATACAAAGGTAAATACCACTCACAAATTTCATGGCAATGAAAAAGATCAAAATGGTACCAACACAGAGCATAGCGTCCAAATACTCAAAGATATCTTCAACACACTTTGGGTAAATTGACTTTGTCTACTTTTGATGGCTCTAACAAATGCACAGCTCGAGCATGGATATAAAAATTGGACACTTATATATCTCTCCGACCTATGATAGAAGAAGGAGTGATCAAATTCACAACCCTTCATCTTGAAGGAATAATTCATGAATGGTGGTATCTTGGGTGGATTACGTAATGGCATGATCTCATTAAATCATATGACAAATTTATTAGGAGGTTGATGGAAAGATTTGATAGATTTGACCCTGAAATTCATTTTTGATAATTGACACTATTAAAACAAAGTAACAATGTGAAAGACTATGTCGCTAAATTTTAAAGGCTCACCATGATGGTTTTAGATGTTATTGAAAAGAGACTTGTAATATTATTTATGGAAGGATTGATTGAACCACTTCGGGATTTAGTCAAAGCTTTGAATCCTTCTTCCCTTCAAGAAGCAAACAAAAAGGCAATTATATTTGGAGACCTCAATGTCAAGAAATAGAATTATGTGATTTGTACAACCAAGAATAGCTAATAGTGGACAACCACAAACTTTGCCTTCTAGACAACAAGGGATGACACCATATGGTCAACAAAAAAGACCATTTCAATCATGAAGGTTTTAACCAAGAGAACCATCTACACTAGGTAAGGAGTCAAAAATAAGAAATGAGCTAAGGAGGAAAAACTTATGCTTCACTTGTAAGGATCCTTGGATACCAAGTCATTGTTGCCTTGGAAAGGGACAAGTCCATTACATAGAAGTTGTTTCAGATGGTGAATCCAATGAATAATAAGTTGAAGCCAAAGAAACGGTACATGAACCAGGAGTGGAAAATATGTCAGAGGGTTCTCTTGCCACTTTATTAGGGGCTCATAAATACCACCCCTTTAGAGTAAGAGAGAGTCTGCAAAAGTAGAAAATCATTGTGTCAATAGATAGTGTGGCCACCCACAATTTCATTGATGAAGGACTGGTGACAAAAATGGGTTTGAAAGTAGAATAATTTCAAGGTTTTAAGGTGTCACGTCTCATTTTTATGGACTATATAAAATATTTTAGATTAATAAACATTTACTATGATTGTTTTACTTTGAGTAAATTTCACGTGTTTGAAGGTAATTATCATGCAATTATATTTCTGTAAATTAGAAAATAGATTTAAATATTAAATATTATCGAGATGATTATAATATTTTACTTCGACTATGTTTTTGAGGCACTAACCTATTGACATCGAGATTGAGTGCAAATGAATGCAAATGCTCGTTGAAGATGAGAACATGGTTGAGGCATAGATGTTCTAGCCACTTGGCAAGAATTGTCAGGATGGTTAACCCTGAAGCACTCACACACTCACAGAGTCTCATATTGCATTATTTTGAATGGTTTAATATGCATTATTGTGTGGATGATAAATACGATGGATGGTTAGATACTTATAAAATATTGTGTTTTAATTGCGATAGTAAATTCCTTTCAAATGCTTAATTTAGTCATGAATATTAATGTCTTTACATTTTATATTTAAAATGATATAACTATGTTTAAAATGACGTATTTTATTAAATTAATGTATGATTATATATTATTAAATTATAAATAATTAATAAACATTTCTTATTTATTTAAATGTGAATGACCATATCTAAATTAGACTTACTACAATTATAAATTTAAATTGTAATAATTATATATATATAATTTAATCATAAAAAATTAATAAATGTTTCTTATTTATTTGAATATGGATGACCATATCTAAATTAGACTTACTACAATTATAAATTTATATATATGTGTGTGTGTGTGTGTATATATATATATATATATATATATATATACATACATATATATATATATATATATACACATATATGTATATATATGTATATATATATACATATGTATATATATACATATATGTGTATATATATATATATATATATATATATATATATATATATATATATTTAAATACTTCTTGTGTGATTTAAATGAATATTTTATTTCAAAAAAAAACAAAAACTATGTTAATAATACATATTATAATTAGAAATCTAATTATAAGGAATAAAAGAATTATAACTCTATCATGCAGCGACATGTAATAAATAAGCTTATGAAATTTTATTTATAAAGGTTTTTCTCTCGTGCAAACTTGAACAAGACTCCATTACTAAAAAAAAAAATTAAAACTAATTTTAATAATGCCAATAATAATAGAGATTTAGAAATAAATAGGGGATGACAGAAAGGAAAAGACATCCATCACATTTTTTAGCAACTACAGGCAGAAAAACAACGATAACTTTATCATTTCTCAACGAAATTTAAAACCGTAATTTGTTTTGGAAAGCTAGAAAAGAGGGGAACAAAACTAAGAAATGCTTTGAAGATATTAACAATAGTTAGTGAGTAGTTCAGCAAAGAAAAATGATGTAATTTTATTTTTCGAACAGCGACAGAGAGAAGGAAGATCAACAATAATAGTAAAGAAATCGACCTTTTGACAAGCACATATCCCTGAATATTCTCCTTAGTTTTATTTTCATGATTTAAGGTTGCATATAACTATTAAAAAGAAAAAAATTATTATTTTTGAATATTAAAATTGAGAGACATTATTGAATGAAAATAATTTAACATTTATTTTTCTTTAAAAAACCCTTTTAAATATATATATATATATATATATATATATATATATATATATATATATATATATATATATATATATATATATATATCATAACCAAAATATAGACATAATAAATTGCATAAATGAATGATGTTCTTTTTTATTGTATTATAAAGGTGTGTTTCCATGATTGTTGCTTGAGAAAAGAGGAAATTACAGTCAATTTATAGGTGAAATAGGTCAATATTTTCTCTTTATTTATTTATTTTATTTATTTATATATCTCTTTTTTTAGAGAAAACAATAGATTTCATCTAGGAATGTGATTGGATTACTTTTGAGCTATGATGTCGAATGTAGATTATTAGAGATGGCTTCCTTTTTTCGAGAATTGCCTAGTTACTATGTTTTAAAGGTTTATATATAAACGAGCTGTTATTGAAATAGATGAATATTTTGTCTAGCAAACTTATTGATATATATATATATATATATATATATATATATATCTACCACATTTTGTTGTGAGATTATCTACATTTTATTATTTAGAATTGCATGTTAGACATCAGGGTACATCGGGTGTTCCCACCTACCAATTGTTTCAGGTAGCCAGACATTTCATGCAGGATTGAGTTTCTTTTGTATCATGAAGGGATCCAGGGAAGTGTAATTGCTTCATGGTTGGGTGGAAAATCCCCTAAGCCATGTTCCCATCTCTCGGCTCACAGGAGAACCACTTGGTTTGGAGCGACTGGAGAGTCTATTAATTTATTTATACTTGTTGTACATGATCATTGCAACTTGTATTTAGATGTTTTATGACATGAATGTCAATAAACTTTGTATATTATTTTATAGTGCTTTCACAAGGATTGAGCATGAGATTTCGAAAGATTTAATGACTTTTATTGATTCATATTTATAAGATTTATCTTTTTCTTGTAATATTCTAAGTGAGCAAATTAAATACATCATTTTACTTTTGATTATTTGTGATGTTGTAATTTAAATAGATTATTTACTTTATTTAATTTGGTGATGGTTTGAGAGGCTTTACATAAGGTGACAGTTGATGATGGTTTTACCATTCCATGCACATCGCAAATTCAACAACTCTGTATCACATTGGGAAGACATCAAATAAATGATGATTTCTATGTAGTAAGCATTGGTGAAATAGATTTGGTGATAGGTGTTTAATGGATACATTCTTTAGAGGAATTTACCCAAAACTATCAAACCATGGAATTAAAATTTAAAGTAGATGGGAAAGAAGTGGTGATTCAAGGCAAGGATAATGGATCCCCCTAAGCAATTATAAAGTCTTTTCTAAGAACTAGGGGTAAATTATAAAGTTTGATCCATATAGGAACAATCGAGAGTGAAACCTTGGCTAGATTGAAAAAGGGAGACTAGGGGCAGGAAAAACCCAAAGTTCTTAAAAAACTAGGGCCCTGAATGCCACACCAGATCACACTCTGAGGAGCTCTGAAATTCAACCAAGAAAAAACTAGATCTTATCAACCTAAAAGGAGAAGCAATGTCACTTCATGCCTTGGAATCCTAGGAAGAAAGAGCAAAAATTGAAAAGAAACTGCTCACACATTTCCCAAAAAGTGTTTTGTTACCCAATTAAGCCTCCATCTCTTGCATGGAAGAATCAAACAAAATTCCAAATAGGAATTTCCTTGGAGAATACCATTGAAACATCTCCAAGCTTGAAAAAATCCAATGACCATTGATCATGGATCAACATAGCATCAACCAGAGAAGAAGGGGCATCAAAAGAATTGGAAGAAATCCACAATTTACAAAAATCCTTGCACTCATGAAAAAGGTTTGAACCATTTTTGCACGCTAAATAAATTGGAATGCTTATTAGAATTAGGAACCAAATGATCTAGAGCAAGAGGACAAAGAGGAGAATCCTTAACAATAATCTAAAAAAAAAGATGTCACACCCCCACATGTCTCGTCAAGATCGCCAACAACCACAACAACAAACAAGCCAAAATGAAGATCACACAAATCTTTACAAGGAATAGGCAGATCCACAAGAGGGGAATATGCGATCCTTTATTCAGGGATAGGGTCCACCATTGCCTCCACATTGGACCGGAGAGGAATGCGAGAAGCTCCAAGTAGAACCATTAGTCGGGCCTACTACCACATCAACCAAGGATTTGACAGGGCCATCCTCTACCTCGCCTAGACCTCTAATTGCGTGTTGTGCCCCAAAACTACATTGAGAAAACTACACAACAAAGTTGACCCCCACAAGTCTTTTCCTAGGAGAGGAAGAAGATTTAGACGGATAGAGAAAGCCCCTCTGAATCCCAAATACTCCAATAAAGGGCTCTTTGGTACTTGAAATCAAATCTCGAGCTAAAGCTTTTTGGCAAATCTCCTTGACAGAGGAGTAGTCTTCTTGTTCAGGGGGCAACTCTTCATCCTGTAGCCTTGAATCCAACACTAAGGCCATAGACCCAGAAAACTAACGTAAAGAGCCTTTTTGAGGAGAGTGGGCTAGATTTTTAATTTATTCTTTCCACACTTCATGCAGGGTAGACCTGAATTGATGCTATTTTGTAGATGATACCCTATACAATTTTTTAGATTGTACCAAGGCTTGATTACTTGGGTCATCCTCTACCTCGCCCACACCTTTGATTGCATGTTGCACTCTAAAACCAAACTGATAAAACTGTACAACAAAGCTGACCCCCACAAGGCTTTTACTAGGAGAGGAAGAATATTTAGACCGATAGAGCAAGCCCCTCTAAAGCCTAGATACTCCAATAGAGGGCTCTATGGTACCTAAAATTGAAGCTCAAGACAAACTTTTTGACAAATCTCCCTAAAAAAAAAATAGTTTCCATGTTCAAACGATAACACTTCATCTTGCAAACCTAAATCCAACACTATTTTTCATTCAATTAAAAAAACAAAAAATTAAAAATCTTTTCAATCTAAAAAAATAAATTTTAACAATGTTTTATTTATCTCACCCAATACCAAACAATACTTAATTTATTATAAATAAATAATATAATATTTAACATAAAATTCGATTTTTTTAATTATAAATAAATCATATAACATCTACAATAAAGTTCATTTTTGTTAAATCTCATTAATTCCCAAACGAATGATACTTCTTTTAACCTATTCAATAATAAAATACTTTACTTATCCATAATTTTTACTTTTGAGTTTAACGGTATTGGTTAAATTTGGATTCATGACCACCTTCTCTAGAAATCTCCTTTTCACGCTAAAATTATAAATAATATTTTATTTACTTTAATTAATTTATTTAAAATAAATTTATGAATGTTTTTATTTTAAAAATTATCATTTATTTAATAATAACAATAATTTATAATTTAATATTGGTTAAATTTGGTTGGATTCATGACCGCCGCCTCTAGAAATCATCTTTTCAAATTAAAATTAATATTATAATAAATAATATTTTATTTATTTCAATCAAATTATTTAAAATAAATTTAAGAGTGTTTTTATTTTAAAAATCATCATCTATCTAATAATAATAATAATTTATATTTTTAATTGATAAGATGTAGGTAAGTTGGTAAAGTGATTTGGTTGTTTCAAGTATTATCCATGTTTAAATTTTAATTTGGTATTGAACGTTGGTTATTGCCGGTTGTTGCCAATTTTGTGCTGGTTGTAGTTATTGATGATCTTTTCGAGTCTATTATAGTCGTTTGTTAGTATTCTCATATTGGTTGTCGTTGTTGTTGGTAATTTTGGTACTTATGATAGATGATTACTTGGGGATCTAGGCCCTCGATTGTGTCCCAAACAAGTTGAAACTCTGATAAAAAACAAATAAAGTAAGGATCCCACTAGAACTAGTATCTATAAAAAAGTACGTTTGGCATGCAATGGAGTGTTCGTTAGTTTGAAGTCAACGGTTCAAACAATGTACCCTGGAGTCTCATTCACTTCTGCTAGACTTGAATGAGATAAGAATGGGTTATAATGAATGCAAACCTGAATCAAAAACCTAGACATGATGATATCTAAATAGAACGAAACATTAAAATTGGCAGTTAATTTTCAAGACGAAAATTAAAAATCGTTGAATAATTATCAAGTCGAACTCCAAAATTAAATAGAAATAATAAAAATTGTAACCTATTCCCATTATAACCCAAATAAATAATAATTTATAATTTTATTTACAAAGGAAAAAAAAAATAATTATTATTATTTACAGATTTCGTAATTATAATCTAATTATGGCCCATTCAAGCGGACAATTAATTTAAAAACAATAATACTTTATTTAGCCATCCGATTATAACAAATTCTTCCTTTCATCCAATCTTAAAATAACCGAGCCAAAAGTGGGAGAAAAATTTGGAAAGCCTTTCAAAAAGTTTTCTACATTAAGTAAAGGGGAAGTGCGTCATACTGAAGCAAATAAATCACACGCTTCGGCGACCTAACGGGCAAAATTTCTTCCGAAACGGCCGTCGGTCCGCCAGAACGAAGCTACGCCCCTCTTTCGTTGATTTAGACCGATTTAAACACTACGCGTCCCCGCACCCATATAAACCCCGTTCCACCCCTCATTATTTTCATCTTTCCCAGTCTCTGTAGCGAATAAAAATGGTGCGTTTCAGCAACAATCTGATCGGAATTCTAAATATCTTGACGCTGCTTCTGTCGATCCCCATTATAGGCGGCGGAATATGGCTGGCCAACAGAGGCAGCACGGACTGCGAGAAGTTTCTCGAGAAGCCGGTGATAGCCATCGGCGTCTTTCTGTTGCTCGTCTCCATCGCCGGCGTGGTGGGCGCCTGCTGCAAGAATTCGCTGCTTCTGTGGATCTACCTGGCCGTGATGTTTCTTCTGATTCTGCTGCTCTTCTGCTTCACTATCTTCGCCTTTGTGGTGACCAACAAGGGGGCCGGGAAGGTGGTGGGAAACAAAGGGTATAAAGAATACAAGCTGGGGGATTATTCGCACTGGCTGCAGAAGAGGGTGGACAAAGCTTCGAACTGGAACAAGATTAGGAGCTGCATTCACGATTCGAAGATTTGCCAGAAACTCGGAAAGGATGATGCTGGCATTGGGGTAGACGAGTTTTTCCATAAACATCTTTCTCCAATTCAGGTATGTCTGTTTTTTATACTTACGGGTAGCGTAAGCTTGGAAGGGGGTTATTGATTGGGGGGGGCGCTAAGCTTGAAGTGTAATGGCTATTTGTAGTGTAGGGTGTAACAGGGTAAGCTCAAAATAAAAGTTACAGGGAAAAATTCTTTAAAGATAGCTTGGAGAACGAAGAAAAATAAAAATCAAGGAAAATTTTACTTTAAAGATAGTTTGGAAAGTGTAGAAATGGGTAGATGTGTGTTTGAACCCTGGACCTCACCAGCTAAAAGAAATATGATTTGGAGAATGAAGATGTGGGTAGATTTGTTTGAGCCCCGAACCTCACCAGCTGAAATTAAAAGAAAATTAACTAAGAATTTTCTTCTTGTGCCATACATATATTCTCACCAGACCCGCCTTACTGGCTTCTTTAGCTCTACTAATGGCTGTACAACTCTGGGTAACAGTCCCATGAAGGAGGGTTTGCCCATTTTCTGAGCGAGTTGCCGCACAGAAACATTCAGTACATGTTGCTTTAATAAAGCCCCATGAAACAAAATATGTTAACCCTAGCTAAGCGGTTGCATCAGAAAACTAACAGTTAATATTTTTCAAAAATTTGTAAAGAATTTAATGCTAATAAAATACTACCCAATTGCAGAGAGGTTATGTAAATTTCTAGCCGTCTACAGCCAGGATCAGCTCAAAATCCTGGCACCCCATCCTTTGCTGGAAATACAAGATAATATGTAGGTATAACTTTACAAATTAGAATTTAGGTATGGTATTTTTTTCTCTATCTGTTAGTTTACGTTGGTGAAGTTCAGGGCTTGTTCTTTAATCAATGTTTAGGACGCTGATTGTTATGGCTCCTATTTTTTTGGGTAATCTGGGGTGCCTTGAAATCTCCAGAAAATCTCAGATTTTTTTGCTTTAAAGGAGGAGGGAACTTTTTTTATTGGATGGTTTGAGGGGTCATCTTATGGAGGCATAAACGTCGTAGTTCTTGCAAAGAGTTTGTAGACAGATTACTGATAAATAGCAGCATATGCACAGCGATTTTGTATTGAGATATTTTTCACTTATATTTTGAATGCCTGGTCCAAGCTAGAAATTTCAGCTTTTTATGGACCATTTCCTTGCAAATTACTTCAAAAATTTCAAGCTTATTGTTTTTATCTGTGATGTCTTGTTAGTTTTTACAAGATTTTTATTAAATGGCCCATCTCTATGATGATATCTTGTTCTACATTAATACACACACACACACACTCTCTCTCTCACACACACACACACATTCTAACATGGGAGTCCTTGTATTATGCCTTCTCTGGCCTTGTATACTATGTAGCTTGTGGTTGCTATTTATGTGATGTCTTCTCTCTCTAGCTTGTGGTTTGCAAGCTACATAATACAGAAATCAAAATAATTAATCTCTCCCTTACTGCCATGGCTCTTTAGGAGAAAACCTCCACAAGACCATTGCCTTATTAGGACATCTCAGATGGAGCTAGCCGCAGAGAAGAACACCAACAATTGGTATGCACCCTTTGCCCGCCTGAGGCAAACTATTTGGTAACACTCAGGACTATATATGTGTGTTAGACCACAGCCTTGCCATATGTGTGGGTTACACCACAACCTTGCCATATATTTATAGAGAGGTAACACCTGCTCAGTCTAGCTGGAATGCTTTGAGTCTTTTCAAATAATTGTTTAGGTAACACTTAAGACTGAATTGTTAACCCACATGGCAGCCAAAGTTTGACAATTAAAATTATAATCAAAGATTATTCCTATTCACAAAAGAATCAGACAAGACTACTGTATATGGCAACCCCACTATATTGCTGTTTATGTTGTGTACTTGTTTTTGAGGGGTGGATAAGACTAACTTTATAGATCTATAGTGATGCTTCAAACTTCTATATTACTGAAAAAAAAATTGTATCAGAAAAATTGACAAAGTTATAATTTAAAATTTTTTGTGTGTAGTCTGGATGTTGCAAGCCCCCATCGGGGTGCAATTACACTTTTGTCAATGCAACCTACTGGAATGGAAATCCATTTGGCACCACTGATCCTGACTGTCGCAGCTGGGACAACAACGAGGACCGGCTCTGCTATGACTGCAATTCGTGCAAGGCTGGTGTTCTGGCCAACTTGAAGAATGACTGGCGCAAGATTGCAATCCTCAACATTATTGTTCTCATCTTTTTGATAATAGTCTACACAATCGGTTGCTGTGCATTCAGAAACAACAGGCGGGATAATGGAGTCTTTGGCTACAAGGGTGGCGTTTAGTGTTTCTTAGTTTCAATTTTACAGGGAAGAAAGATCCAGGGATTATTCATTGTCCTCTGGATTGTTTGTGTTTCTTATTGGTACTGTACAGCCTACTGCATACTGATTAATTCTTTTTTCAGTAGTTCGGCCTTATATATGGAGCTGAGATCTTATATTTTTTGTAAGAAACATATATTGACTTATGAAAATTTCACCTTTTCCTTGTTAACGATTTTCTATCCAGCGTTGAAAAAGTGGCTTCACTTTTAATGGAATCAAGACATTTTTTCGCTTTCTATCACAAACAAGAGATCTGATATACAAAGAAACATTTAAGTGCTGTACTATGTTTATGTGGTAGAATTAATCTTTCTTGTCTTTTAATTTTCTGGCCATTTTAATACATCAACTTGCAATATTAGTTTTCAAATATTTTTCATCTTACTAACATGATCTTAAAATATTGTGGATGTGAATTTGAATTTAATCTAGGATTGTGGTTAATATCTATGTTTTTTTCAATTACATCTATAGGTGTTCTATAATGTCAGCAAGGGATTGTAATAAAGTGAGTTGTTCACAATTATGTGCGGCTTGAAATTTGAAGACCATTTGACCATCACTCGTAAGTTTTTCTTTGTTTAGAAAAGCCAATCAAAAAATTGTGATATCTTGGCCATATAGTGGGGTGTTGAGCCCCTTTTTTCTTATTCAAAGGTTTTTTTTGAGCCTGAAAGAATGGTGTAGGAAACTGGCAGAGAAGGTAGCATAATTATTAATCAATATGGTACGTGAGAAATCTAAGAAAGCAATGCATGCTGTTGGTGGATGCAAGATAAAAGTTTGTTTTCTCACTTCTAATTCTCATTTGTTCCAATCTTGAACCTTAATGCCTAACTAATTGGACTTACCAATCACAATCCGAAAATTTCCTACACTCTACAATCTATCTCTGAAAAGAAACATGGATGTCTGATTTCCATACTGCAGTGTTACTTGATCAAACCATTTCAAATCTGTCATAGCCCCTCTTGTCATTCCTGAATGCACCACAACCAATGGCGAGAGAAGCGAGCACCACAACATTGACTAAGGTAATGTTATGCAAGTCACCCTTCACACCTGCCACCACACCTGCCCTGCAGGGGTCACAATTTAGCACAACTTTGCCCTATCGTTGCTCCATTTCTTACAATTACTATCCGTTGAGGCATTTGTTGCCATTTGGGGAGGAGACCACTGTGTGTTGCTGCCATAGCTGAAGCCACAGAAGGTTGGAGGCTTGCAGCAACCAGACTGCACAATTCAAATTTAAAGCTTGCAGCTTATAGGACCATCCATACGTATGACCAGTGACAATTTAATAATGCTAGAATTCTTTTATTTCAAAGCTAGACATAAAGAAAATATGGTTTTCACAACCTTTCAAGATTGGGTTGGGTTCAACTTTGATGGAGTTGGGAAAGACATTTAGGAATTAGTGAAGAGAGGGGAGGGATCTGTAAAGACGCTGGTTGGTGGAAAACTTATCATAAAATTTTCAGTGTATTTGGGACTGAATATTATAATAAGGTGGACCTAGTGGGTTTTTAAGAAGGAATGCGATTGAATAAAGAAAATGGATTGCAGAAACTTTGAAGCAGTCTCTCTTAGAAGGAATAGGACTGGATATAGAAAATGTTAATAATTTAAACAATAAAAAGGATGCCGTGTAACGATTAACAAATAAACAATATAATTACAATTGAAACTGAGAATTTCAAGATATCATCCCAACATATCAAAAAGATAAGAAGTACTGTTGCAGGTTTAGTGGCAAATTAGGGTTGGAAAAGTTGGGCAATATAGTTTGTACTCGTCCCTTTCTTTTTTCATAATATTGAAGTTAATATCAAAACACTGGCTAAAGGGCTCTTCAATAAAAATTGTAAAATTTGAAATAAAAAAAGAGAACAATTGTGTATAAATAATTGTCTAATTTTTTAAAAATTATAAATTAAACTAAAAAAATCTAAAAAAGAAAACACGGGGTAGATATTTGATAAATGATGAAAGATACTAGCTTTTATTTCTGTCAAACTTTCTTATCCTTCCAGATATTATTTGATATTAAAAAATAGATATTTCTCAATAATTAAAAAAATATAAATACAAATAAAATATAGTTTTAATAAGAATATTTTGAAAAACCTTTATCATAAAATGTTATATAACTTATGAGAGGGTCTTTAATTACTCAGGGTTCTACTAGACAAGGGAAGGTCAAACTCTTGCTTTTGATTGGGCAAACACAAACTCGTGAGTCTATAAGCTTCAGAGTGTTAACCCTGCACGCCCCAGGGAGGGTAAACCCTTTTCTCAGTGATAGAGGTGAGACTTTTATGCAATGTGGAGTGTTTATATGGTCAACTGAATTGTACCCTGCACATGTCCAACAATAAGAGTTTGGCAATTGTGGTGCAGCTCGGTAGGGGTCTCTAGTGGCCATGGTAATATTTGTTGGAAGAAAAAGATCCACACTTGGGATTGGAAAAGGAGCCAATAACTATGACACAGAGTAATAACTCAATGAGAGAGTACCTCAACATGCTCATATAATGTCCTATGTTGGAGTCTTAACTGATCAATATCAAATGATGGCATTAGAGGGAACAGGTTATAGATCCCAAGCACAAGGAGTATGGCTTGAGAGAGGTGCAGGAAGAGAATGAGTCTCACTTAGGACTTGTAAAGGCGCTGGTAGCTGAGTGGTAGAGCACCCCAACTTGCATGTAGGAGTCCACACTGTTCCATGAAAAAAATAGAGTAATCTGGACAGTGTAAGAAGCATGTGGTTAGGTTTGCAGTTGCATTTGAACTTTGAAATTCACCAGCTCAAAGGCTGAAAATTTGACCATTGGTACCATAGGGCTCAACACAAAGGAAAAAATGAGAGATTTTAGGCCTTAAAGCCTAAATGGATACCTGAATTGAAGTTAACTTCCTTGGGTGGAAGGCCTTTGTATACTTTAGAATCCCCTGCAGCTTCTTTTGCAAGGCCTTTGCATAGTTTAGAGACCTGAATACAGCGTCTAATCTTGTTCCAGTTGATGCTCTTCTCTATCCTCTCTTGCAACCACTTTGAGTAATTCCCAACCCTATATTCTTTGTATTCTGTCTTTAACCATGTGTCGGGCTTCCTTGTTGGTGACCATGAAGGCAAAACAGTGAAGCAGAGTAGCGTAATTATGAGAAAAAACATGACACTGAGAGAGAGGCAGAGTAACCATGTGATCCTAAAGCATGTTGCAATGAAGCCCACAAGAGAGACCAACATTAAAAATGCGCCAATGCATATAACCGGCCACTATAGAGACTTATCAGAGTCAGATTGTGCTCAGACTGCCAGCCATATTCCTGCAGAGTTTTAGGTTGTTATGAGTAACATGAACGATTGAAACATGCTCAGGTTTAGTCATATCTGTTACGCTGGGTATGAGGGATGTGTTGCTTCAACATCCCTATCTGCATTCATGAGTTGGTCTGCCTTGATCAAGCGAATGGTTAGCTTTCTTTGCACAGTGATTTGAGTGAATGCAAGTCTGAACTGTCGAAGTGGTGAAAAGCGAATAATTGTGAAGCAAGTCTGTGTCAGTCCCAAGTTTATGTGGACCGTGGGCACGTGTCCGTGCAAGCATCATGCGGGTGTTTGTGAGCAGCTCTGTTGGTCTCAAATTTCATGAAGCAGAGGCTGGGTTGTCCTAGGTAGAGAGTAATCAGAGCTTGGGAGGGAATTGTTCATTGTAATCATTCGAGTGGTTTCGAGCATTATCCGCTGAGCCCGACTCGGCGGTTGTTGTGTATGTTGGCTAGTTGGCCCGTTTATTGTACTTTCGACCGGATTGCCCTAAAGAGTTAAAAAAATATACGTTACTCCTAGTTTTCTTGCATTGTGTGAATGCTCTTGTGTGTTTGAGTCGATTTCCTGATCTTTGCAAATGTGTGTTTTTCTTTCTACTGGTAATCCTTTATTATACAAGTTATTGTCCACTATGTTTGTGGGTGTACTTGTGCAGGCAAACACTGAAGGCGTAGTCCGTAGTTCTTGTAGAGTCTTGTCGCAATGAGAGATTCGGGTTAGGACAAGCGGTGTCGCACGGGCGGTCAACTCCAAAGCGCCGGCCCCGTGATAGTTGGTATCAGAGCACATGGTTTGTGTTTTGTGGGATTGTGTTTGCCTAAGTTAAACAGTCTTGTGCCTTCCCCTGTCGAGTCAGTCTAGTGTTGTGTCTAGTTGTGTCTGAGTCAGTATGGCAGGAGATCTGTCCAGGATGTTGCTCAAGAAAGCGGCCAGTAGGGGTCGAGAGCAAGGTCAGGGCGAAGGTGAAGGTGAAGGTGGTGGCAGTTGCCATGGTGGTAAGTTAAGAGTTGTTGCAGTGGATGAAGGCCTTGTTGAACGAGTTGGTGCCTAGTTCCAATTGATGGGGAACTGTGTCGGTACGAGATTCAGTGAGCTTGAGGAGAAGGTGACTATCATGGAGCAGACAATCCTGGAACTCACTGGAAGGTTGGAGAAGGGCTTGGTGTTCCAAATGAAGTTACATGATGAACTGGCTTTGTACCGATCAATGGTATCGGGTTTGGTGAAAGCATCAGGGTCTAGTTCTTCAGTCTTAAAGCTCCCCAAGTTGAAGGAACCGGAGTGTTATGATGGTGAGCGAGATGACCATCTTTTGGTGTGTTTCATCTGGGACATGGAGTAGTTCCTGGTAGGCTTAAGGGGTCTATCAGGCGCACAGGAGGTGCACGCTGCAACAAGGTACCTCACGGGTATGGCAAAGGTTTGGTATAGAACCTTGGCTAATGACATTGCATCAATGAGTTTGGTGAGAAGGTTGGACTCTTGGGAGGATCTGAAGGAAGCCCTTAGGGATCAGTTTTGACCTGGGAATGCAGCATGGTTGGCTAAGACCAAATTGAGTCAGTTGAAGCAAGTGGGGGAGATGAGAGAGTATATCGATTCTTTCCAAAGCCTTTTGTTGGAGGCCATCGACATGTCAGAGGTGGATAAGTTGTTTCATTTTCCTCATGGTCTTCAGTCATGGGCTTAGGTGGAGCTCCGTTGCCATGAAGTGTTCGATGTTAGCGAAACAGTTGTTGTAGCAGACCGTCTCTTGGATTTTAGAGAGGGTTATTCATCTAGAAACACCTTGGGCCCTTATGCATCCATGTGGTGGAGGCATTGGTAAGGGGTTGAGTAAGTCTTTAGGGAAGCCAATGGGTGACCAGGGAAGGAAGGCTACTCTGGAGTCGTCAGAGGGATCTCGAAAGTCTTGGAGCACTTCCATGGGTGGCAAGAAGAAGTCACTAGTTGGAGAGTCAAGCGGGAAGCAGTTCTGTTTGAAGTGTTGGACGTGTGGTGGGAGTCACTACAACCGAGATTATCCGAAGCGATAGGGGGTGTTTGCAGTTCAGATGGAGGATCCAGATGAACAGTGTGAGTAGACGATGTGTGTGCTCAGGGGAGCTCAATTCTAGGTAAGGCTTGGGTTCGGAGGTGGTTGCTGTAACTTGTTGGGGTTGGTTATTGTAGTGGGGGTGATTTGTGTTTGAAAACCTCTCACTTCTCGTGGACTCGGGTGGTCCTACAATTGGAAGTCAACTAGTTTAGCCTTGGAAACTTGGTCTCCAGACCTTCGGGGGTTCAAGTAGGCTTAGTGTAGTTACAAGCCATTTGTGTTGTGCTGAGACAGAGTTTGCCCAGGTTGGGTAAGGTGACAGTGTTTCCCCATCTTGGAGTTCTTTGCATTGGATCTGTTGCAGATGTGCATGAAGATTGTGCAGAGTGGGATTGGGAAGATGAAAGGGGTGTTGGGTTGAGTATGCAGAAGAGTGCAAGAATTGACGAGGAGTCAATGTATCTTGTATTGATTGGTGGCAGTTGGGATGTTGAAGGGGAGCAACGGGTTCCTTTTTCCCATTGATGTGAGGTGGGTTCTTCACAGCCATGGAGTATGCTCAAGGAAACATCATCTTGTTGTGTCACAGAGAAGATAATTGATCAAGTGCATCACGTTGGTTCCAGAGGAGAGTTCTTGGGTAAGGGCTCAGTTCCTATTGTTGGGCCTGGGGTGTTTGGTTTGAAGAGTTGTTTTCACTCGTTATACTCTTGTTTTGGAGTTTCAGTACTGTTTTGAGGGAAAGTTCGATGGGGTCACTTAGGCCATGCTGGGTTTGTAGAGTCTTGAAGAGGTGGGTCATCAGGAACCATTTTCTTCCACCCCAAGTTTGGGGGTTGGCAAGATCAGGGTGATCTTATGAATCTACATTAGTTTGGTGTGGCTTGTGTAGGCAAGCTTGTCTACGTGCTGAAGTTGCCAGAGATTTAGTTTGTTCTCAGTTTCTAACTAGATGGATACCTTAGTCGATGATGAAGCCGAACCAACGATGGTTCCCGCCTAAGCACCCTTCTGTGTATGTGATGGGTTAAACTGGAGCGACAGTTGGAACAGTTTGTTGAGGTGAAGACAGTGGGTTACTTGGCAATCTAAAGTGGAGGGAGTTTCTATTGGTGTTGGAATGGGAGTTTTTCAGCAAGCTGGGAGCAGGTAGAAGTCCTCAAAGTTAAGGTCATGGAGTTTGGCCTTAGTCTCTTAACTCTGGATGGACCCTGAATAGGGGATGTGTTTATCTCTTGGCTTTGGGTTTGAAAAGGAGACGTGTTAATCTCTTGATTCTGAATGGAGCTTGAAAAGGTGATGTGTTTATCTCTTAGCTTTGGGTCTGAAAAGGGGTTGTGATGGTCTCTTGACTCTGAAGGGAGCTTGAAAAGGGGATGTGTTAATCTCTTAGCTTTGGGTTTGAAAATAGGACGTGTTGGTCTCTTGACTTTGGATTCTGGGTAGACCCTGGAAAGGGGGCGTGTTGGCCTCTTGGCTTGGATTGGGTTTGAAGAAGGGACGTGTGAATCTTTTGGCTCAGGGTTGAGTCTGAATAGAAGATTGCCTCGTGGATTCCTGCCAGTGGAGTCATGTTGGCACCGAGGACGTCGCCGATTTTTAAGTGGGGGAGCTTATGAGGGATGCGTTGCTTCAACATCCCTATCTACATTCACAAGTTGTTCTACCTTGATCAAACGAATGGTTAGCTTTCTTTGCACAGTGATTTGAGTGAATGCAAGTCTGAATTGTCGAAGTGGTGAAAAGTGAATCATTGTGAAGCAAGTCTGTGTCAGTCCCAAATTTATGTGGACCGTGGGCACATGTCCATGCAAGTGTCATGCGGGTGTTTGTGAGCAGTTTTGTTGGTCTCAGATTTCATGAAGCAGGGGCTGGGTTGTCCTAGGCAGAGAGTAATCAGACCTTGGAAGGGAATTGTTCGTTGTAATCATTTGAGTGGTTCCAAGCATTATCGGTTGAACCCGACTCGGTGGTTGTTGTGTATGTTGGCTAGTTGGCCTGTTTATTGTACTTTGGACTGGATTGTCTTGAAGAGTTAATAAAATACACGTTACTCCCAGTTTTCTTGCATTGTGTGAATGCTCATGTGTGTTTGAGTCGATTTCCTGATCTTTGCAAGTGTGTGTTTTTGTTTCCGCTGCTAATCCTTTATTATACAAGTTGTTGTCCACTATGTTTGTGGGTGTACTTGTGCAGGTAAACACTAAAGGCGTAGTCTGTAGTTCTTGTAGAGTCTCGTCGCAATAAGGGATTCAGGTTAGGACAAGCGGTGCCGCACGGGCGGTCAGCTGGCCCCATGACACTGGGCTTGCAAATTTTTTCATTTGGACAACTACAAACATTGGGAAGTCATGGGAATGTGTCCCAATTTTATAAACAATATAATATAAAGTTCTTCAAGAGCACCGTTGACTATAAAGGCACCCATCCACAAATTGGTTGTAAGCATAATATGTTGACCATTTGACAAAATATTTTTTACCTCTAATTGACATCCTCTGGTTGTACAATTTTTTTTTTTGGAATGCTCTCCATTATTACGTGCAATCAACATATTTAATGATTTCAACATCTTATTATTATGTGTCATAGTCAAACTATTTGCTACACATAAATGAGTTGAAGAATGAAATGAATCTTTTTCTTTTGAAGTCAAATATGCATCCGTTCAAGACATCAGCAAATTCCAATCTTTATCTTTTGGTTCAACATTTCAAATAATCAATAACAGCGTTTGAAAGCCACTTGGCATAGATCACAACCATGTTGACATAAAATTGTGTGCAATGTGATAACAATGTTGAAGCTTTGCCAAAGGGTTGACCTATATGATGTTCCTACATACATCAATTGGAATGTCTTGCAATGGAGGCAATTGCTCCAAGTCACTGATGAGGATGATAGATTTGTGGCCAAATTATTCAAAATTATGTTGCATGGAAGTCTTGTGCAAAAGCTAGTCAATATACATCAACAATTTTGGTCCTATAAAACTCATTTCACCATTGAAAATGTGGCGAATCTGTTTCAAAGATTCTTGTAACTATGCAAGTACATGTTCTTCTAGTGATTTCATTTCCTTTATATAGGCATGTGAAGGTTTGAATTTATTATTGAAACATTAATTTTAAATGTTGCAATGCTAGTTAGGGCAAGCAATAGCAAGGGTGAGTTTTTTAAAGTTGCTTGTGAATTCAATAAGAGTTTGACTTTCTTGATAAAAGAAGATTTCCCTACATTGAAAATGCCTTGAATTACCATTTTCAAAGGAAGCATGATACTCTGCTGAGTGTAGTGGTGCATAATAATATCAACATCAAGTTTTTATTTGACAGATAAAATACTATAAGTGGACAAGATAGAGGAATGCCCTTTGGATATTTCATGAGTTGCTTGATTGATGTCTATAAAAGAGGTAGCTTTTTATTTTAAGGACGAGGAAACATTATTGTCATGCCAATTATGATGCATGTTAAAATCATGATGGCCAAACATATCAAATTCATTTATCTTGATAGAATATTGTTGGGGTGGAATTGTGACAAGACTTTTCCATTCATCCAGTGGTTTGGAGCCAAGTTGAATGATCCTATCATTTGAAACTTCATCATCTGAAATTATTTCATTCTTAGAAGGTTGTGCAATCAATGTGGCTATGGATGATAAGAATTCCGTATGTTTTCCTAGCTTGCAATTATTTGTTAAAAAAATTGTAATATCTTTAGCTATACAGTGGAGTGTGGAGCTCTTTTTTTCTTTGAAATATTTTTTTAGTACGAAACAACGATATAACTAAATTGATGCTATTTATCACCAGTGAATAAGAAATTGGTGGAAAAAATAATAGAATTATTAATTAATGCATTATGTAAAAACCCCAAAACAAAACGCATACTGTTGGCGGACACAAAATAAAAGTCTGTTTTCTCACTTCTAATCCTCACATTTGTTCCAATTTTGAACCATATGCATCACTTGCCTGCATAATTGGATTTCACCGATCACAATCAGAAATTTCCTATACTTTTCAATCTATCCTCTGAAAAGAAACATGGATGTCTAACTTCAATACTGCCGTCTTAAGACTTGTTCAAACTGCTTCAAATGAGGCATATCCCCTCTTGTCATTCCTAAATGCACAACAACCAATAGAATATACAACGACGAGAGAAACAAGCACCACAACATCGACTAAGGCAACATCTCTCCAGTCGCCCTTCACACTTGCCACCACACCTGCCCTGCAGGAGTCACAATCATAGCACAATTTTGCCTCATCATTGCTCCATTTTTCAAAGTCACTATCCATTGAGGCATTTGTTGGCATCCGAGGAGGAGACCAGTGTGTTTTGCTGCCATGGCGGAAGCCACAAAAGGTTGGAGGCTTGCAGCACCCAGACTGCACAATTCAAATTTAAAGCCATCAGCTTATACGACCATCAATACATATGACCATTGACTAAATCTGTAGGGTTGCATAAAGCTAAAGTAATATATAACCAGTGTTTGAGCAGAAATAATGATTACAGCATTAAACTAAATTTAGAAGAATTATATAAAAAAATAATTAAAAAGAATATGATTTTTTAAAGAAAATGAACTACATAAACTTAGTAATAATGTTTAGAAGGAATAGGACTCCTTAAAATAAATATTAATAATTGAAATAATAAAAAAATACACTGTAATAATAGAAAAATAAATAATATAATTATAATACGAATTGAGAATTTCAAAATATCATTCCAACATATTAAGAAAATAAGAAATATAATTACATGTTTAAAGACAAATTAACAGTGAAAAATTTGGGCAATATAATTTGTACTTATTTTTTTTCTCAGCATTGAAGTTAATATTAAAAAATTGACCAAAGGTTTTTTAATAAAAATTGTAAAATTAAAATAAAAAGAGAAAAATTGTGTATAAATAATTGTTAGTAAAATAAAGAAAACATAGGATAAATGTCTTTAAACAATGAAAGATAATATAGCTTTTATTTTTACCAATTTCTTACTCTTTCAGAAATTTTTTCATATTGAAAAATAGATATTTTCTTATAATAAAAAAATATAAAATTATATTAATTTTTTTAAATTCATTTCATATTTATTATTTTTCAATTTAACTAGTTAAAGAGTTAACATATAACAATTTTTTAAAATTTAAACATAAAATTTTTTTTACCCCGCACACTAACTCTATATAGTTTTAACATTTTTTTTGAAAAAATAAATATATTAAATATTATTTTTTTTTCTTTTTAAAAAACAAATACATTAAATATTTTACAAACAAATTAAATTTAAATTAAATTAAATATTTAATAATATAAATAAAAGTTAAGATAACCTTTCATATAAATAAAAACCCATCCAACTAAATTGTGCAACATTTCACTTTAAATGAAATTTAAATACTAAATCAAAATAAATATTACTATTAAGATAATTGATATTAAATTAAAAAAATTCATTAAAATTAATAGATAAAATATTTTGTAATCTAAAATAAATATTACTATCAATTTTTTTGATATTAAAAAAAACTTGCAAAGAAAAATATCGGCAGATTGTAGTGGGGCCCTCTCAGAAAAGCTAAGCTTCAGAACAGGGGTGGGGTTGTATGATAGAGATCACAGGGTATAATATTGCCCTAGCAGACTCAGGAAACCCAATGGAAAGTAGGGAGAGGCTCGAAACTTTAAATAGCTCCGCAAAAGACAGAAAGTCCAACCTCGCCGAGAGGTAACGCAGGGAATGAGAAAACAATAATACAGATTTGGAGAAATAGAGACATCCAGAGGCCTGTGATGGAGAAGTTAAACCAGAGGGGATGTATTATACCATTTAATCCCTCGTCGCACTTCCCCGTTGATCCCCCCGGAAACCTCTTCTATTCCAACGTTTTTGCTCACGCAGGAGCAACTAGGGATGCTTGGGCTTACGCGGTAAGGCACCCCCACGCCAACACTTCAAGAACAAGGGAACAATGCATCTATGTAAATGCGAAGCAATACAATGGGATACTAAGGCACAAAAAAAATAGAATCCGAAAACTTGCAAGAAAGGGAAATTTCACAACCATCTATCCCAGGAGTGCAAGCAGGACCTTGGGAAGCACAATAGGAAATCAACAAACACGAGAAGAGCAAACTGAACAAGATAAAGGAAAAGGGAAGGAGAACCCAATGCCTCAATTAGAAGGAGACACCAAGAAAACTGTAGACATAAATCAACCAGCAGGGTCTGAAGTTAAAATAGAGGGTATTCATAATCACAACGATACCTATAGTCCTAATACAACACCACTAACGTGGTCATCAGAATTGTATGTCAGCAAGCTAATGATCTTAAAAAAAAAGACTCCAGTGCCTCGAGAAAAGAAGTCAAGTCGAGGATAACAAGTGGAATGAAGTAATAGAAGCTAAGAGGATACTAATCAGGGAAAATGAGATGCTTAAAGAGCAGGTAAATAAGCTTCAACACTCCATGGCAAGAGGTGAGCTAGAGCTGAGAGAAATAAGGCATCTACTAGAACAAAAAAAAACATAGGAGGAAGATAAGATACAAGTGGGGGAAGGAAGCAAGAACTGTCACTTAAAAGAGATCCAATCAACGATGGCCAGCATGGAGATAAGAGAAAAACAACTAAGAGAACAAATAGATGAGGCTAAAACCTGGTCTTAAGTGGTGAAAGGACCCTCGAACACGCAAAGAAAACTCATAGAAAAATAGGTCAAAAACCAGATAAGGGAAGAGAAAGACAGAAATGACAAGGCTGTCAATATCATTATAAAAAGACTAAAAGACTATGGTGAGAAGGAAATCGCGAAGGAGTTGACAAGAGACTTCCTTAACGATCAAATCCAATGGACATGAGTCATACAACAAGCAAATAGGATAGGAAGATGGATAGGAGGAGGCAAAAATAGACATGTGAGAGTCACCTTGAAGAACATAGAAGACAAAAACATGATACTAAGAAACAAAAGATTCCTTAAAGGCACGCAAATTTACAGTGATGAGGACCTTACTATAATACAATGAGAAGAAAGGAGGAAAGAGTGGAAGAAAGTAAAGGTGGCAAGGGATGCAGGAAGATGGGCTTGGCTACAAAATGACAGCTCAAATAGGTGACAAAGCGTCACATAAGAAATAGGAAATCGGCCCCCCCAGGAGTATCTAACAGTGGTAAGTTGGAACTGCAGAGGATATCCATGGAGAAGAGGACTTGGATTGGGGCCCATAGCAGAAGGAAAGGATGTCATCATCCTTATTGAGACCCATGAACATGATGGGTGTAGGATTCCGGATTTTGAAGGGTATAAAAATACGTCAGTGTGGAATGAAAGAACTGATAGTGGCAAGGGACATGGTGGAGTGGCAGTCTTAATTAAAGAGGAATGAGACAATCTCGTAAAAGTGGAGAAAGAAGACCCAAACAAGCAGTTCATATGGCTTAAAATTATAGAAAATCAAGCTACAACAAGGATGGCAGCATGCTAGTTTGCCCCAAAGGGATCAAAATTTTATAAGAAAAGGAATTTAGATCGTGAAGATCCATTTGCAGCTCTAAAAAAGGCATTTCTATTTTTAGTAATATGGGAGAAATACTACTAATTGGAGACTTTAATGCAAGAACTGCAAACAATCAAGTTCTCAATCTGAAAAACAACACAGAGAAAGATAACCCCCTATGGTTAGAAGAAGAGAACAACTGACTTTGGGACAAGGTCTCACAAGATAACAAAGGTGCAGTGTCACACTTTGGGGCTGAACTCTTAGGACTTTGTAGTTCTTACAACATGGTCATCTACAACGGTATGAGAGCATGGCCCGAATCAGGAAAAATCACATGCAAAACGTACAATGGCCAAAGTGTAGTAGATTATGTCATTTGTTCGCAGAGCTACACACCGAGATTGATGGAGGTTATGATTGGGGACAATGTATTGGAGCTGAAATCAAATCATAATCCAATTCATATTAAAGTTCACATTCTCATAAGGAAACAATAGGGAGAACAAGTCCACTTTGGCCAAAAGGACACTCCCCAAGGTAAAATCCTTCTAAATCATGAGAATCAGGAAATCTTTAGAGCCGCAATCAAACAATTGCTCAGAGATCACGAAGGAAAAATAACTAACATAAAGAACCAGTTTCTCAGAGAGAACATGCTGATTTCCCAAATACACAAGACCTTAAATGGTTGTAAGAGAGCTAGACCCAAGAGAGGAACAAGAAATACTTTCCTGGCAAATCCATGGTTCGACGAGGAATGCAAGATAGCAAAAAAAAATCTGTGAAAAAAGGTATGGACAAAGAGCATAAGGAGGAGTACGTAGAGATGCTACGGAATAAGAAAGAAAAGTATGTAAACAACATAAGAATAGAGCTGATTGCCCTCGAAAAAAATAACCCTAAAAGTTTTTGGAAAGAGCTAAGTCAAAATAAGAAGCAAACATAAAACAATATCACCGGAAACCAATGGCTTGGGTATGTGAATCTACTATATGAGAGGGACCAAGATAAATATAGACCCCCAATAATCTATGCGAATACAAAACTCTTTAACACCGAAGACATCATTCAAGGCATAAAACAATTAACAAGTGGGAAAGCTCAGGATATTGATGGGCTGCAAGCAGAGTACTTAAAGTGGGGTGCCGAAGTATTGGCACCTCATATCAAACACATATTCAATAGGGTTATCCAAGAGGGCTTCCCGAAAGAGTGGACGACTAGTGTGGTTATCCCTATCTTCAAAAGCGGGGATACCAATAACCCGTCAAATTATCATACTATCATGGTTAATCCCCTCCTTGATAAACTATTCAGAAGCATGATAGAGAGCAGAATCAGCAGGTGGGCAAAAAAAGAAGGAAAAAGAGCTAAGGGCCAAGCTGCATTTAGACCGAAGTACTCTACTATTGATCATGGAGCTACACTTAGGTTCTTGATTGAAAAAAAATGGAACACTCAGGGAGACGAGGCCTTTTGCTGCTTTGTCGACTTCAAAAAAGCCTTTGACACAGTCCCTCGTGACAAACTTTGGAATAGGATGAAGGCGCTGGGGGTTCCTGATGAGCTTAGAGCTGCTGTCCATAGATTATATGAGCAAGTAAAGGCTAAAATCAGAACTAGTGATGGAATGTCAGAATATTTTGACAACGATATAGGGGTCAAACAGGGCTGCCCACTTTCACCAACTTTATTTGGACTGTACATTGATAAATTAGAAAAATGGTTAAATAAGGATAGTGGGGAGGGGATCCAACTAGATAAGTATGCTATAAAACTGCTTCTTTATGCAGATGACCTCATTTTAATTGCCAGAATAGCCAGCAGCTTGAGGGAACATTTGAGAGCACTTCAAACCTTTTGCCAAGAGGTTCGAATGCAGGTGAACACAAACAAAACCAAAGTAATGATCTTCTCTCTGAAAAGAAAAAAGAAACAATATACCTTTACCTTTGAAGGCAACCTGTTAGAGATAGTCGTGGAGTACAAGTACCTCGAGCTTGATTTTCACCACAAGCTCAGCTGGGAAAAGTGTAGAGCAAAAAGAATCCAAGGAGGATGGAAAGCGTTGTACTCTCTTCAAAATAGGTGCAGGATTATAGAGTTATGGGATTGGAAGACTAGGAGAACAGTCTTCGATTTGTTGGTTATCCCGGTGATTCTTTACGGATGTGAAATTTGGGCCAGTAGTATGTCAGTTCAGAAATGGAAACAGATAGAGAGAATCCAGAAACACTTCATCATAAGTAGTCTCAAAGTCAAGAATTCGGTGCCGTATGAGATCTTACTTGCTGAAACGGGCTCCTTCCCCCTAGAGGCATCGACGATGATACGGTTACTAAGCTACCTCAAGAAGATTCAAAACATGAAGAAGCACAGGTGGCCTAGACTAATTATGGAGGACGAACTAACTAGAAGAAAGAATACTTGGAGGAAGCAAAATGACAAATGGGAAAAGAGGTGGGATATTAGCATGCAGGAGTGCCCAAATACTAATGAAGAAATAAAAAAATATGTGAGAAAAAAATTCAAGTGCATCATGTGGACAAAACAAATGGGCAGTAAAAAGGAATACTACCTCAAAGAATTCAACCCCACAGGTGATTTTGAAGAAAAACTTATATAGGAGCAGACATTAAGTGGAAAGCAAAAATGTTGATTGCCCAGCTTAGGATGAGCTCTCATCATCTTAGGTGTGAAACGAGTAGATGGCTAACTCCTAAAGAGGATTGGAATGAGAGAATATGCCTCTTTTGCAACAAAGGCGTGGTGGAGATGGAACGGCACTTCCTCTTGGAGTGCGAGGCATACAAAGACATCCGATACAGTTATGGTGAAACTTTGAAAATCGCCAACCTGGACACCCTGTTTGAAACAATGCTGGGTAATACGGCGAACCTCGTGATCAAACCTCACAGCAGAAGGGAAGATCTCAGGAAGGAAGTTCAGACAACGTAGGGAACCTTTTTTTTGTCGTTGAGGTCTCGTTTTGAAGAGGATGTGTACGATAAATAGGTCCCATAGGCTGCAGTGGTCTCGTAGACGTTATTAAAATCCTTCATTCATTCATTCAAACTTAGAAAATTCATTTAAAAATTAATAGATAAAATATTTTATAAATAAAAATGTGACAAATATAGAAAAGTTAAAGCAAATAAAATTGAAATCAAAAGGATTGCCACACCTATTTTTCATGAAAAGGATTGCCACACCTATTTTTCATTGCAAGTGGTCTTATAGAAAGTTATTAAATTTTTTATATTAATAAAAATAATCTTTACCATAAAAGTAGAGAGGGTTGAATTTTAGGAGTTTGTACACACGCTGAAGAGGGGGAGTTCCAACAGGTTTTTATAATTTTTTTGTTTGAAAAATAATTAATAGTTAAATTTATTTATAGACTTGAAAAATAAGAACAGTGCACTAAAAAATTATATTTTATAAGACTATGTTTCTGAATATTATTCCATATATATATTTTTATAATCTTAAAAAAAAAAAATTAAAATAAACTTTTGCATAATTTTTTTTCACAATGATAAATATGACTTTTGGGGCTTTATAGTTTGCAGGCCAAAGGGATTTTTTTTGCAATGTAGAGTGTTTATATGATCATTTGAATTATAATTTGTACATATCTAACAATTAGAGTTTATGGGTGTATTTGAAGTAGTATTTGTTAGAAGAAAAAGATCTACATTTTAAATGAAAAAGGAGTCAATATTAACTGGGTTGTAATTCAAAAGACGTTATCTAACCATTCACTAAGATACAAATCTCAAAGAATACTGAGAAAAGATGAGACAAACCCAATTCATAGCCAAGATAAATTTAGAAGAAAAAATACCCTTCAATCTTAACACAAAATTGAAGAAACATTCTATACCCCTAATCAATATAAAAAACAGAAAACAAAATTTCAATTAAAAAAAAAAGAAAAAAACGCCAATAACCATCATAGATTAATAATTAAATGACAGACAACATACTCATGTAATGAGCCTTAAAACCTAAATGAATTACCTGAATTGGGGTTAACTTCCTTGGGTGGAACTCCCCTGCAGCTTCTTTTGCAAGGCTTTCGCATACTCTAGAATCCTGAATACAGCTTCTGATCTTGATCCAGTTGCTGCTCTTCTCCACCCTCTCCTGCAACCACTTTGAGTAATCCCCAAGCCTGTATTCTTTAAATTCCTTGTCTTTAACCGCCTGTCCGGCTCCCTGGTTGGTGACCACGAAGGCGAAAACAGTGAAGCAGAGCAGCAGAATTATGAGGAAAAACATGAGAAAGAGACAGAGGCAGAGCAGCCACGTGACCCTAAAGAATGCTGCAATGAAGCCCACCAGAGAGATCAACATTAAAAAGGCGCCTATGCATAGGACCGGCCACTGCAGAAACTTATCACAGTCGGACTGGGCTCGGACCGCCAGCCATATTCCTGCGCAGATTAGCGGGATCGACAGCAAAAATGTAAGGAAATTGACAGTCCCATTAATGTTGTTGCTGAGACGAACCATGGCTAATTTTTCAACAATTTCAAGAAAAATGGGATAACTTTCATGGTTTCCATGGCTGCGGAGATTATTATATATTGCTGAAGATGGGTTATGATGCAGTGGGCTGAGCGTGTTTACTACTTTTCTTTTGGACTCCTGAGTGGACGCGTTTTGGGAATGACCAAGGAAAATTTGTGGTTCTCTTTTAATGTTGACGTCACTCATTCTGTTTTGGTAAGCAATATCTTCGCCATCAACCATTTAGACTTTTCAATGTACGTGAAAAGTACGTAACGTCAATTGTTGTTTTCTTCATACATGGAAATGCCTTGTACTAGAGGTAATTGGCCCAAGTGACAGGTGAGGATGATAGATCTGCGATTAAATTGTTTAGATTTGTGTTGCGAGAAAGCTTCGTGCAAATTCAGTTCATACATGTCAACAATTTATGTTATATGAAACTCATTTCGACAACGAGATTGTAGTGAATTGTTTCAAAGATTATTGTAAATTTGCAAGTACCTTGTTCTTCGAGTAATTTCATTTCCTTTATAGGTATGGAAGGCTTGAATGTGCTATTGAAACATTAATTTAATTGTTGCAATGCCAACTCGAGCGAGCAATAACAAGACAGTTTTTTTTACTTGCTTCTGAATTCAATATGATTTTGATTTTGTTGATAATATCATATTTTATTGTAGTGATAGTGCCTTGAATTACCATTTTCAAGGGAAGCATTATATCTTGTTTGGTGAAATGGTGCATAATAATATCAATTGTAAGTTTTTGTTTTGCAAACAAATCGCTAGAAGTGAACAAGGCAGAGGAATGAATTTTGGAGATTTCATGGGTTGTTTGATTGATCTCTATAAAAGAGCTAGCTATTTATTATAAGGACAAGGAAACTTTATTGTTGTGCAAATTATGATGGATGTCACAATTTCACGATGGCCAAACATAACAAGTTCATTTATCTCAATTGATCATTTTTGGAGTGGAGCTGTGATAAGAATTTCCATTCATCAAGTTTTTCAAAGCCATGTTGAATGATCCCATTATTTGAAGTTTCATCATTTGAAATGATTTCATTCTTAGAAGGTGTGCAATCAATGTGCCATAGATGGTAGGAGCTCTACATGCTTTCCTAGTTTGCAATTATTTGTTCAACAGAGCTGCCAATGTCCACAATGATGTTCTAGAATGGCTTATACATGAGAAGTCCGCTCCAACAAAATGATGCATATCTAGATGATTATTTTGATGTAATTACAAAGAACTGAGGGTAGATAGAAATAATTGTTGTTAGTTCTCTTTTTCTTCCCATTTATCAACACGATGATATTTGTCATAAGACCAACATAATGTTGTTTCTATAAGTGATAACAGTTACAATTAAGCAGGTCGTTCTATAAGTGCATCAATGAAGGTGGAAGTTACAAGTGGATCAATTGTAGTATGGGAGACATAATGTAGAATCATCTTGCCAACATTTAATGAAACAAATGGTCAACTGCACAAAACGAGAGGGAGTTTTTGTAACATATGACAAGCCCTTTGTGCACTGATGTCATGCTCAACAATAATATCAGTTAAAATCTTCATGAAGGCAATGAAGGATGGTTCATATGAATTTTCACAATCTAAAATACTTTATAACATATGGTGATAGCCTTCTAACCAATTCTCTGCCTTTGATGCATACCTAGCAATGTATTTCAACATAACTTGGCATGAAAGAACAAGGTGGTAGTCGCCATTTGCACTCCAAATGGAAAACATTTATGGGTTGTGGATGTTCAAATTGTCATCATTACATGAAGTAACACATTTTTTTGTCCATTGTTTTCGATGATCTTAGAAGATTCCTAATGTAATTCCCAAGGTGCTTTGTACTGACATTGAATGGATGTTCCTCTTTTCCTCAAGCACGTATCTTCAGTGCATTTAGTATGCCTTTGAACACTTTTCAAAATATCTTCATAGTCAACAAAAATATCACTTGAAAGTATTCCATTAGTATTCAATAAGCACATATCATCAAAGATAGAATGAAGCACAATTTGGTTTCTATGCAAGTAATCTCATGGATTCCAAACTAATATATATTTGTCAAAGTAGTCTTTAACATCCCTAAATGTAGTTAGACATGTACAAAACCTCTATGTTTCCATTTGTACATGTTAATAACATTTATTTATATGATATTGAACAAACTAATTGCCAATGTAAAATTTGAAGGAAAAATGAATCTAGTTGTTTGTCTTCTTGTACCAAAATTTGATTGCTTCCAAAATATTTTTTAGCACTTCCTCAAAAAATATTTTAAATATATGGTGCATATAAAGAGTTTTGTGATGCAGATTGGGGATATTATTTTGAACTCTCTAGTAATAAGACTGATGCATGTCTTGCAGGGGTTTGGAAGGCATAGTTTAATGCAAGTCAGGGCATTTTGTGTCATTAACACTAAGCATGAAGAGTAGAGTAGGAGAACCTAATTATGAAATCATGTCAGTCAGCTCGACACAACTCTTTTCCTAATATGATCTTGTCCCTTCAAAAATGGATCCAAATCACATCAAGTTTTTATCAAGTTTATCATCAGTAAAATCATGAAGACATTAACGAAGGTCTACAATAGTAGTTGGCAAGCTGCCTTCAATTTTTTAAATAAAAATAATAGTTTTCCCTTGGGCATGATAACACATCATGAGGTTAATAAAAAAAATAAAAATCTAAGATGGACACCAAATCTATTATCATAATAACACATCAAATGAAGTGCATATTCATGCATTTGAATGGTTTGAATCTACGATTATTTGAAAATAGATTCACATGTAGGAAACAAAGTAGGAAATGCCATATCAAACAATCCTCCTATGTTATATTTGTTTATAGGCAATGGGCCAAGTGTTGGCCATAGCATAGCATGAGGTGCTACTCGACCTATTGATTGCACATAATTTTTTTTCTCTTCTATTTTTGTTCACATATTAGGAAGTATGCACATAAATGATGAAGGTGGCTATTCCAAAAAATCAGACATCTTCACACCCATCTAAAGATGGATTTGCTTACTAATATTATGGAATGTTAATTGATATATGGAAGCATGAATGAAATATACATTGGTTTAGTAGGTAATTCTACCAATGTGCTTTCATCAAAAATAGAATTCTTGTAGTATGAATCATGTGCTATTTTTTATTATGAGGCTTTTAGATCACATGATCTACTGACCAAAAATTTGTGCTTTTTTTTCTTGAGGATCTTGTTTTCTAAATAGCGATATATCCAATTGCTCAATTTTTTATGGAATATATTTTGCAATCATTTTCATGTCATGTGGGAATCTAATGGTATGTTCATTGTATTTGTATTGTCCTCCACATACATGTTTTACCTGAAAAACCAGATATAATCTTGCTATAAGCATTTCTTCATCTTGTGTAAGTACACATTAAACCACATGATGTTCTCTAGGGTCAATATTATTCCATTTTGAGAAATGATGGTTGTTTCATTCAAAATTACATGTATAACAAATGAAGTCTCTGTTTGATATTTTAGTTTTAATTGTAATGTATGGATATGATATGATAATATATATGGGTTGATGGATATGCAAACATGTGGCACACATCCCCCTTAGTTAGCTATATGGGTCAAATATATTGAGTCAAATAAATAACTTATGGAATTAGTACATTGGGTAGTGTGTCATATCCCCTTTTTCAAGAAAATTGATGTTGTGAGAATATTGGCCAGTTCCAATATTTCTCCAACACTATTCACTAGTTACTATTCATGAATCACTATTCATGAGTGATTGTACATGATGATGTGGCATGGTGATGAGGTGGCATAGTGGTGAGGTGTTCCTTGGGGATGTAGCATGACCCACATGATATTTTTAATTGATGGAAGTGAAGGAGAGAAAAGTGGGGCACAATTCTCCACTTGATCACATAGGAGGAATAAGGAGAGCATGTGGGGAACATATTGATTGAGAATCTCATCATTTATCTCATGCATGTGATGTGGAGCATCCTTGTTGAAGTCAAATATGGGGAATCTTTTGACTTATGTGTGTGCACATGGATAGGTGGGAGATATGGTCTACTATTCATTATTGAAGTGGGGGAAAAATTGGAAAGGAGATTCCCACTCATTTTGGACTCACATGGAGAAAGTCAAAAAGAAGATATTGACACATGCTTGACACATGTGAGAGACAATTGACACTATTGATGAATAGTGCAACCACTATATGCATGGCAAATTTCTTTGCTTCTACTCCAAGTTTCCCTCTTATTTCTCTTTCCCTCTCATTTCTATAAGTATGAGGCTTCTCCATTATATATATCATCTTTTGAAATCATAAAACCCCCTTATTTTATGATATTAAACTTATGTTCATATCCTCCTCTCTCGAATTAATTCCTGAGAGTATTGTAACTAGTTTTAGTGGTGAAATATTCTCCCTAGCTGGTGTTGGTTATTCCATTTAGGAATTGCATGTGAGCTTCAATCAAAGTTGTTGGATTCGGTGGTGAGAGATCCACCCTAGTTGGTTGTATATAGATTCATAGTGCCGTGTATAGAACTTGTGTGGTGTGCAAGGGTTGTAAGTGTGATAAGTTTACTGTAGTAGTTATATGTGTGTAAGTTCATATTCATGTAATTGATATATTATCAGTTGGTAGTGTTACTCCATGTTATGAGTTGTGAGTTTAAGAGTTATTGTTATTAATAGTTGGTTCAATATATGTGAGAGTTTCATATGTCTTGTAATAAAAGGATTTCTAATAGTAAATATAATATATCCATGGGTTGTGTTCTCTCCATGTATGTTTCAATCTAAGTATATTTTCATTGTGTAAGTGTGGGTTCTGAAAAGAATTTAGATTTGAGTCTTTTTCCATAAGTGTTAAGTTTGGATTATATGTATTTGTGTGTTTTTAGTTAAATATCCTGAAAGGGATATTTCATAGTGAGTCGGTCTACATTGGGATTATGTGTTTATAATCCATTATTAGTAATAGAGGTCTATATATAGGAGATGGATATCATTGTAAAGGATATCAAGTATGTGAAGAGTCATATATTTATTAGAAGGATATTGGAGGTTGTTCCCTCCAAGTGGAATTCACATATTAGGAAATCTTATGGAGTTATTCCTTCCTAAATGAATATTGTATGGTATTGCCCTACCTTAAGGGTATTATCTATTTCTGAATATATTTCATATTTAGGCATATTGGCCCACCAATATTTATTGTGTTGTGTTGATCTACATTATATTTTGGATAATTCTATTATTATATGTGAGGATCTTACCAACTGGTATCAAACTTCGATTTGGGTAAAAGTGTGGGTGGAACCTAATTTTGGAGAATCACTTATAACGTGCAATGCATTGTAAAATTTTTAACAATTTTTTACTTGAGTTAGAGAATCATTTAAGGATGTTAATTTACTCTATCAATTGCAAAAATCAAAGTTTGGTGATCATTTTTAGCGAGTTATTTTGGTTTTAAGGTATTTTCTAAATTTACTCTATCAACTGCAATTACATAAATGTTTTTGCATTTTTTTAATTAAAGTAGTGAAATCACTTAAAAAAGCTATAGTAAAAAAAATGGGGTTCTTTGATTAGTTTTGTGCGAGTTAGTTTGATTTTATGGGCTTTCATAAATTCACTCAACAAGTCACAATTTTAGGAATTTGTTTGATTTATTTATATTTTTGGAAAGCTTAAAAATATATATTAGGGGTACATTCTTTAAAGTTTTGGTATTCAAGCCAAATTTAGGCCAAAATTTTGGTCAAAGGAGATATTTAGATCTAGTTTTTATTAACAGATTTGGTGTTCTTAAAAACCTAGTTTTTTGGGACCATGGAGTTAATTTTTGTCTCTTGAGAGAATGATATATTTTTTTTTTGAAAAAGGGGAAAATTTTTATTCAATCCAAAATGAGATACAAGGCAAGAGCCACAAGCTCAATAAAAAAGAGAATCGCCAACAAACCAAACAACAACACTACATAGTTCTGTCTTCCAATAAAACTCTCTCCAAAATCCCCAGATAATTAGAAGGTAACTCATTCCTATCACTGATGTCCCAACCATCCCATTTCTTCAAGGCCCACTTTGCCAAGCAGTCAGCCACACTATTCCATTCTCTAGGGATGTGATAGAAAGAGACAGATTCCAAGGAGCTGTAAACACTTAAAATCTGTCTGACCATTGAAGCTAAATGCCAACTAACACCATCCAATCTCTGGTTGTTCAACATATCCACAACAATCTGAGAGTTAGACTCACAGATAATCCTCCTCTAGCCAAGAGAGCAACCCCACTCAACAACAATCTTAATAGCAAGGGCCTCCATCAGGTTATTAGAGTAATGCCCTTTGTAAACAGAGAAGCAAAAAAAAACATCCCCATCTTTACTTCTACCAATACCCCCAATACCAGCATGCCCAAGATTTCCACGAGAAGATCCATCAGTATTAATCTTCAGGACCCCAACTGGAGTAGGTGCCCACTTCCCATCATGACAGACCCATTTCTTGACATGATGGGGCATAATACCAGCAATGCAACCCCTACTATTAACACCTAGGCTCAGATCCCACACAACCGAAACATCCCCATGATCAATACTTTCAGACATATCACATTTAGTAGAAATAGTCTCCTGAATTCTACTGATAATATTCATCCACAGTTGACAACTATCTAATTTGGAATCACAAAAAACTCTGCGGTTCCGTTCCAGCCAAAGGTTCCAAAGAATGAAAGTAGGCCCAATGCTCCAAGCCACCTAGAGAAAAGGCATCTTCGTAGGAGGCCTGCCCAGGCTCTCCCAAAACTCAATAAGAGAGGAAGCATGAATGCCACCATGATGCCAAGACTCCCACCATTTGTGCCAAATCTCACGAGAAAAGGGGCAGTGAAAGAACAAGTGGGAAGAACATTCTTCATTGCACAAACAAAGAAAACAAATGGAAGGTCCTTGAAACCCCCATTTGCGAAGATTCTCCCAAGTGAGACATTTCATCTGGGTAACCAACCATAAAAAGAAGTTACACTTGGGCCAAGAAAAATTGTTCCAAACCTTCCTCCACTAGGGCACCTTAGTAGGACCATGCAAATTCCTATCAAGCACAGCGTAACCTTGAGCAACAGTATAATTACCTTTTGGGATAGGACTCCAAGCCAACTTGTCCCTCTCATTCAGAGAGCTGAAAAGCCTGCCCTCCAAGACCTTACACAAAGTAGCACGATCCTCATCAGAACCACCCACAGGCCACTCCTGCGGATCCTTCCAGCAAAACACCTCCAGTTGACCAATGTGCTTAACTATTTTAAAATGATCCACCTTAATCCAACCAACATCAGAGAACATTTGTTAAAGAGGCAAAAGTTGAGGGAGACTAGAGAGAATGGGAGGGTGACCATCCCAATATTCTAGCCAAAAAAGAGCATCAGAGCCCTTATTACATATCCAGAAGAGCCCCTTCTGAACAATCTGAGCTCCCTTCTTAAGAGTATCCCAAATGCAAGAACCTTTGCCCAACAAAGCAATCCACAAAAAATCCTGGCTCTCAACCCCAAGAACATACTTGAAAGCAAGAATCTTGGCCCAATCCTGATCCTGGTTGTTGCACCATCTCTAGTACAGATTAGCTGCCAAAGCTATAACCACAAGAGCCATAGACCTAATGCCAAGGCCCCCAGCATGCTTTGGCCTATAGACAGACTCCCACTTGACTAAACTCCACTTCAAGAAAAGGAGGTTACTAGACCAAAGGAATTACTGGGAAAGAGCATCAAAATTCCTCATAAAGGAGGTAGGAGGAATCTGCACACAACACCTATAAATAGGGAGAGACTACACCATAGCTTTTAGGAGGATCACTCTACTAGTAGAAGAGAGCCATCTATAAGTCCAATGACTAACCTTACTCTAGAACTTATCCAAAATCCCCTGCCAATAATCTCTACGCTGAGGTCCTAGAGCCAAAGGAATCCCCAGGTACATCAGGGGAAGAGTGCCAATTTGGAATCTAAGAATCCTGGCAATCCTATTCTGGATGAGTCAAGGAGTATTAAAGAAATAAATGGAAGATTTATCATCATTAATATTTTGACCAGAAGCTTTCAAGTAGATGTCTAAATTTCTCCTGAAATTCACTGCCTCACTAATTCTAGCCAAGCCCATCAATCCAGTATCATCCACAAATTGAAGATGAGAACAAGGAGGGAGATCATTATTCCAGCTCTAGCCATGAATAAGACCCTGCCATACCTGAAATTTAATAAGTCTACCAAGACCCTCTGCCATGATAATGAAAAGATAAGGGGATAGAGGGTCCCCTTGCCGAAGTCCCCGAGAAGCACTAAACCAATTTGAAGATTCCCCATTGATGAGAACAGAGAAGGAGGACGAGGTTACACAACTGAGAACCCAACTCACCCATTCCTCTTTAAAGCCAAAGGCCAAGAGGATATTCTGAAGGAACTCCCAGCTCACCCGATCATAAGCTTTAACCATGTCAAGCTTAAAGAACATCGCCTTCTCCTTAGAGGAAGCCATAGAGTGAATAATCTCTGTAGCAATCACGACACCATCCAAGATTTGTCTCCCTTCCACAAAACCTCCTTGCTCAGCAGAAATCAAAGCACCAAGGAGAGTTTTGAGTTTCTTAGCAATCAACTTAGAGATGATCTTGTAGACAACATTGCATAAAGAAATAGGCCTGAAATGATCCATCTGATTAGCCCCCTCCTTCTTAGGTATGAGATCCAGAAAAGTAGAATTCAAAGACTTAAGCATTTTTTTGTTCCTAAGAGATTCCTGAACAACCTCAAGGAGGTCAGACTTTATTATTTCCCAAAATTCCTAGAAGAACTCAATCAAAAACCCATCTGGGCCAGGAGCTTTACCTTTTTTCATACTAAACACAACTTTCTCCAATTCAGGTAACAAGATTGGACGCAAAAGAGCCCCATTCATCTCATCTGAGACCAAGCAAGGAATACAATCCAAAATAGCCCTCTCCTTAGATTTAGCAGCAATATCCTCCCTAGTAAAAAGATTAGAAAAATAGTTGACAGCTTCCCTGGAAATTTCACCACAGGACGAGAGTTGAGTCCCATCACTCGAGACAAGAGTGGCAATAGAGTTCCCCTGCCTACGGGCCTTAACCGAGTTATGAAAAAAAACTGTGTTCCTGTCCCCCTCCTGAAGCCAATCAATAAGAGATTTTTGCTTCCAGAAAATCTCCTCCCGAAGCTCCCACTCTTCTAAGCCCCTAAGGGCAAAGGACTCAGCATTCAAAAGGTCAAAGGAGAGCCCATGGTCTCGAATCTGACGAGTGACACTATCCAGCTTAGACTGAGCAGCAAGCTTTTGAGCATGCATGTTCCCAAAATATTGTTTATTCCACCTCTTAAGCCTATACTTCACATGTTGAAGCCATTTACTAAAAGTGTACATGGCCCTCCCATGGGTAGAAAGCCCTTCGTACCACCAATGCATCACAAGATCTCGAAGAGATTGATCCCGTAACCACATCAATTGAAATTTGAAAGAAAGATTTTTAGTGACCCCATAAGAGGAGACATAGAGTTTGATAGGCCAGTGGTTGGATCCCCTCCAATCCAAGATTTCAAAACTGGTAGTCCACCTGCTGCTCATCCAATAACAGGAAACCAGAAATCTATCGAGCCATTCTGAGATAGCCTCATCACCACACCTCTTATTATTCCAAGTAAAGACTCCATTACTTGGCTTCACGTCAACAAGGTTAAGGAAACCAATATTATCTTTGAGCAAAAGAGAAGAAGGATCAAGCTTGGATACCCCTCCTCATTTTTCATCCATACTAATAACAACATTAAAGTCACTAGCCAAAATCCATGGGAGAAACAGGTCCAGAGAATGGACAAAATTGATATGATCCTAGAGATGTTTCTTACCTAGAAGATCAATAGGAGCATAAATATTGGAGAAAAGACATCTTTTTCCAGTTTCAAAATTGGAGGCAACCATAGAGATGAAAGACCGACTAGAAACCCACCATAAGGGGGAGACTTTCCTCGGGTTCCAGAAGCAAGCCACCCCCCTAGAACTACCCAACGCCCCCACCTCCTGCCAGTAGCCTTGGGGCTAGATACGCACAGCACAATTATTCAAACCATCCATTGTAAGCTTGGTTTCTTGCATAAAGACCACATCCAGAGCTTGAGACTCGATTAATCTATGAATAGCCTTTTGTCTAGGGATGCTATTCAACCCCCTTACATTCCATGATAAAAAAATCATTTAGGGGGGTGGGAGAAGTGGGAATCAATGGGTTTCATAGACCCAGACTCAACCAAAGTATCACTCATAATCTTAACCTTCTCTTGATCAGTCTTCCTTCCGCTCCTTGACTGTTTATCTAGAGGCCCCTTTTTAAAATATTTTTGTTCCAAGCCTAAGGCAGGAGGAGCCTTAGCACCCTTCACAAGATCCTCTAATCCCTTCGTAACTTGGGGACAAGGAGCCAACCCAGCAGTACCCACCAGAATCTGTGACTCTTGGATGCCACCAATATTCTAAACTTGAGAAGGCAAGTCCAAAGCCGGCTGACATACCTGTTGAACCCCTGACGATAAAATCAGCTCCTCCCTTGTTGCTTCCACCTCCTAAATCTCTACCTGACCCTTAACCCCCGAATAAAGCTCCACTGGGATACCTTCTTCTTGGACTACACTATCCAAAACCTCAAACCTATTAAATGTGCCATCATTCTGTCTATCACTCCAGGATCTCTTCTTGCCTTTGCCTTTATTATAGGATTTAATAGGGACAAATCCCTCCTTATCAATAGGGCCATTAGACACCAGAGCTTTCCCCTTGTCCATCCTAGGAGGTCCAGACGCAGACAAGGGGGAATATTTTAGTCTGGGACAACTGTGGTGTAGATGACTATATTCATGGCAAATTTTACATCTGAATAGAAGGGTTTCATAATCTAGCTGTTGGATCCAGGTGGAAGAACCCATGCAAATTTCCATAGAGTCAGGTAAAGGATTATTCAAATCAACTTTGACATAAATACGAGCAAAAGAAATTACCTTACGCTCTTGAGTCTATGAAGCCGATCCAATAGGTTTCCCAAGAAGCAAAGAGATTGAGTGGAGGATATCTTCCCTCCATAATTCCAACAGAAGCCTCAGCAAACAAACCCACATAGGCACCTACAAAGGGATCTCTTCAACAGAGTTGAAGCCCATATGCCAAGGCTTGATGAAGAGCCCAACCTAGTTAAATAAATAAGGGCCACCTTCAAAATCCCTATTCCTGTCTGACATACTTGAAAAAATAACTAGGAAATAGTTATTAACCGCTAAAAGAATCTCCATATCTCCTTCTGGGTTCCAAACCTAATGTGCCCAAGATTCCAACACAGGAAGAGAAAGACGAAGGCCCAAAACTTTGAAAATGAGAGCATGCTTGCACCAGTAATCAACATCCTCTGAAACCTGCTCAGGTTGAATAACCAAAACTGGTCTATCTTCTGATCTCTCCAAACATCCATTTACTTTTTTAATTCGAAATGACCCTTTTGATGAGGAGGTACCCTCTCCAGAAAGAGGAAACTCACTCTGATCCTTGTTGCTGGCATGCATCAAAGAGGATGGATCTACCATCTCCAAATCTAGGGAAGAAGCAAGAACCTGATTCTCCATGACTATACAAGCTCAAGCACCAATCAGAAGAGGGACAGAGGCAAGGCAGTCGGCCCAAATGGCCCAAGTTGCCACGCACCCCCCGTCCAAGATATCCACACTCCAGACAACAGCCTGAAAAGCACCCAACCATAGAAAGGAGGAGATCAGACCCCTGTCCAACCCCCTCCAGACCCCTGTGAACATAGAAACCCCCCACCCCCCCACCCCCTCGCCCGCATGCACAAAATGGTCATCGCCGCGTTCAGGCAATAGGCGAAGCCAGCTAAGGCACGTGGGCCCTAGCGCACACCCAAGCTCCGTGAGATGCCATCCTTTGAGAGAATGATATTGATGCTATAGAATGGTGGCTATTTTTTAAGGAGAGCTATTTTCATATAGGTTCATCAAAATCAATTTTGTCACTTTTGTTCAAAGGTAATGTAGTGTGTTGGTGGGTTTAGTGGGGTGAAGAATGATATAATTTTTTGTGGAAAGAAATGGAATAGGATTTCCTAGATTGATGGGATCTATAAGAAAAAGATGAAAAAAAGAAAAATAAGAGGAAGAAAATAATGATGATGATGGTAATGAGGAAGAAATGTAGATAATGATGAAATAAAATGAGAGGCACGTAATGGTGATGATGATGACGCTACAAATGATTTATAAGGAGAGGTAGAGGATCATTGTGAGAATAAGGAGAGATGGATGATAAGGGTTTAAAAAGTTTAGCTCTAAAGAGAGATGATTCAATATTTTAGTTTCATGGATGCACTCAAAAGAAGAAGATGATTGTGTCCATAAACCCTAGTATCAAGTTTAACTTCATCAACATGTATGTGGCTCAACATCTATATGTTCAAGCAAAGAATATCAAGAAGGCTCAAGTAGACGATAAGGAGATTCAATTTTTTGAATATTTGAAGCTCATTATGGAAAAATATATATTGCATTCAGATTTTTATGCTTTGGATATGGATGGTTTGGATATTGTTCTTGAATATCCTTGGTTTGAGACTTTGGAAACAATCAATATTAATGTGTTGAAGTAGTTCATGAAGTTATGGTACAAGAGAAAGAAGATCACTTTCCATGATATCACACTTGGAAAGGAACAAAGAGAGGTCAAGATATAACATGGGGGTGAATTTGAAGATGGTGAAGAAGGATATAAGAAAGATTCAGAAGAAGAATAAGAATAAAATGAGGAAAACGTACAAGAATAAAAGAACATTTCATCTACTCAAGAGACAAAGGCACTATCAAACAAATATGTGGAATAGGTAACATAAAAGGTTGATAAGGTCAAAGTATCAAAACATGATACTAAGGTTGAGGCATATAGACATCCACATCATCATGAGTGGAAAAAATCATGGAGACATGTTGGGGAACATCATAATAACAATCACTATGGCTATAAAAGAACCAAAGGAACAACTACTATGGATACACATGAAATCAAGGGATCAAATATTATGGTGATACATGAAACCAAATTAGTGTATTATATTAAAGGAAATAAGGAATAAATGGAAAAATCACAATAGCTATGCATGGAATTCAAATAAGAACTACTAAGTTGATGAATGGAATCAAAATAGCGTAACATAATATGGAACTGGAATCAAAGGATAAATCATTATGCATAGACACAAAGGAGGTATAACTATGATCATAAATGGAATTAGAGTATCACAATGAAATTCAGAAGCAAGGTTGGTGAGTTATCACCTATCAATATCACATACAAGTAGTTAGATGATCAAGCATGGAAAAAAGTGTGTAATGATTTTAAGACCACTCATTAATATGTTTCTTCTCATGTTTCAAGGATGAAGCATGTCAAGTAGGGATGACATGTAATGTACATAGGAATATGATATGATAATGTATACATGTTGATGAAGATGCTGACATGTGGCACACATACCCCTTAGTCAGTTGTATGGGTCATATATATATATATATATTAGATCAAATGAATAACTTTGAGAATTAACACATTGGGTAGTGAGTCAACCTGCATTGGGATTAGGTGTTTACCCATCCATTATTAGTAATAAATGAATATATATAAAGGAGATGAATATAATTGTAAAGGATATCAAGTATGTGAGTGTTTTTTATTTGTTATAAGGATATTGGAGGTTGTCCCCTTAAAGTGGCATTCCCATATTAGGGGATCTTGTGGAGATATTCATTCATAAAGGAGTATTGTATGGTGTTTCCCTACCTTAAGGGTATTATTCTATTTTTGAATATACATATTTGGGCATCTTGGCCCACCAATATCTCTTATATTGTGCTGATCTACATTATATTTTGCATAATTCTATTATTATATGTCTGGATCCTATTATTATCTGTTTGGATCTTACCATTCATTCCTAAATAATTTTCCATGCATATAGAACACGTTCAAACATATGCTAATTAATCTATCCTTTGTTGAGAATGCTCGTGTGTATTTATAAAGTTGGAAATATAACAACTATAAACAACCAATGCATATGCATTTATTTTAATAACATAAAATAGAGAATCAACATGTTATTATTTATTTAAGTATTAAAGGTTTGAGATGACAAAAATTCAAAAATATCAAGAATAATTGATTTATAATTAATTTTTTTCGTGTGTGCTCTAGAGCATTCCATAAATGGATTTGCAAGGCAAAGGCTAGGTACTTTTTGAAGGATTACACATAACATCTTGAGAAATATTGAGAAACTATGGATTACAATTAGATATCTTCATGTTGATGTGTGGGAAGTATTTCCTGATTTGAATTTGTCAAATATAAATCTCTATTCGAAGGACAATACCTATCCCTTTTGCACTTATTTATAATATCTTTATGGATTTGGTAATATCGGTGTCACCGGTCTTTAGTAAAATATTTATTTTGAACATAATATATGTGCCCTTTTTATTTATTTTGAGGAGTAGGCATCTATGAATTAAATTTCAGTAATAAATAAATTATTTAAAATGATCTATAATCAACAATAGCTAGCAACCAATTGCAAGTTTTTTTTTGGAATTTTCACATTGATAAAATGTGATTGGAATATATAATTTAATGAGAAAAATCTGATCAACCTATTGACAAGTCAAAAATCCCAAAATATATAACTTCCAAGAAAATAATTGAATTATTGTTTTTATAAACATACTAGAGCAAAAGCAATTGAATTTCCACATTTATATTGAATTTTGAAACTATGATAAATTTTGGAAGTTCAAGACATGCATTTAAAAAAAAATGATAACCATTTTTCAAGTTTCCATGAATGAAGGTATGGAAATATTGTCTTAAGACGTAATATAAATACAAGCCGCACAAGAAAGGTAATAATATAAAATGTAACATTCATTAGATATTAAAATTAAAATAAAACAAATGACAATGCTTTTGAAATTATTTAAATTACAATATGTAAGTGTAGATAGATATATTAAAATTTAAGCTAGAATAGAGCACTTGTGACCATTCTTATACACACTTAGATCATGCCTCAATCCATGGTCTTTTGATCACCATTCTTTAAATTCTATGTAAATGACCCTTTTTTCAAAGACAATAATGATCTCAAAATATCCCTATTCAACATCCAAAATGACCTAAACTCACTTTTAGACTAATCCACACTTCCAATTTAGTTATCTATGCTCTTCAAATAAGACCACTCCTTTTGGACTATCTTGCTTCCCTGTACTATCTAATTCTGATAGCCATGTCTGCTTGCCAAATAACGACTAGTTTATCAAGTTCAAATTCATGTAATGGGTCATTTTACATATTTAACAAGTCCCATCTAAAGGAATTCCCAAAAAATCACTATAAATTTACATTTCAAACCATTTTGCACACAAGGGGCTCACACATGAAAAAACATTAGAACATCTAACTGCACATTGAGATAAAAACATCTATATTTACCAATACAGAGTCCATATAACCCTAGTTCTAAGCTAAGTCTGCATACACCTCAAATGTCACAAGTCAAGGTTGAAGGACATAAATACACTAGTATTGCACAAGCATTTAAAATTACACCAATATTTCACACACATCACCATAGCATGGGATAACTACATGTAGTTTTATCCCTCTTATGAGTATTAGCTTGTAGGCAATGCTCAATATAGGGGGTGTTGAGGTCAAGTATAAATTCAAGTGCTAACCCTTTTTTATAATTTATTCCATTCACTCATTGTTGTCTATCAAGCTAGGTTTTTTAAGTGAGGAAGAAGGTACACAGTGGCTTCTACAGTAGATTGTGCATCATGAAACACATACACATGACCAATAGGTGACAACACACAAACCTAGATTTTCATAGAAGCTAAAATCCCCATAAGACACCAATGTACCCTGAGGACACCAACACACTATGCCCCTATTTGAATCTAGTGGCCTTACCCAAAAAGTAAGTGAAGCCTTATTTATGATTCACAACATCATCACATAATCACATAGTTAATTTTTTAGTCTCAATCACACTCTTGCACTATTAGATTTCTAACTAAGTTATATTTCTTTGGTATTTTCCCATTTTCACATATTTATATATTTAAAAAATTTCAAATTAGTTTGTGTCATCTATTGCATAAATATATCACTTTGATTTTACTCAATAATTTGTCTAATTAGGATCTAACATCTCCTATTTCCAAATTTTTGATTAAAAAATATTGGTGAACTTGTATATTGATTGAATATATCAAAAAACTAACCATAGATGTTACTAAGGTTTATCTCATTTTTGTTTCTTCCCATTAGTGTTTTAGGGTTTTTAGAATTGGTAAATTCTTTGTTAGCAACAATATTCCAAGTTTTTATTTCCTAACTTATGCAATATAAGAAAATTATTTCTACCTCTCTTTGAAAAAGTGCAAGATTAAGAGGTACCCAAGTTGAGCATACTTAGATTTCCTTTGATTAGGCACATAACATGGATAAAAATAAGGCTATATCAGGATATTCATATCTCAGTATATTAACTGAATAAGTATAAATGCATGACAATACTTCATAACATGAACAATATAATCAATACAACATCGATTCTCAATATGAGAACCAAGATGTACTTCCACCTATTGGTGATGAAAAACCAAGGTTTAAAAAAGTATAAGTCATTAATTTTTTTTGATAAATAATTTATGATCAACCTCACGATTATCATATAATTCTATAAATTATTTTGGACATAAAAAGTGTAAGCATGGCTAATACATCTGCTATGTCTACTATTATGGGTTCTTTAAATTTTTATACATCATTTGATATAAATTTTGTACCACCAATTACTATGGGGGAACCCAAGAGTTTCATTAAATTAACATGCTAATTCCTACTCAGTCATTGGAGACACCACCTTTGGTTATCACACATTCTTCTTCTTCCGATGTACAATCCATTATGCACAAGATTTAATATCAGTAAACTATGTGTTGCATTTAGAACAAAGAAATTAAATATCTAATCATGGACTTGATTATCACACTCTATTTTACACTCCATTGGTACAACATATTACTACCTATCCATTACCAACCATTTTTGTGGCACATAAGCTTATGTCATATGATGGAAAACGTGACCTTGAGCAACACCCATGATATTTTCATGCATCAGCTTTGGACTATGGGTCCAATGATAGTTGTTGACTAAGTTATTTCCTAAAAGTTTAAAGGAATATGCTTTGAGATGGTTCAATGGTTTACCACATCAGTCAGTTAATGCATTTAATCCATTAGTATATTTGTTTCTCACACCCTTCTCACTCAACGTCAATGAGAATATTTCATACTCTCAAATTACTCAACTCAAGCAAGAATCCATTGAGCCTATCATATAATGTGTCTTAAGGTATACAATCATGTCATCTAAAATGACAAATCCTATGAAAAATAAAGAGTTACAATATATTTTCAAGAAAACTTCCACCTTTGCATGAATCCATTATGGTCAAGAAGTTTTCTTCATTCACAATTTTGTGTCATGCAGTGAAGGAAAGAGAAGTCAAGTTATTGACAATGAACAAGCTTAAGTATGCAATGATTCCTATTTATAATTCTCATTCTAAGAATATGAGTAATGTGTTGGAATAATGCATATTTAAGCTTACCTAGGGTTATTAGGGTAAGTTATTTATTACCAAGGGTAAAATTTATTTACCTCGGTTAATTTATTTTATTGTTGAGAATTTCTCAACAATATATTTGTTCGTAGTATGAGAAAACAAATAGTTTGTTTTCTCTATTTTGTAATCATTACAAATAGTTTGTTAACATGAAACAAACTATTTGTATTATAAATACTTTGCATTGTATGAGAAATAAACGAGAGATTATTGAGAATATACAGAGAAATTTGTGGATTATCACCTATTTTTTAGGTGTGACAAATTTATTTATTCTCTGGAAATATTTGCAGGTTATTTGTTGTGGGTTCTCTCTCCTGGATTGATCCTGTAGATCCTGTGCATCTCCTGCTCATTCCTTCATGGTATCAGAGCTTGGAGTTTCAGTTGAAGATCCTCTTCCCTGAAATTTTTCATCTTTTAACACATTCAAAAATATTATTTTATTGATGTGTTATAGATATTTTTAATTCTCTCAAATTCTGGTTCTTATTTACTAGTTTTTTTTTGGAAAATTCTGTACTTTATGCACATTATATGACCGTACAGATTTCAAAAATCAGATTTTTTTTTATGGAGGCGTAGGAAATCAAGTCAGAAATCTATTAAAATTTTAATTTTTGCATTTAATGCTGGACGTACAGCTCTTTCATGCAAAAAATTGCAGACTGGTCCCTGTTGGCAGACTACAGTACCTGTCTGTTTTTCTGATGTGGCAGATCGTACGGTTGATTTTTTTCAAATATGAGACCTGTTAATGAAAGCTGACTCTTTTATATTTCTATCCATATAAATTTTGACGAATTTGGATCAGGCCATACAATGTTTTGGAAGCCAACAACAGGAAATTAAAAACTATTTTTTTGCCTGCTGTATAGTCGTACAGATTTCTCATTTTTGAATGCCTTATTATGCATAAAATCAAAATCTGAGAATTTCATGTGATAGCAGACTTCCAAATATTTCATTTCATGCTGAGAAAGATGGATTTGGAGCAGGGCGTACAATCTTTTTTAGCAGATCCAGTGGAGCCATTCTGCATTGCTGAAAGGTGTTTTTTCCTTGGCTATTTTTCTCAAATATTTCCCTGACCACCATGCCTTGCTGGAAAAATAGTTTATTTTTGATAAAGCCAAAGATTATTTAGCTGATATCTCACATGTGTGAGTCATTTTTGGCCTTTTTTTAATTAATTATTTTAATTTTTAGTGGTTTAAATGAAAGTCTCTAGCTTTGAAAGTTCAAATTTGACTTTGCTAAAGCGGCTAGAGATATTTTGTTAAAAATTTGTAGGGAGGAGGTCTTGGGGTCAAATCCCCCTACATTTTTTTGCATAAATCCATTTTTTAATTTTGTATAAGCCAAGGCTAAATTTTTTTTTTCGTCGGGAGACGTTAAATTATAACACTGAGGGGTGTTTTTTTGAGGAAAAACAAATGTCTAGATTGTTCTTGTCAACTTCATCATCTTCCTCGGGAATGGAATCTCGATTGTTTGAACCTCTAAATTCTACAAATTACCATGTTTGGAAGCCAAAAATGCAACAACTCCTTCAATCAAAGGGCTTATGGAGAATTTTTTCTGAAACGACACCTGCAGCAATCACCACTGAAAAAGACAAATATGCATATGGTTGTAAGCAGGATGAGGCTCTTGGATTGATTTGCCTCAACGTCTCAGATAATCTTCAATTTCACATTGCAGATGCTACTACACCAAAAGAGGTATGGGAAAAATTTAAAAACCTATTTGGCAAAGTGAATGAGTTTAAAATTTTGCAATTAGATGCAGAATTGAGTACTCTCTCTCCATCAGATTTCCCTTCAATAGATGAATTCTTGGCAAAATTCAAATTTATAAGGTCACAATTGAAAGCTGGTGACAAGGATAAAAGTGATCAGGAGTGCATTTTCATGATTTTTTCAAAGTTGAAAGGACCATATAGTGTTTTTTCCTCTGCTTTTTATACTATGATGGATACATTAGGTGATGAATTCAAATGGCCTTCCTTTGAAGTTTTTTGTGAAAGATTGACTAGGGAGCAAACAAAATTAATGGCCTTAGATGCTCTACCTGGTCCTAGTCATGCTCTAGTTGCTAATTCTTCTAAAGGAAAACCTTCACCTAAGTCTAAAAAGCAAGCACCTTCAAATAACCCTCTAGAGTCCACCACCCATTCTAAATCTACTAAGACCAAAAAGTCCTTTAAGCAAAAGAAGAAAACATTTGGTCCATGTAATTTTTGTGGTGGTCCTAATCGTGATGAAAGTAGATGTTTTAAGAAGATGGAAGCATTAGAGGCAGCGGTTAGACAACACAAAATTTCCATTCGGTCTCCATCTCCATCTACTTCTGCAGGAAAAGGGAAAGCACTTTCAGCCAGGGCTATATCTTCATGTCAGGATCAGTGGATTTTTGACTCAGGTGCTTCTCACCATCTCACACATTCTAAGGATCTATTGTCTTCCCTTACAGATTGCAGTACATCACATATTGTTATGGGTAACTCCTCATAGATTGAAGTCTTGGGATCAGGTACTGTTGATAAACAAGATGGATGTTTTAACAATGTATTGCTTGTACCTCAAATCTCTTCTAATCTTCTCTTTGTATATCAAATATGTAATTTTGGTACTGGTAAAATTGTGGAGTTTACTTCACATAATGTTGTAATAAGAGAATGTAATGATCCTAGTGAGATAGTTGCTACAGGTACAACAGACCATACTGCAAGACTCTATACTTTTGATAAGTTTGAGTCTTTTATGTCTTCTGGTTCTTCACTTATAGCACATGGTAATAATCTCAGCAAATTGTGGCATGAGAGATTAGGACATTTGAGTTATGGATATATGCAACAAATGAGTACAAAACATCTTGTAAAAGGCCTTCCTAAGGTCTCTTGTATTGATGGGGTGTGTCCTGGTTGTCTAGTTGGTAAACATCACCAAGATCCATTTCCAGTTGGTAAGGCCACACGTGCAAATGCACCCTTAGAGTTGGTTCATAGTGATTTGATGACTTTTCCAACTCGTTCTTTTTTAGGGGCTAAATATGCACTCACATTCATTGATGATTTCACTAGTAAAACTTGGGTATATTTTCTCAAGTTGAAAAGTGAAGTTTTTGAGACTTTTAAGGCCTTCAAAGCCTTTGTTGAAAAACAATCATCTCTTCCTCTTAAGAAGATACGCACTGACAATGGGGGGGAATATGACAGTAATGCTTTCTATGATTTTTGTATTGAGCATGGGATACAACATCAGTTCACTGTACCACACACTCCTCAACAAAATGGTGTAGCAGAGAGGAAGAATCGAACATTGAAAGAGATGGCTAATTGTATGATTCACTCTAAAAGTTTGGGTCCACAATATTGGGCTAAAGCTATAAATTGTGCAAATTACATTCAAAACCGTATGCCTCACAAAGCTGTGCAAAATATGACACCAGAAGAAGCTTGGTCTGGGATCAAGCCTGATATTTCAGATTTTCGCATCTTTGGGAGTCAAGCATGGGCATTCATTCCTGATGACAAACGTAAAGCATTGGAGAAGAAAAGCCAACCACTCATTTTTTTTGGTTATTGTGAAGATATAAAAGCCTACCGTCTTTTTGATCCTGTCACACATGATGTGTTTTTTCGACGAGATGTTTAGGTTGATGAGTTACCCACTCCACAGGATTGTACATCTAGTTCTTCTTCTCCCCCTCCTTCTACTAAGGATAGTGAGGATTTGCTTTCTATTGTTGATGATGATGATGTTGCACTTATTCAGCCACCACAGCCATCTTCTTCACCACCTTTGCCTAAATGGGCAAAGAGCACTCTACATGCAGCTGGTTTTTTTATTGGTGATCCATCTGATTCTCGTCGCACTCGCTCACAGACATCTGGTGTTGCTCTTTTGGGACAAGCTTGCACAGATGATCCAGTGTTGTTTTCTGAGGCTAATGGTATACCCGAGTGGGATGTTGCTATGGATGATGAGTATTCTTCATTGATGAAGAATGATACTTGGGATCTTGTCCCTCTTCCTAAGGGAAGAAAACTTGTAAAATGTAAATGGGTCTATAGGACAAAATATGCTGTAGATGGATCAGTAGATAAGTACAAAGCTAGATTAGTAGCTAAGGGTTTTTCACAGGTTGAAGGGGTTGATTACTCTGAGACCTTTGCCCCTGTAGCTAAGATGGATTCTATTCGGCTTGTACTCTCTCTTGCTGCTTCACATTCTTGGTCTATTTTTCAGATGGATGTGAAGAATGCTTTCTTGCATGGTGATCTCCATGAGGAGATCTATATGGAGCAGCCTCCAGGATTTGTGCAGGACTCATCATTGGTTTGTAGACTCTGTCGTTCTCTTTATGGCCTCAAACAAGCTCCTAGAGCTTGGTATGATAAGATGGATAGTTTTCTTTTGAGTTCTGATTTTATTCGTTGTGAGTCAGATCACAATGTATACATCCTGAAGCAAAGTGAGGAGCTTGTCATTTTGGTTTTGTATGTTGATGATCTCATCCTCACTGGCAGTTCAGATTCCTTGATACATGACATCAAGGACAAGTTGGCAGATAGGTTTGATATGATAGATCTGGGACTTCTACATTATTTTCTTGGTCTTCAAGTTTTTCAGTCTTCTGAGGGCATTTCTATTGGACAGCAGAAGTATGTGACAGATCTTCTTCATTGATTTGGCATGACTGATTGTAAGCCCACACCCACTCCATATCAGTCAGGTATTGTGTTGTCTGCCACTTGTATGACTCCTCTTGTTGATTCCACTTTGTATAGGCAACTTGTAGGTAGTCTTTTATACCTGACTCATACCCGTCCCGACATCACATTTGCTGTGAACCTTGTCTCTCGGTTCTCACATGAGCCTCATGAGAGTCATTGGCAAGCAGCCAAGCGTATTTTACGCTACATTCGGGGCACCACTCACTTTGGTATACATTACACACCACAGAGTTCTACACAGCTTGTTGGATACACTGACTCTGATTGGGCTGGTGATGTTGACACTCGCAAGTCCACTTGTGGATTTGCTTTCACACTTGGTTCAGGTCCAGTTGCTTGGGCATGCAAAAATCAGACTGCTATTGCATTGTCCTCTACTGAGGCTGAGTATCGAGGTGCTGTCAAAGCTAGTCAGGAGATACTTTGGCTTCGACAGTTGCTTGGAGAGTTTGGCTTCACACAGCAGGGTCCTACTACTCTTTGGTGTGATAACCAAAGTGCGATTGCTATTTCACGCAATCCTATTGAGAATCAATGGAAAAAACACATTGAGATTCACATGCACTTCATTCGACATCTTATTCAGGATGAAGTTCTTTCTTTGGAGTTTGTGCCTACAGCTGAGCAGATTGCAGACATCTTCACTAAACCTTTGGCTTCTCCTCGTTATCTTCAGTTGCGAGCAATGCTTGGGGTGAAGGAAGTTGTCCTTGGGGGGGATTTCCCATGAAGTCCTTCCTTCCTTTATTTTTCATATATTTTGATTGGTTTGTACATGGGTACCTTATCAGGCCTAGTAGCCGAGACCCATCCTTGTTTGTCATTCTCCCTATGTTTCGCTTAAGGGAGGGTGTTGGAATAATGCATATTTAAGCTTACCTAGGGTTAATAGGGTAAGTTATTTATTACCGAGGGTAAAATTTATTTACCTCGGTTAATTTATTTTATTGTTGAGAATTTCTCAACAATATATTTGTTCGTAGTATGAGAAAACAAATAGTTTGTTTTCTCTATTTTGTAATCATTACAAATAGTTTGTTAACATGAAACAAACTATTTGTATTATAAATACTTTGCATTGTATGAGAAATAAACGAGAGATTATTGAGAATATAGAGAGAAATTTGTGGATTATCACCTATTTTTTAGGTGTGACAAATTTATTTATTCTCTGGAAATATTTGCAGGTTATTTGTTGTGGGTTCTCTCTCCTGGATTGATCCTGTGGATCCTGTGCATCTCCTGCTCATTCCTTCATAATGTACACTAAAATGTGAGACTAAATGAGAACAATAGTGATCAAAATACAACAATGAATGTTGTTTCACAACCTACTCTGAGTATTGTATTATAAACTCCTCCAATGAGACAATTTACCAACTTATTGAAAGTTCCTTAAAAGGTTTTACAAATGTAATTAGAATGCAACATCATATCTCTCCCTCCCATTAAATAGGTTGATATGACTAAGCCTCTTCCAAAAGGATTTGATTAGAATAATTTTTGTGATTATCATTGAATATTAGGGCATTATACTAATAGATGCATTAGTTTGAGGCACAAGATTTAGGATATGATAGATGAAAACATCATTGATTTCAGCACACCTGCCAATAACACTAAGGCACATCCAAGTGAGAATCATAAAATGAAAATACCCATTGATTATTTTCCAAATAATACATGTCAAGGCACAACAAATACATTAGGGGTGTATTACACATACAATGCACACCCTTCACGCATTTCTTATCATATAAAGGCACCCCATCCATTTAGTGGAATCATTGGTACATATAATATTTCAATGCCATCTAGTCTACTCATCACATTTATGGAGCATGGGATAGTTGACAATGATTACTATTTGCAATCCTTATTCATTAGAGCTTATATTTATCATCAACCTATACAGAGTGTCATGGTTGATAATGGGTCAAGTGTGAATATGGACACCATCACACTTCTCTCAAATATTTGGTATACAAATAAAGATATATACCAACAATAATTTAAGGGTTCAATGGTCACATTCAAAGTTATATGGGTGAGATCATCTTATCAAAATAAGTTGGTCCAACACGTGGCCACTAGGTTTACAATATTACTCAATGTGGGAGTATTCTATATGTTATTAGGACATCATTGGATTCAATAACTTCACACAATACCTTTCATAGTTCAAAATTCCTTTAAGTATACATTTTCTAGTGAGGTTATTATAGTTTTTGGTATTCCATATGAATACCCTTTACAACCAAAGATAATTGTTCCTATACAATAGGTTCTTGTAGAGAAACCTCAAGTGGCTCAACCTAATCAGAAAATTAAACAAAAAGTGGTGACCCTTCCAAGGATACCTATCCTTGAAAGGCCACTTAATAAGTGTTTTTTTATATATTCTACAAAGTCATCTTCCACTTCTAGATTGACATCATAGGTAGTTAAGAGTGTTCCACACAGAACACCAATTTAGAGTTCCTAAACTCCATGATGGGTTCCAAAGAGACCTAGAGATCATAATGATACACAAAATGCATAACATGCTACAATTTATCATAATGACAATGGTATTCATGGTACAAAATCATATTAGTTTTCAGATTCTGAGTTGAGATTAATTACTTCACAATGGCATGACACTCACCATTAGTGAGAGATGATATTTTCTCCATTAGAAACATGACCTATTGATTGTGAGTCTCTTGTGGTACTCATTGGTTAGTCTAATTATCCTTTTCATGTTTTCATATATTCAAAAAATACAAAAAAATAAGAAAATTTTAGAAAACTTAAAAATCAAGACATATGCATGATTATGTTTAGTTCATTTACATCAGTTAATTTTTTTATTAGTTTATTCAATCCTTATTTCTATCCATTTTCATATCATATATGTTTCACAAGTGTACATGAGTGAGTTATAGAACATATATGTTTTCATTTCCAGATCTAGTTGTAGAGGTGATATTACCTTAGACCCAAAAAACTTACACAGATAAAACCACTCTATATAGACAACAATGCACTGTGCTTTTGTGTGATTTCAAAGAACTTGTCCTAGTGAATATAAGATTTAATTTTCTTGATTCAAACTAGTATTAGGCTCTATAAAACTTTATTTTATCACAACAAGTTCACTGGAGGCATCTTATTACACATGTTTTATCCTTATTTGATTATCTCTATTGTTCCTATTTCGGTACATTACATTGCACAATTATTTTTTCACTTAATTTCACATTGATAAATTACTAGACACCTGAGTTGATAAATATAATAGTGTTACAAGTTGATTATATTTTTCAAATTTACTTAATCATGCATGTTTTTATGTTTGAATTCTTTCTTCATGTCTTGTGTGTGCATTCATCTTATTTGGATTGTGGACATCTGAACATGTCCTTGTTTGCAATTTTGAGCCTTATTACTATGTGCTTCTATGTGTGTAAGTGATATTTCAACATGTCCTTATGTGTAGCTTTAAGCCTTATTGCATGCATTCTATGTGCATGAGTGACATTTTAAAATGTCCCTTATATATGACTCCTTGGCAATTTATTATGTACTTTGTGTGTACTCATTGTTTGTGTGTATCATGGCCATGACACTTGTTTACTTAATTTGTTTAGTTTTTTATGTAATGATGGATATCATGCATCTTCTCATTTTTTTGATGCCATGATAGATATCATGCATCATCCATGAGTTATTCTATTTAGGCCATGATAAATTTTTACTGTGTTTCTCATTGTTAGCATCTATCTAGACAAGACACTGTGTATGCTCATTTCTACATGCATCTTACATCACTATTTTTCTTAGGTTATATAAATGATGATGCCATGCTCCTCCATGTTATCATTACTACTTCAACTTTACATATTTTCATAACATCTCCTGCATAACTTTTTATTTTTATTTAATTTATTATGCATGCTTCATATCTCACCTCAAAAAATGGGGGCATGCACGGTGGCTTATCTTAAAGACTAAGCTAAAATAACACATTACATAGACAAAAAAATACAAGTCTCACTCGCTCAACATACACACCCAAAAATTACTCAAAATATAGTTCCAGATAACAATGCTCCTTTTGGATAAGGATGTAGGCCAACCGTGTCAAAAATAGTGCAGTGTTGTCCCAACATGAAGAAAAAAATGTTTTTTATAAATATTCAGAATCACAGGTAGTTATAGAACAATTTGCAATAAGTATACATAATAGTTTCAAAATTATGCTAAGATTTGTCTTAGATTTTTCTCAAATTAGGGGCATCCTGCACAACATGTGTTCCACATTTTTGCATGTATATTTTGATTAGAAAATCACATGTTATTACTTAGTCTTAGAATCACTATACTCAGATATCATATTGGGGGGATGCACACACATGACCACCTCTTTACTCAATTTTGCATTGGTTTTATAGATGGAATGCCAACTTATATCATTATCCATGTTGTATACACCACACCCAACTTATGCTATTTTTGCATCAGTTTTTCACCAACTTGGTGTTAGTTTTGCACCAATTTTATACTAGAAATGAATTTTATTCTATCTACAAGGGTTGATTCACATTTTTGCACCAATTTTATACTAGAATGATCCATTAAAATTCATGCAATGATTCAAATCTACTTTACAAATTTGGGTATGCAATGATGAGGTTAAGCACACATTGAGTTTTAAGGCACTCTCTCCTATCAATGAGGATTGGGGCATGTCTAGTCCAATCCAAGATCTTCAATGAAAATGAATATGCAAGGGTCCTATCATCTACAATCACCATTTTTTCACCAGAAAACATAGCGGTTCGCATACCTAATTAGGTGGATTCATTCATTGTGGTTTGATCTAGAAATTCCTTATCTTTAATTTTAGATTTTATTTTAAGTAAGGAATAATTTTATACATGTTTCATTGCACATTTACATGAAACATAGTTCAACATTGTTATATGCATTCAATACTGTTCTTCATAGGTAAGTTTGTTTACGCACTTTTTCATTTACTCTAGTAATTTCAATTTTTTGCATTAATAAAATAAAAGGGGGAAAATTTAGACACATAAATTAAAATTTAATCTAAAACAATGCACTTATGACCACTCTTTATACACACTTAGCTCAGGCCTCATTCCATGATATTTTGACTACCATAACTTCACTTTTATGTGGATGTCCCTTTTCTCCAAGTAATTAATGATCTCAAAATATCCATGTCTAATATATTAAATATCCTAAACACACTTTTAAACTAATTCAAACTTCCAGTTTAGCTATCTCTACTCTTCAGATAAGACCAGTCCTTTTGGACTACCCTACTAGTATTATCCAATTATGCCAGGTGCATCCTTATGCTAAATAACAGCTAGTTATCCAAATTAAAATTCATGTGATAGGTCATCTCTTATGTTTAGCAAGCCTCATTTGAAGGAGTTACCAAAAGATAGCTATAAATCCACATTTAAAACCTTTTTTCACATAAGAGGATCACACATGGGAAAACATTAGAACATCTAATTGTACATTGAGATAAAACCATATATTTTTTTCCAATATAGAGCCCATAGGGCTTTAATATTAGGGTTCATTTTAAGAGGCTGTATCTCAAACCCCTTTAGATTTATGTAGGCAAATCTGATTCGTACCTTGGTGAATTGACATGTCTGAAATGTTCTTCAAATTGCCAATCCACCACATAGATTTAGGTACCAAATAGATTAAACATTATTTTGGACATGTACACCATCACTTACAAACAAGGTATTTCCAAGCCAAACAAGGTATTTATAAGCCAATAACTCTTCTTTAGTGCAGATCGATTGAAAGAACATTTATTATTATTATATATTTTTATACACTGATCGATAGACCTAATTAATTGATAGAACATTTATTATTATCATTATATATATATGTATGTATGTATATTTATTTATTATTATCTATTCAGTTTTGCTGAGGGCAGAACCATCAAGCTTTGTTACCACCTGAGTCGTTTAGTTTTACCACCTGATCAAGCTGAGGGTAGAGTCATCGATCTATGCCACTGACAGAGCCATTCAACTCCATTGGTCGATAGAGCCGTTTAGCTCCACCATTCGGTAGAGCCATTTGATAAAGCCGTTTAGATGAGTCATTCAATAGATTCATTTGGCAGAGCCATTCAACTCCACCATTTGGTAAGGGTGTTTGGCTCTGCCATTTGGCCAGGATATTATGTAAGTGATAATAGTTTTTTTATATGAGTTACAGGTGTGATCACTCTACTACCAGGCTTATTCCCTTGGGAGTTAGGCCTTAGGCTTCAGTGCTTCAGAATCCATTTGGAGCATACGAGCTCACCAAAAAAAAGTCATTAAAAAATATAGAACCCTAGGTGACATAAAGATTGAACTGTTACATGGATTCAATATTTATATCCCCAAGGGTTTCATCTTTTTTATTGTGGACTATTTTTTTGGTTAGTTTGTATGTTTTTGTATGCATTCTGAAGCTATCCAAATTTTAATGTATCCATGACATGGTTACTAGAGACAACTTCACTAGTTCCTGATTTAAAGGTGCACATGTTGGATTTTGTTTTTACATTTAATGCTTGTCTTTCAAGGTTTGAAATTTTGGTTTCCTTATTCTTTTTTAGATTTAACAGTGTCATTTGGTATTGTTGTTTGGTGCTACCATTCAACACTATCATTCAACCATGTCATTCGGTGTGGTCATTTGGCTATGCCATTCGATTGATCAAGTTTTAGAAATGTTTTATTGTTTGATATCAGGATCGAGGGGTATATATATATGTGGTTAATTAAACTATTTTCAAAGATAATGTCATAAAGGGTTGGCGAGTTGACCTCCAAAATAATATATATCCCTAAAATTTTGGTGATCTGGTCCCATCTATCAACCCTAAATAATCACCAAAACCAAAATCTAAAAATTAAAATATTCATTAATTAATGAATATTCACCACTAAAAAAAACCTACCTAATAGGTCTAACTATGTTCGAATACATCTTAAAGGTCACAATAATAGTTGAAGCATATAAATACACTAATATTTCACTAACCTTTAACATTACACTCACATATACCACATTAGCATGGGATAACTACATGGAGTTTGATCCTTCTTTGGAGTATTTGTATATAAATAGTGCTCAACATAGGGAGTGTTGAGATCAAATGCAATTTTGACCCCTAATCCATTTTTTATATATATTCAATTAATTCATCATTATCTATTAACCTAGGGTTTTCAAGTGAATTAGAAGGTATACAATGGTTTCTGTAATAAATTGCACATCACTGGACACATACATAGGACCAACAAGTGACAACACACATACCTAGATTTTGATAGAGGGTGAAATACCCATAGGATGATGATATGCCCTAAGGATACAAGCACACTGCACCTTTGTATGAATCCAAGGGCCTTGTATAGAGAGAAAGCAAATCCCTATTCCTGATTCACAACATCATCACATAGTCACACAACCAATTTTTCAGTCTCAGTCACAATCCTACACTATCATATTTCTAGCTAAGTTGTATTTGTTTGGTACTTCCCCTTTTATCATTTTATATATTCAACAAGTTCTAAATTAGTTTATCATTTATTGCATATTTTTAGTGCTCTAATTTTACTTAGTAGTTTGTCTAATTAGGGTCTAACATCTCTTATTTCCTAATTTTTGATAAAACACAATGTTACCCATTTATTAAGTTTCTATAAATATATACACAAAAATAATCTATTGAAATGTAATATGATTTTGGATTATTTTGGAAATGTGATAATACAAAAATTAACATTTATTAGATTTTATAATTATAATAAAACAAAGATTAGTTTTTTCTAAAAATTCATTAAGTATAGTAAATAATACAATGTCCTATCTATAGAAAAGTATGTAGAGAATAAAGTCCATCACAAAAGGGTAACTAAAATTTGAACAAACACATATCAACTCTGTGGAAGCATAGCGTTCGAGTCTCTACAAAAAAAAATGACATATTTAACTTGATCTCCACCATTGTAGATTTTTATTTTGATTGATATTGTGAAAAGAATACGTTGGCTGACAACATGATTAATGATTTCTTGGTTTCTTCATCCATAGTAAAACATGATAAACATATTTTTGCAATTTCCATGATCAATTATTTAGTTTCATTAAATGCAATTATTGGATTTAACTCACTAGTTTCATATTTTATTGATTGGTGAAGAGCATATTTGTAATCATAGTCAGGGATATCCATGTTACACTTAGCGTAATACCAAGTAGAATCAATTATTTTTACAAAAAAATTATTACAATGTCTATCACCTACCATAACCAAAGAAGTAATGTAAAAAAGAATTTCCATGAGGACATTTTTCATAGTTAATTCTACCAAATCCCATTTCATTTTTTTGGTTATTTCCATGTGAATACTTTCAAACAATGCCGATTTAATGGTCAAATTTGCTAGAAGATGAAGGTATTTTCTTGTCAACAAAGGTGAGGGAACTTCAAATTTTTTAGATACAAGCCTAAAGTGAAAGTTTTTCAATCTCCATTATTTCAAGGTTGATAAAGAGTTTACTAGTAGATGCAGTTTCAAGTTCCACCAATATCAAATATTCAAGCTGATTTCACTACAAGAATATGAATGTTTTACCCACAAATAAGTTCATTTAGTTTTGTGCTTAATGTATTAATATATGCACCCCATAACATCACAACAATACTATTTTCCAATATGCTTTTTATCCATAATGTTCTCTATACCTTCTAATCCATATTTTCACTATATCGTGGAAATAAGATAAATCGACATAACAACCCAAATATTGCCCACCAGATATTTGTTAAGTATGTTTAGGATGTCACTAATGTTTTTGAAATGTAACCGATGAAATGGTATGATTTTATTCTCTTCATTACAACAACTTATTTTTGATGAAAATTGTAAAATTATTTCACATGGAGTATTGAAATGACTAGATGACTTGTTTGTTTATCTTAGTTTTTTGTTTGACAACACGCAAAATTTTTCATCTTCAATCCAATCATAAAATTCACCATCAAACTCATTTAATGTTGTCACATATATTTCACTCTTTCATTGTAAAAAAATCAAACCCAAATAATATTCCATGTTTTTATTGTTATTGTACTCTCGAAAGGAAATTTTTGTTAGTGGTCTTCCCTTTACCTACCAAATGTTTTTATCGACTGTCAACTCTGTAAGAACCGCTACGATTAGGTACCAAAAAAATGCACCAAATTTTTATTTTTATTATATATATATATAATTTACCTAGAAAGGCATTCTTATTTTTCCTTCCTTAATTCAAAAAGTGTGAATCATCATGACTCACTGAGTTAGTGTTTACATATAACATGATAACAAACCTTAGAATAATGTGCGACACTGAATGTTCACTACACATGCCAAACACTAGAACCAATGCAATCAATCACAAGGATTGCTAAGAAATCAAGCCAACCCTAACCTAGCCTAAGAATTGAGACCTAATACCCCCACCATAACTTGGGTATCCTACATATCCACTCCTCAGAATCAAGGTTTGAAGTAGTTCTCCTTTCACTTATGATGGTCTCCTCGAAGAGGTTGGCACTTTAGACCAATAGGGAACAATCTATTCAATCTTCTAAAGCTCTGATCATTAATCCCACATATATATGACACACTCAAGTCACTTATAGCATAACACCTTACTAATTCAGGTTTGTGTGCTTACCCAAGCACTCTCACATTGAATCTCAGATAATAGCAACGACGAAAGAATCCACTTTCCTTGGTCCATAGAGAAATGCCTCAATAATATTTTTCAGTTATCAATACATGGATAAAACACTAAACATTTATACTATGGACAAGTCTTATAGGATTTAAAATGAATATACATATGATCCAAGAATTCACTTAGATAATCATAAATGTCACACTAATGAAAACATATTAGGGTTAGTTTCTTATGCCTGTGCTCACTCTCCGAGCTGCCATACATATCTATGATGTCACCTACATGCACAAAATTAAGGCTAGATGTAGTTCTCTAGAACTATTAAAGGTATAAATACTTACTCAAAAGTATTCTCACACAAGAACATACAAGAAAGTAGGTATAAATACGTTCTTTAATTCCATAGAGAAGACTTAATAGTCTTTACAACTATATCACTTACATCAAAATGTGTATAAGCTAGGACTAGTGATGTCCACTATCACTCTCGTGTCCTCATATAATGCCAGACTATGGAATTTAGCCACAAACAAAAAAAGGTATCAAATAATTTGTCACTTAGACCAATATATATCAAGAACACCACTAAATAATTCCAAACCATAATACCATCTTCAAATGTATAATATCTACATATAGATGGTTATCAATCCATAGAGTAAATATGCTTTTGCTCTTGCAACTATATGACTCAAAAATCCTTATGCTATAATACCTCATCTTACCCCAATAAGATATTATCAAGGTTTATAAAGAATATATGTAAAATGATAATTAGACTTGAGCATATTGGGGGTACCACTAGGTAGCCATCATTTCAAAGCAACACAAAAGGTTGAAATACTTTTCCTTAAGCAATACTGTGAAAGGTGATCTATTTACAAAAGTACATTTCTAAGTTCACTTATCCTCTTATTAAGGGCATTAAGTTATTTCTAACATTCATGTATCCGAGAATAACTAAGTGTAGAAGATAAATATTATATTACTTTCCTTTTGATTTTTCACTTGCTAAAACATCTATGAACAGATCAAACATGCCTTATATGAAGTAACCATTAAGAAAATAATATCATTGTGTAAATCCCATAATCTCAATAAATAAATCATAAACCAATTTTTTTTCTTGTAATCTTCTATAATGGGATTATGGAAAGAAGGTAAAAATTCATTAATATAAAAACAAAATCATAGGGCTTCCTTTCTTATGAACTATGCTTATTATCAAGTACAATATAGTTTGAAACCAATATAAGGCCTATTTTGGTTTGACACAATAATGAGGATTTCTCTTACGATTCTAAAAGGCTTCCATTGTTAAGTTTGACTTTGATTTTTTTTTTAATGTTCGACTTATTGCAATAACTATGAAATGATAATTTAAGGATGCAATATTAAAAATTCACTTGCTCATCAATCCTTAATTGGTTCTATGAGAACGAAGTGGATCTCAAAATTCAATATTAAAATTTACCTTACAACAATCTATGACATCTCGCAAGATGATTAATTATCATAGCATATATCCACTTAATGAGACATGGTGTGTAAATATTAACGGCAATCATAGTTCTAAATGATAGTAATTCAATTAGTATTATGATATATATCCTCTCCTTTCATTGATTTCTTTAACCATTAAAATGATCACACAATTTAAAAGATTTCATGTCAATTAAAAAAATATAACAACATAGATAGAAGAATCTGATCTCTCATGTTAATAGAATTATAACTAGAGAAAAGTGAGAATTGTTCAATAGATATCCAATATTTTTACTTAAATAAATATCTACTAAACATCTATCCATGACACTCTAATAACACTCATGATATCATTTATAGCCTAAAAATGATATATTTTTAGTGCTTATTTCTATAAACTTCTTAATTTCATAGATGTTATTAAAATCTTTCGTTTCTCATTTTATTTACAAATAATAAGAGGTGAAATAAAATTCATCCTTATCAAAACATATTCTTAAGGACAGAGTGGATACATCTCTTATTCATTTTTATTACATTATATTTTTCAACACAAGAAATTATATTTCTTCATCCTTATTAAGGTTGAATCCTATTTTGGACTTATAACCAATACCTTATGCATTGGTTGTTTATATATTATTTCAATGAAGAAATAAATTGATACAAATCTAGAATATAAGATCTAGATCATCCACAAAATTAAGAATACATGTTATTTATCAGTATTCTTTCTTATTTTTGTTTCAAAACCATCATTATTAACAGAGTATATTACATATGACATTTAGCGAGATTACTCTCATGAATTCGTTCACACTTTGTATTATAAACCTAAGGTTATGGTCAAATGAATGCACACTAGTCAAGCTATTGTGATGAAAATGTCCAAATGGAACATGATGCCCATGGTAAGGTAAATAAAAATTGTTCCTAAAATACTATAACTAATCTATTGGAAACAAAGACGCCTTCTTTCCCATGCAATTACAAACAAAAAAGTAGTCAAGCCTAGTTAATTTCCACCATATGTTATTTATTATACATACATACACACATATTAAGAATTGAAGTGTTACAACTAAATTTCTTGGGGGCTAAAGATTCATTCTAACACACCTGGCTCTGGCATGTTCACATATGTCTTACTCCTTATTTTCAATCAGACTTTGTTTATTGATAAGGACATAGAGATGACAGTTTGAAGGCTCGTAATGAAGCGCTGAGGCTAATCAAAATGTCTAAATTGGAAATCAAATTCTTTTTATTTAGGTGTCTGTAGCGCCTAGGAGATAAATCTTTGTTTGCCTAGATTGACTTCAAAGAGCTGCAGGATGAACCATATCTGCCAAGTTTAACAGGACACCACATATAGGAAAGACATCTCCCAAAACAAGGACGCCACATGCATTATTATCTTATTTATATTCAAAACATGCATACGGCTCTATCCAGAATATAGCAGGCAATGTATTCCTTTTGTAGTTTTTAAACCAAAACAACGCCATCACTATGCCTTTCACTGGCAAGGCAGGGAATGCTTAAATGCTATGTCTAATGCAATAAATAGACTTCATGCATTAACCAAAATAGGGAATGAACGTCTAGAAGGCAGTATCTTGGGTGCAAAACTCAGTTTTGGCACCATACAGAGGTAGAATGCCCAAACATGATTGAATTTGCTGCACACAAGCTATAAAGCAACTAGCTGCTGCTATTTTATACCATTAACAAATTTTACTCAGTTATTCTATCTCAGCTACTCACAATGAGGAATGTTGAATCAAAGAGGGAGATATTAATACCCGTAATAGAATATGGATTTAATAACCTAGGGCGCTATAAGCATGATTCTAAATTTAACTTCTCTTGACCTCTCAAATCAAACAAACAAATTCCTACCAAGCCTATTTACTGCTTAAATGATAATTTGGAGACACGTAATTATTTCTTTTGCAAAATACAGAATTTAAGAACATAACTATTTATCATTCAAGTTTAATTAGAAAGAGAGTGACCGTATTCTACTAGCCTAGCAATGACTTCTTATCACCGACAAGTGCCCTAAAACCCGACACAGAAAAATGGGGTGTTACAAACTCGTTGAAAAGTAAAATAGTTTTTGTGATATCTTTTCCCATGGTAGAGCTAGCAAGAGGAGTCATACATAAGTTTTTCTCTATAAAGAGGTCTCTGTTGATGATGAACATAACTACAACTACTTACCGTATGTATTTGATATGCATATTAGATTGCTAACCTTGACATGTTTGGTTGTGATAATTTGCAAGTCCAAGACGAGAAAAATTTTGTATGAAAAAAATTCATATAGAAATCTGAAAAAGCTATGCATTAATTATGCACAAAAGAGAGTAAAAAAAGAAAACTTACATATAATCTTCAGCTGGCCTACATACAAAATTGATGAGATGTATAATGGATCCTTACTGAATCTCATCAGATGTGATGTGAGCACTAAATATAATGTCGTATGTCAACACTTAAAAGTGAATGAATATGAAAAAGCTCTAATATTTGGATAAAATGTTTGATTTAAGTGTTTTCTTTGAGCAAGAAACAAATGACATTTTATGTTAAATTTATAATTATTATGTTAAAATTCACATTTTAAAACCAAACATTGCTAACAAAAGAAATGAAAATTATGGAAAAAATATTTAAAACAAATACATTTTTGATTGAAAGTATGCATTATATTTTTATAGATTAAAAACATATTATATGCCTGACAAAAAATGCGGGTGGTATAAAAGTAAATCATAAGAAAAAAACAAAAAAATAATCACATCGGGATTAACCTTAAGAATAAACTAGAGTTAGGAACTTAGGCCCAAAATAAAATATATACAAAAATTACACGATAGGTGACATATATAAAAAACCATAAATAGAAAGAAGCAAGATATCAATCCACTAGTGAAACCAACTTCACAAAGGAGGAGGAAGAGGCAAAAGACTATTTGGATTATCTCCCCAACCACCCCTATGGGGGTGCTATTATCAGGTCTAGATGCCTAGCCATATTTTTAGTATTTTCTTCAACATATTCCTTTGTCTGCCATTAGGAGGTGAATTAGCTAACAATAATATATGCATTTTGTGTTTCCATCCCAACTAAAAATCACAAAACCATAAGGTCCATAACTAGCCTATGGCAAAGGCCACCCTCCATGACCCCTTGATGGTGAGAACCAATGGTGGGTAGGAGGGGTGGAAAACACAAAGCGACTTTGTAATCTATGTTGACCTCTACCTCTATCCCTCCACTCTTGATCCCTTTTGGGAGGATCTTGGTGAGGTGAATCTAGAGGCACATTTCCAATAGTACAAGGGGCATTGCCCAAGTGGCCAATGAGAATGCAAAGGTGATCTACCTCCAATGCCACTTTATTTGATTGCACCTAGATCCATAACATGAAATATGAAAGCATAGAAATTATTCTAGTAGTAGAGAAATATATGCCTATAAACTATTTATTAAAAATAGAAAAATTTATATATTTCCAAAGAAGAAAAATCCTCAATACAAAAAATATGCCAAATTTTATTCAATCTTGTAGGGTTCATAGAGAAATCCCATTAAAAAAATGTAAGAAGAAAAGGGTTCTAGTCTAAAGGGATGAAAAAAGGAGTGTATCCACCTCCCGACTTGCTAAGCTCTAACACAAAACAAAATAACACGTTTAAGATAAGTTTGTCCACATGAAGGGAATTTGGGAGTTTAGATCTCCATATGATGTAATTTTTCACCCATTAGAAGACCTTGATATAGAATGCACCATGAAAAAATAACTTTTTAAAGTTCTACAACCAAAAAATAGATAGTTTGGAATCTTTTTATTGAAAGAAAATAAGAGCTACTAAGATTCCACTATTTGTTGAGCGTTTCCTAGGGCATACTATTGGAAGTTAACCATTAATAACCAAGTGAGGGTTTGTACCAAAGTAAAGGAGTGGAAACACAACCGTTCACATCTTTCCATCATTTACGATATCCTCTAATTATAATTTTGTGTAAGGCATAGTTTGGCACTGCCATTTGAATATGAGTAATGGATTCAAAATACTAGTTGTTGAGCTTGAATTTAGTTCTTAAAGCTTTCCGATTGGCCCAAGATTTATATCTTTTGTCAAAAATATCCCCAATACTATGAATGCCTTTATAAATTGGCTAAAGGCTTTGATTCTAGGAATGTATGCCAAGGGTTTGCCAAATCAGGGACCACCATAAGGAGTGGGAATTAATAAAAATACCCAATATGAAGCCATCCTCCTTCTAAACCAACCAAGTTTTAATTATCTTCCAGGTCTTCTGGATGATTTTAGCTACAAAGGCACATGCAATTTTGATAGGAACATGTGCAATGAGAAAGGTTTATAACCCTAAGTTATTTTAAGCTCCTCATCCATAAGGAATAACAAAGGAAATGAAATGCCCATGAATAAGTTTCCAAACTTCTTTCCCTTCAATGGCCTTAGGGATCCATTTAACACAAGATTTTCCTTATTTGACAATGTCAATAATCCCTAGCCCATCATCCTCTTCGAGCCTGTAAAAATTGTCCTAGGATATTCTATGAAAGCCTTTTTTGCCTTCAAAATTGGTCCAAAGGAAGTCTCTCAACAAAATTTCAAGCTCCCTAAAAATAGGATCCCAACAAGGAGAGTAATAAACATGCATGGCAACAATAAATTTGGAAAAAAATGAAACTTATCTGTGTGAGAGAGAGAGTGGTTTAGTTATACATTATGAGATATTTTTGTCCACTCTTAAGATAATATAGTTCCATATCTCAACCCAAAAAGCTTGAAAATAAAAAGGAATGCCTAAAAACTTGAACATTTCACCATGAGAAATACATTTCCATTGATAAGCCTTAAACTAACTAGGTTTAGGGCCATAAGATTTCCTATAACATCGAGTCTTGAACCATTGAATGTTGTATCTAGAGGCCATGCAAAAACTTGAAGACATTCCATGGTGTTGTAGACCATCATTTCTTCTTCCAAAAATTGTAAGGAATGAGTCATCAACAAAGTGTCAATTAAGAAGTTGCTCTTAGGGCAAGTAAGGGAGAGAAATTACCTTAAGAAACCTACTCAAAGCATAATATCTCAATAAGTAGCCAAAACCTTTTGTAACTAAGATGTAAAGAGAAGGAGATAAGGGGCAACTTTGCCTAGTGGATCAAAAAAGACCAAAATTATCATATTGATGACCATTAATGGTGAGACATGTAGAAGCATCTTGAAAGAGAGTATGGAAAGAAGGAAAAAACCTAGGGCCAAAACCAAGGGCTTGAAACATATCAAGAATGAAATGCCATTCAATATTATCATAGGCCTTTTCAAAATAAATTTGAATAAATAGATATTTTTTTGGGATGTGTCAGTCCATTCCATCTCCTCCCAAACTGTAACTATGTTATCCATTATATATCTACCTTGAATGAATCCAAATTTCTCAAGCCTAACCATTAGGGGAATGATGTACCTAATTATTAGGGCACAATCCTTGGAAATTATTTTATAAGAAATAGTCAAAAGAGTGATAAGCCTAAAATTAGTGATTAGCTTAGGGTTACCATCATTTAGGAAAAACTTGATATTGCATTTATTGATGAGATTTTCAAGAGAGACATTAACCATAGATTCATGATAGACTTTGTGTAAATCAAGTCCAACACAGTCTCACATGGTTTGGTAGAACTCACAAGAAAATCCATCAATGCTCATGGATTTGTCATGATCCATACCATCCACTCCATTATGAAGATATTCAATACAAATGGGCCTATCACAATCCATTATTTATCCTAGAGTGAGTTTATAAGGAACTACATCAGTATGTTTTTTTTAAGCAGAGTCCATTTCTTCTAAGGGGTTTGAGCTTGAAAGACTTGATTATAATGTTCAAAAAAGGCTTGAAGGATGTCTAAAAGGCCAGTGAGATGGATTTTTAAACTTTCTTGATAACTTTGATTTTTATAGCATACTCTCGAGCTCTTAACTTATTGAAAAATTTACTTGAAAACTCTATTTTATGTTTAGCTAGTGGATTCAAACTTGGAATTGAGCACCATAAGCTTGATGAATATTAACTCGCTTAGTTTTTTTACCTCAAATCAACATTTTTTGATAGTCTCATTTAAAGGGTATAATTCTAATAACTAAGACACTCTATTGAATTCTCTTATGTGGTAAGAGTTGGCCCTTTAACTAAACATTGCTAGTTGTCTACCAAACACCTTGAGAAAAGTTGTGGTGTGAAAAATGGCCGCTTCCCATTAGTCAATCCAACCAGACACATAATCTAAGTGAGGAAATAAATTATAAACCCTTATAATATGTGTGAGAGTTAAGATATGGTGTTAAGATAAAATTTATTATTTAAAGTTATGACCGACAGAGCAAATCATTCTAAGTAAAATTTGATGTGCTGGTTGTATGATAGAAGAACATCTATAAACACACTAATTGACCTATCAAAGAAATAGGAAAAGGAAAAAATGTTATACTTTGAGAGGAGGGTTATATACAATATATTAATCATTCTGTCATTTCCTTGGCAAAAGTTAGACCAAGTAAACCAAGGGGTGGGGGGAGAGGTTTTGCAATGATAAGTAGGGTAAAAAATCCCTAAATTATTTAGCATATAGAATGATGCCTCTCATTCTCTAGCACACCATATCATGGGTAGAGCTTCTTCTTTATCATTTGAAATATCTACCATGTTGAAATATCCACATATTATCTAGCTGGTATTTGAGAATTTCTCCACTAGTCACTTCTAGAGAACTACTTATTCCATGACATCATTAGAGGCATATAGATTAACTAACTCAAAATAATTAATGTCAAAATCAAATACCATATGAAGTGCATGGTTAGGTTGGTACACTCCCCAATCCATTAAAAGTTAGAGAAAAAGTATTTCTAACTTAGTGATTACTATGCCATGACCCATATCATGGCCAAACATGTGAAAAGTAGCATTAAGCCAAATGTTTCTGGCTACTATCTAGAGATAAAAATTGGTAATTTTCACTTCTTACAAACATAGAGTGTGTAGATATGAAAATTGGACCTAAGCATGTAAGTTCATTCCAAATTAGTTAAATCATGTACATTCCATCAATAATATTCATTGGAAATTATAGACGTGGATAGTTTTACCATATTGGCCTTTAAGCACCATAAACTAGTTATTCATATTTTTTTTGTTGAGATTTATCAAGAAAGTCCATAAGTGTAGACACATAAATATGGTCATAGGTACTTGATAATGCTAATTCTTGACACATCTTAAACCACATGATTGGAAACCAAATACATGACTCTTATTCACTATTTATATAATAATTTTATTTGTATGTGTCTCAACTTTTTATTTGCCACCACTACTACATATAACTTTAAAATTAAAAAGCTCAAACTAATTAATATCACACTCAAACTATCTCCATCTGAGGACAAATTTCTTTGATATTTCAGGATAGGTCGATGCTAGGTATACAGGAGCATTGCTGTATTCCTATCCACCCAGACCAAATGTGTCCTTTGCCAAATAATGACTAGTTTTCAAAAAATTGAGTCAATATTTTGGGTCTTCCCACAAATTTGATAAGGTTGGTTAAATGAAATTAGCAAAAGGTTCAGCTATAAAAACTTAACAAAGGTTATTTAGTATTCCTGGCTTGACACTATCTATTGAACACTTTCACACTATTCCACATTGAAAAAATCTGCCCTGTTCTTCCCAAATTCAATATCATTCACAAGGAGCAACCACAAGCCAAGTCTAAAATATCTTGAAGTGTTGTAATAAAATTAAATGTACAAATTTCACTACACTATTTTAATCATTTCCCTTCATTTTTTTATATTTTCTTATTTTCCATAATATTTTATAGGACTCCATGGCTTAATGGACATGGCAACATTTTCGACTAGCCCATAGGGTGTAAACTATGGACTTGATGTAGTGGGTTCCATGAAAAAATTATCAACTTAATTATATTATTAATTATTTTATATTTAATTAATGTTAATTAAAGTCATTTATGGTTCATTTAGTACATTAATTCTTTTTTAGAATTAATATTGTGTGCCAATGTAAATTAAAAAGTCTATTTTAATATTGTAAATTTGCCTAAATAAAAAGAAAATCAAAATGGAGGCAAATAGATGGATTTTCATCTTCCAAGTGAAGCAAAAGATTGTACAAAATGGAAAATCTAGATTTTGTACAGGTTCTTCTTTTTAGCAAGCTCTTGAAGAGAGTTAGTTGCAACTTTGTGTGGAGCCAGGTTATTTCCAAATTGGAGCAATGAAATGCAAGGAAGTGGGTGAGACTCTTTTGGGGTGTTTGTAGATTTTAATGTCATTTGTTTATGAATGATGAATTTATAGTTGTAGATTAAGACTCCAAAAAAACTATTTATTAATTTTATTACATGCAATCTGTGGTGTTTCCAAACTTTGTGTTGAAAACCCTTGTATAAGCTTTCTTGATGTCCATGAGTTTGTGTGTTTGATCTCATTAAAACCTTGTACCAAGTCTATGTAATCAAATTTTTGAGGAGATTTTATATTTCTAGGCATGCATTTTGTTCCCAAAACCACTACTGCTTTTATATTCATTCTTGTATGAGAGAAGGGATTTCTATTTCTGATATTTATTCTTGAGTTATCCTGATGGTTTTCTACTTTATCCCACTGTGGGTTTCTCCCCTTTTCTATTTTGGTTTTATTTTGTTCATTCAGGTAAAAATTACATAAAAATGCCAAATTATTCATATCTTAGAGGTAATTTCCCCTCTCAAATGCAGAGGAGAATCACCATTCTCTACAGTGATATCTTTAATTGTTGGTGAGTTTGTTTCACTTCCTATTGGGTAAGTCAAAAATCTAAGGTGACCAAATTTTACACCAAATTTTTTGGTGGCTCTGTTGGAGATAAAAATGTGCCTTTTGATTCCTAAAATTTTAATAAAATATTTCCCTTGAAATAGAATATTGGTGACTCCATTGAAAAGAGGCTTGGAAATGATGAAACATAGCCCATGCTTCTAATTTTCTAATTTTTATAGTGTTGCCCATGGTCTTATTTTTGTTGCAAGCATGAAGAGGTTTTTGACTGAAAAAAGAGTATGGATACTTGGGAAACATTGGGTGTTAAAATTATGAAAAAATAAAAGAGATAAGTGTTTCAAAAGATCCCAAATTAGGGGCTGATTGGGGTTATGAAAATTATGATACAATAAAAAATATCTCTCTTCATTTTGGCTTTTAAATAGGATCCTATCTAGGATATTGTTGATGAAAAAAGAAGATTTCTATTTTTGAAAAACTTGTATGGATCCATAAAATTCAAAATAAAATAAAATTGCTCATTATAAAGTTCAACTCAAGCGAAAGAATGCACAAAAAATGAAAATTCATATGCCTTTAAAGAGCATGAGATGAGTCATGAAGGTAGTGGGATTCATATTGTTGTAGAGAAAGTGTGTAATGATGTTGATCATGAGAATGTAATAAGTTTTGAATCAGAAACAAGAAGCAATCAATAAAAAAGTTTCCATCCATTTCAAATGCCAAGAGGTCCTAATCCCAAGATCACATTTGGAGGTGCCTATGGGAGATTCGATTCAACCACTTATGGTTGAAGAATCAAAAGAGCATCCAAGAGGTGAAAATGTTGGAGGTAGGTCCCATGTTTTTCATGTTTCAAATTTCAAGTTAAATCAAATCCCTCACATTCATGAGCAAAACGTGAATAATTTATACATTCTAGTTATGCAAGGCCAAGTGTTTGAATCAATGTTTGTTATTATGTGCTCACTCAAACGATGACTAGAATTTTCATTTATGCACCCTCTATATCATTAGATTAGATATCCCTGCCTCTCCCCCTCCCCATATATGTGCTATGTGCTCACCCTATCTATTCTATAACACTCAACTAGGTGGGGCATGCATTTCTATTATGTATGGTAGATAGATGGCAGACAAAGGGGGAAAACTATATACCCTACCATATATCTAGATCTATAGGGTACCGATAGTACTATCACTATCAACTATATATAGTTTGGGATATGGGATGAGACCTATACATTTATGGCTAATGTTTCTAGGGTATTTCTCTAATCCCACTCATTTATTGGGAGTTAGGAGCTTCTTGATCTGAGAAATCAAGGGCCCTAGATAGCTATAGAGTTCCCCCCCATGCCTCATGTCTTTACCACAAACACAATTAAAAACATGTTTCTATCTTTACTCTTTTATTTGAAAATGATGTCCTCACCATGCCAAATTTTATCTTTTAAAGGCTCATAATTTTTACAACTTGCAAATGGCTTTATTTAGTCTTGTTTTATTTTTCATTCCTTTGTAAATAGTTTCCCTTTTCATATAATTTTGGCCTGTGTTATTTTCCCTTCTATTTTTTCATTGTATGTGTGTGTATGTTTAATAAAACACAACTTGTACGCTGTGGTGTTTTCCACTTCTCCTCATGTTGGTATCTTGAGTCAACATGTGTTTGGTTGGTTATGCTCTTTGCTAGAGGACGTATTGTTTTCAAAAAATACAGCAAGAATTGGGCACACATATATCTGATTTGGAGTTGTATGTTTGGTGTTCAATCTATCCATGATCATCATGTGTGTTCTAAAAATCAAGAGAAAAAGGATATCTATGCATTCAAAATCATATGTATTTTATTTTTAGGAAACTCAATTAAGATAGTTCATGGGTTGAACTTTTGAATAATAATCCTTTCCTCTTGCATCAAGGAACATAAAAGATCTTGGTTTTAAGGTTGAAGGCTACAATGAATGAACTTTGTAAGGCTTACTTGAATCAAGCCTTCAAATCATCTAGTATTGTTAGATTGTTATTGGGTCATTTTATGATAAAAAGACCACATAATTGGGGTGCTTCTTTACATATTTTTATCTGTGAGAATGGAAATGCAAAAATCTACATGTAGTTGCAAGAGCTAGTCTTTGAAAATACAGGGAGCATTCAACTATAAAGAATAGGGATTTATCTACTAGTTTAAATAATCCTGCTGTGGTAATTCAAAAAATAAATTCCTAGCTCATTGAGGTGATTTATGATCTGAAGAAATTAGAAAAATTTGATATAAGAATTGGGGCAAATCTTAGATGGACAAGATGTGTAAATTCTTTTGAGAATGTTTCTGTAAATAATAATGCTAGAATCCGAGCCCAATATGTCTATCTAGTGTGAAATCATGTTGATACTTTATTTCAATAGAGGAAAGACAAGAAGGATTATAATATTGATGCTTATGGAAATACCAAGGAGTTATATGAAACTATCAAACCATGAACATGAGTAGCCTTTGGATCCTGAGAATCCATGTTTGATAACTTGTAATTTAAATATTAAGCACTATGTTTCAAGTTTTGATTCTCCCCAGGAATTGGAGGAAGGTAAAGAGGTCATATTTGGTTATGATGTCAATCTCAAGAAAATCCCTATGAAATAGACATCTTAATGGGATACATACCTTTTGATGACAAATGATCAAATCTAATGATTCGCTATTATCAATTCATTAACGATTGTTATGTTCCTTTCTGGCAAGGTAACAATGATCATGATGAGAAATTTGTATAGATATATCTAAAAATACAACCAGCTGGAGACACATGATGAAGCCCTAGAGGAAACATGATGGAAATTGCTCCATGGAGACATGTTCAGGCCCCATATTCATTCTAGTTTGCTTTGTGTGTAGGTAAGAACCGATGCTCAATTTATTTTTGGGATAACACTTGTCTTAATAATGTTTACAATTCTTGGTTTCCTTTCTCCTTCCAATTTTGGTGGTTTGATGATAGATATGGTTCTATTATTGGTGTTTATGGTTTTTTTTCTATTTATTCTTTAGGCCGTATGTATAAGATGTTTAAGGGCACAAAATGGAAGAAAAATACACTGAAGACTACTTTTATGTTTCCTGGCACTATTTTATGCATTTTATTCATACTGAATGCATTGATATGGGTTAATTTGGGTAAAATAAACCTAAAATTGAGGATCCAATAAAAATAAACAAAACTCCTAAATAAATTCTAGAACAAGATTGGTAGATGCAACACATTTTTTATATACTAATTGGTGGCATCTTGCCTTTTGGAGTTGTTTTCATTGAGGTATTTTTCATTTTGAATTTCATATGGATGAATCAATTATCTATATATTTTGATTCTTTTTCATTGTATTTGTTATCCTTCTGATCACTTGTGCAGAGATCACTATCGTTCGATGTTATTTCTAGTTGTAAAGTAAATATTATCATTGGTGGTGGAGAGCATATCAAATTTCAAGATTTCTAAGTCCCTTACAATTCAACACGTCTTACAATATGTCAAATGACCATGTAGGACTCCAAGAGAGGACCAAATTATAAAGCTATGTTAAAAAATTGCCTAGATCATATATTAATTCTTGTTACCAGTGAACATTTTTTACATTGTGATGTCAACTTTGATACCACTTCTCAGGCTAGGATCTTGAATAATTTCATCAACTGCTTATATTTAATTTTTAGAAAACTATATATATATATATATATATATATATATATATATAATGTGGCCTTTTCTTCAGATGTTTTCTTGATTGTGATTGGAGTACATAAATGAAATTAATGTTCTCACAAGTTTGCAAGAGAGTTTATGTCACTTATATATGTACCATATAGAGTTGAATGGAGGTGCATGTGACATGTTTAAATAATGGGTAGGTGCAAAGGGAAATAGGCCAATGAATAAGCAGGCTAAGTGAATTTATTCGAGGCATTTTTTCAAATAGTTTAAAGGCCTTATTAAGATAAAACCTCATGGTAAATGATGAGTTTGGTTTATAAGTGTTGTATATCCATGAATTCAATTGGTAGGTGTAAACCCACTTTCAAAACATTGCCCACATCTTCCCAGTTCATGCTAAGTAAATCAACAACATGTGGTATGGTCATGAGTAGGCTAGATAGAATTCAATGAGATATTTTGTTAAATAGTTCATGTGCCTCCTGCCATTGGAACCATATCCAAAGGCCATTTCAAATATTCAACAATAGAGGGTAGTCAACTAGGCATAAATCTTGATGAAAACATTTTATCAAACAACTTGCATGTCTTGGGCACAAAGACATATACATAAGTAGTTTGATGAAACATCCATTCTCTAGAAATCATTTTTGGACTATGTTAACAATGTATGTTGTACTTCAAATCTTGTAGATTGTGAAAATTTTCTTAGAAGGTTAAGTCGATCAATAGGAAAATAATCAAGAGAAAGTAGCTTAGCAATTGAGACTCTATTTTCTATACTAGTAGATTTAAAAGAATATTATAGAGAGGGAACATGAAAATATTTCAACCATTCCTCATTTCTATTTGGGTACAAGGAAGTTTTAGGTGGGAAGGCATCATGATTTTGAAGGAGGATCATTACATATACCCATATTGGGTGGGGTTGATATTGAGATCTCAAGGAAGTGGCTTTGTGTTACAAGGCCTGTCAAATTTCAAGGAAACAGGTTGTTTTACACAAATAAATATAAACAAATATGCACATATTATATGAAAATAAGGGGAAATTATTTTGAAAATAGATTTTTTTAACATGTAAAGAGGATGACATATGCATAAATTAGTTGCACATACATTCATGCCCAATCAACTATTTCATTACACGTAGGGATTGAAGAAAATGTAGTGAATGGGATGGCTCTCTACTGTTGAGAATCTTCATCAACCCAATTGATGGGAATGTCATGCACCACACATCAATTATTCATCTCAATAGGGATAATTCTTATGTTTCTTTTTTGGGAGCTATTCTTGAATTGGTATTATGATAGGTAGGCATAATGAATATGATACTTATCAATTATGAAGAGGATATCTTTAATTTGGCTCATGGAAACCTCTCTAAATGTTGTGACATTTGAATAATTGCTCATAAGTGTTTCAATTTTATTAAAATATCCAAGACATCAAAATGAGTAGTTTCAATTTCCTTGAGAAAAATGAGAAGGCATTATAGATGAATTTGATTTTTTTGAGGTAAGGGATGCAAAAATCCTAAGATAACAAAGAATAATTTCATAAAATTATAAGGCATTTGTATACTTTTATATTGTTTTCTAGATTCCTCTATTTTGAAACTATGTAACCCAATTGAGAGTTTTATTTTAGTCTAAGAACACATTCATCAAAATATGTAGAAATGTGCATAGTTCAAAAGTAAAATCAAAGAAGTTGTCTTGAAAAAGAATGAAAGAGGGTGATCAATAGAGGAAGAGGTAAAATTTTCACAAAGGGATTTGGCTCAATAACTCATGTTCATTCCCATATGATTGGGATAGGTGAATTGGATGCCAGTTAGCTAGATCATCATGTGAGAGTAGTGAAGGTTTACAGGGAGTTTGAGTAGGGATGATCTAACTTGGAAACTCATGTTCATTCCCATATGATTGGGATAGGAGAACTGGTTGTCAGTTGGTTAGATCAAGATATTTGAGTGCACTTGTAGTTTAGATGAGGCACATGTCACTGACATCTTCTAGAGTTATCTTGCATTCCACCAGGGAATATGATCCCATAGTTAAAGCCATATGTTTACTAAAATTTATTTGTACAAATTTCACTAACCATTTTATTCATTTCTTGTCATTTTTGTATATAGTCTTCTTTTTCATAATATCTTACAGGACTCCATAGCTCAATGGACAAGACAACATTTTCGACTAGCCCATAAGGTGTAAATTGTGGATTTGATGTAGTGGGTTTGACAAAAAAATAATCAACTTAATTACATTATTAATTATTTTATAATTAATTAATATTAATTAAAGTCATTAATGACTATGTATTTATGGGTCATTTAGTATATTAATTATTTTTATAATTAATATTATATGCAAATGTAAATTAAAAAGCCCATTTTAATATTGTAAATCTGCCTAAATAAAAATAAAATCAAAAGGGAGGCAAATATATAGCTTTTCATATTCCAAGTGAAGGAAAACATTGTACAAAAGGGGAAAATATAGATTTTATACAGGTTATTCTTTTTGGCAAGATTTTATAAAGAGCTAGCTACAAATTTATGTGGAGTCATGTTATTTTTAGATTGGAGTAATGAAATGCAAGCAAGCAGGTGAGACTATTTTGGGGTGTTTGTAGAGTTTAATGTCCTTTATTTACAAATTCTAAATTTTTATTTGTAGATGATGACTCCATTAAAATTTTATATTAATTTGATTATATTCAATCTGTGGTATTTCCAAACTTTGTAATGAAAACTCCTATATAAGCATTCTTGATGTCCATGAGTTTCTACATGTCTGATCTCATTAAAATATTAGACAAAGTGTGTTTATTCATATTTGTGAGGATAAATTGTGCTTATAGGCATGCTTTTTGTTCTCAAAACCCTTGATACTTCTATGCTCATTTTTGTGTGAGAGGAAGGATTTCCATTTTTGCTATTTATTCTCAAGTTATCCCATTTATTCTTTGCTTTATCCTGATGTGGGTTTCTCCCCTTTTCTCTTTTTATTTTATGTTTTGTTTTCTTCTATGATTTCAAATAACAAATACATAAAAACTCTAAATTATTCATATCTTATGAGGGAACTTCCCCTCTCAAATGCAAAAGAGAATCAACATTCTCTATGGTGATATCTTCAATTGTTGACGAGTTTGCTTCATTTCTTGTTAGATGAGTCAAAAATCCAAGGTGACCAAATTTTACACCAACATGAAGAAAGTCAAGAATTATTATTGTTAAGTATCAAATCCTTTTTTATAGCTAGATACACATAGATAATAAACATATTTTCACAATCCCTCTAGGTCAAAGAACTATTTGAGCTTGATTTTCTCCCTTGGAGTATTAGATATATAGTTAGTGGTCAATCATCAAGGGGGTGATTGAGGTCAGCTCAACTCATTACACTTCCCTCTTTTTTGTAGGTTTTATATATTTCAAATTATCTTAGGGTTTTTAAAGACAAGATAAGGAAATAAATTATTTTTTCATGGAAAAACATAAATCTCAATCTCAGTCCACTCAGTAGACATAGTTGCAAGAGGCATATTAAATCATATTTTGACATAGTCATCTAGGACAAGTCCACGATCAATAGACTCAAGAAGACTACGTTCCTATCCTCCTATAATGGTCATGTATAGAGATATATTATAATTCTTATTTTGATCTGTCACTATCAAAATCTTATTTTCTATGCATTTTTCTATTAGTCACTAGTCATAATCAATTGCGATAAGTTTGTGGTCAATAGACTTGAGCAAAATGCACTCTAGTATTGGTAGGGTGAACTATCCATGAGTAGTTTTAGATTCTGTCTTTGATTTTGAGCATGCACATTCACATCTTCTACCAATTTCTACTTTCGAACATTTGAAACAGTCAACATGAATCTATATTTTAGCTAAGTTCATTTATTCTTAGTGTTTTATAAAAATAGAACTTTTCCATATTTAACAATTGTCAAAATTACAATTTTTGATTATTATAATTATTTAACATTTTGATATCTATTTAATTTTACACTTATTAGCATCATAAAATTAATTTTATTTTATCAAAAATATGGTAACACATATTTTGGATTAATTAGGTCGAATGGTTCTTCAAATTTCAAAAGACACATCTATTTTCATTAAGTTAATTAACCTTCATTAATTAACTTAATATTCTTCTAATTATAAATTCTATAGATTTTGGAATTCTCCTATTTTTCTTAATTTATTAATTGAATTATTCCTCAATTATCATGGCAAGTGGTCAAATGATGATATCATCATGACATTACATAGAAAATTATTAAGCACTTGAAAAATATCAAGCAAATATCTTTATTTACAACCCATGCCTACTTAATGCTAAACATTAATTGTATTTTGCCTACAAAATTGACCAATGCTTAACCACACATCTTATATCACATCTAACGGTTAGAATAAATTCAAGAAATAAATAAACACAAAGACCATTTACCATTATTTTCAAGTCTTGAACATACAACAAAGTGATGCCATTTTTAGTAGCCTTTCAAACATCAAGCCTTCAAACCATTTATTTCATTTTCTTCTATTTGATTAATCACTCCAAAGTGCAAGGGGATATGATATCCGTGTGCCCATGCCATAACATTAACAAATATTTTTACATCTGGGCATAGACATGTATGTATACAGACTAGAATAAACATCCACGAGGAAGGTAATTATCTTGATGTACTTTCTATTTGCTTGTCTCTTTTAGATTTTGCCTAATCTAAGGACCATGCTTAAAAAGTTAGATTTGTTATTTTTTATGTTTGTTTTTCATACTAATAAGAATTAACCTCATTTATATTTGTGAGTTTACATTTGACACATTTGGTGGGACCATGGATCCCACAATCAATTTTGGAAGTCATCTTATTTTTTAAAAAATATTGGAGTTGTTTCAAGCCCAAATTTACAAGGTTTTACATGTCTTCTCACATATTATTTTTTCATAGAGTTGAATATAAATCCCTAGAAAATATTCACTAAAGGCCTCAACTATACCTAAATAATCTATGGCCTAGACTGTAGTCCCACAACCCAAATTTCAGAGGCTCGTTCGGGGTCATACAGATTCTGTTTTTGATCATTTTTTTAAAAACCAAATATTTTCTCATGAAATTTATTATTATGCAATTATTTCAGATTCAGGTTACATATATTTATCATAAAATAACATGAACAAAGATGCTAATTTGTTTGTTTTTAGGCTGTCCATCAAATAGACCATATTAAAAATCTAATTTGTTTGCTACAGGTTAAACTTGCCGAAGACAACATTATAAACTTTGAATTTTTTTATTTCAGGTTCCCATAGCTAAAGAGTGGTTAGTATTGACAAAAAAATCAAGTTTTTTTCATATTTATATTTAGTCTTTAAACAAATAACCAACACTTCAATTTAGTGCTTCTAAAATAATTAATTTTTTGTTATTTATTTAAGTGTTTTGCTTGCTTTGTTTAACTAAAAGAACATTTGTTGTATGTTATTCTCTTGTCCATTCATGGGGTCTTGAGAGTTACAAACAAATAATTTTTTCCCTTTTTTTATTTTGGTTGTGTGGGGTGAAGTTCATTGCCTTATTGCAAGTCCTTAGGGTGTGGTGACTGGGAGTTGATATACCAACATTCATACTAGCCCTATACATCTGATGGGAGATATAAATTATTGGCAAGTGTCATTAAGGCCTAGTGAAATTCTACATAAAGGGTTTTGTGAAAGCAATGGGTTAACTCCCAATGTTAATCCATTAGACATCACCATTGAGGAATTCATGGTATCTTCAATAGGGGATGTATCCCCCTATAAACAATCTGACACCTATATCTCTTCTTTTCTAGATTTGAGCCCTTTGGGGATATTCTAGTAATCCAAGTAAAACTATAAGTAATTCAAAAAATTTGGTAGTAATTCACTAAAATCCAATGGATGAAATGGTCATGAAGGGACCGAACCTTCCCACAAATAGCTTGATTTTGGATTAGTTTGTATGAGCCTTTTTTACTACAGAATATTCATTAATGTAAGGTGCAAAGGTAACAACCCCCATATATTTCGTTACATTTATGGACCTTTGAGAAAAAGGTGGGATTAAAATATCATCATAATTAAATTTAATTACTTAATGAATATTTATTTTTTTGAAATCCTCTCAAAGGCAAGTATATCAAAGAATCACTAATTGTGATGTAATCTTATGTTAGTTATTATAAATGAAACTTATGATGCTTGATTGTTGGTTTCATTATTGTTATCTCCAAACCCATTTGTATTCAAAACCAAATCCAACAACAAGTCAAGTCCAAAACCAAAGTTCAAAACATAGTCCCTACCACACCTACGAGGTGAGGTGATACCCTACCCAATTTTTAGGTTATCTTTTTACCCCATCTTAGCACTATGCTGACCACTATTATGATATTCACATGGTACCATAATACTGTCCAATTGAAAATTGTTCAAATTAGGTCTATTTGGACCCATATCTAGTTTGGAATCAATTGTTCACATTGGGTCTCTTTTGACCCCATTCCTATATTAATCCAATCAAAGTCAAATATGGTTCATCTTGAACCACATACCAAATCAATTCTATACCAAATTGCGTCAAAGCCATATAAAGTTCACCTTGAACCATGTACCAAACCAATCAAATCCAAATCAAGTTTGTCTTGAACCACATACCAATTCTAATCCATTTTATCTTAAACCCCATTCCAATCCAATTATGTTCATATTAAACCAATTTTTAATTCTAATTCCAAATCATATTAACTTTAACCAAAGTCAGTTCCAAATCCAAATGATTGGAACAATGCCAAATCTAGTCTATTTCAACCAAATCCAATTATTCCGAGTCAATAACATTCTAATTCAAACTAATTCTTATCTTTACATTCAATTTATCACACCTTTTGATTGGGAACAATGAATTTATATCATCTATCTTTTCTTTCATTTGAATTTTACAAGCCCATTCTAATTACATTAGACCAAGACTGCCCTCTTTGGGCTATTTTCTACCAAGCCAATTCTTCCCTCTTTGGGCCAATTCTACCAAGCCAAGACCACCCTATTTGGGCCAATTTCAAAAACCAAGGCCATGCTTTTTGGGTCAATTTCAAAAACCAAAACTTCCCTCTTTGTGCCTATTTCAATTACATTAGACCAAGATTGCCCTATTTGGGTCAATTTTACCAAGCCAATTTTGCACTCTTTGGGCCAATTCTAGTAACCAATTCCTCACTCTTTAGGCCAATTATATCTAAGTCAATTCTGATCTTTTTGGGACAATTTAATTTTGAACCAATCCCATTACATATATCCTTGCTCAAGGACATCCTTTCTTCCATCTTAATCTATGGCATTTGAAACCGATTTGGATGACACCTTATTCAAACAATACAAGAATGTCATCATTTTACAGCTCATAAAAGAGGGAGCCAAACTCTCACCTAACTTTCCTATATACCAATTACATACCTTTGTTCAAAAATAAGAAATAACTATGTTGAATATGAATCTTATAGACCCACCCCAACATAACCACATCATCACTTCTCAAGTACACTAGGATGGTTAGCTCTTCACTAATCAGCTCATGATTACTTTAAAGACCTTTATAGATACTAATTTATTTGATGATTCCCTATCTACTTGTCAAAAACATGATATAATATTATAGCCACAATAAATACAATCATTGCCCCTCCAAGGGCCATCATCGATTGAAGAACCAAGTGCATCCAAGTCTAATAGATATTCTATCAGGATATGTCATGATCCCCTTCCCAAGAATGCTCATATACATCTAATTCCAAAGAAATATCAAGATAGTCAACCAATACTCAACATTTTTATCGAATCACCCATCTTTGACCAAACCCAAACCATTGTTGGTCCACTTCTATTTGACTAGGGACCTCTACTCGATGCAATACCCATATTTGATGTGTCCAAATTTGAAAGGACCATTATTATTGAGAAATAACTCATTATTAATCTATTACCAAACATTCCCCATTTTATAAAATTCCTTCATCCCAAAGCCTTCATTTATAGGAAATAAGTGAAAAGGGTACATGTGGATAAAACAATTCAAGAGGCCATTTTTGAAGACACATATACATTATAAACATGTTCCCCTTTATAATCAACATTATTGTCAGCATATACATAAGGATTAGGTTTTATTTTAGAACTAATATTAGAATTGGGTTCCATTTTGGAACCATTATCGGATTTAACATCAGATTCAAAATTAACTTTAGTCTCAACATCATATTTAGATCCCCTTGAGTCAGAATCAACTTTAGATTTAGAATACATTAGAGGATATTGCAACATTGGATATACATTTTTAGTAGATCCACTTGAGTTTGAATCAACCTTAGAATCAAAATACATTAGTATCTATTTTGACATCAGATACATAGTCCTTGTATATCCACTTGAACACATTTGTGACCCTTCTATGATTTTTGATGACATTTAATTCAACATTGAAATAAGTTATCCTAGTAGCCTCTATGAGGATTGTGCTATCTTTTATCTTTCCATTACCATTACACATACCTATACCATTAGCAAACCTATCCATTATATTAATATACCACTACCCACAAACACCTATTGGGATCGACAGAATCAAACATTGTTGAACTTCTTCCATGGTGACATTCTAGTGGCATAATTTATGGGGAACTAAGACAACATTCAAGTTTAATAACAATATCCTAGTGAAGCCTTGTTTGAGGTACTAGGGGATAATCAAACTCTAAACTCAATTTATTCTAGTGCTACTTTGTTTGAGGTGTTAGATGATAATCATAATCCTTTAGTGAAACCTTGATTAAGTCGCTAAGGGATAATCAAAAAGAATTATCAACATCCCTTAGTGAAACTTTTTTTAAGGCAATATTGAATTATCCAAATCATAAAAATCAAGAATAATTTATTGGTGAAAACCTATTCAAAGTGCCAATAACTGAGCCAATTAGTTACTCATTACTTGATGAAGACATTATTGAATTCAATATTGGCCCCAACACGACCAAAATCATGTCAAATCTATAATCAACAATAATGTGTGTAATTGAAAAATCCCAATATTCACTTATCCCCCAACCAATACACATTCCATTGTGATCCTATCACTCTTTCAAATCCTATATCACATTACCAACACATATCATTTATCTAATGCCTATCCTTATTTGCCCTTCCTGACAATACTCTTTTTCAAAGAAACTACAAATCCATCTTATCTATAGGTTTGAAGGAATTTAAATCAATGGCCAACAAAATTCACAATAGCACCAGTTTAGTCCACATCAATAATAACATCTTAGCAGATCAATTCTTTTGAGAAGGTATTGGATAGACATCGAATATGGTCTATATTATGCATCTCATAATCCTTCATTGAGTTGAGATTGTAAAAATACAAAAATAAATAAAAATAAAAAGAATTAAAAATATAAATAATTCATCCAATGGTGAAAACCACATTTTTAGTACCTTGGTCAAGTACCATGATGAAACTAGGTTTCTGGTGTCACACGTAAATAATTCATTGTTTGTAGGTATTTTGATACTTGGGGGTATCCATATCTACATTATATACCATTATGTTCAATCCATCTTGGTCATTACAACCCATTCCATTTTCATTCCATTTATTTTGGCCATTCAATCTTATTCAACCCAACCCATTTTATTGTGACCATCAGTCTTCCCTTCTTAATCTTATTATAGAATAAAAGGCATATCGAGACATTTTAAGGAAACATTTTGGTTTATTACCCATGTGACCCTTTGACAATTGGAAACATTTTGTCCTCACATGATATGGTCCTTTGAGACTCTTAGTCTTTTCCCTCACTGTCATCCATTATTATCCAACATTATCCATTAGTCCTTCATTCATTATTTTATCCCATTTGTAAGATGAAATATAATGGCTTGAGGTTTGTTTGGACTATGTAAGCAGTGCTCAATTTTTAAGGTTATCTTAAACACCCTTTTTCCATGCTCTCATCATTATGTAAGCATTATATTCCATTTTCTTGCCATTTTATGATCATTCAAGATTACACTCTTGCTGTTTCAAGAGTTGAAACTTTCTACAACTCTTAATTCTCCATTGAGAAAATGCCAAAAACCCAAAATATTTGAAAACATTTTGGAAAAATATTAAAAATTATAAAAAGGGCTTAATATCTCTAGGAGATATAAATCCATAAAAACTCAAAAATGTTTGTCTTGTCATAAAACTAGTAATTATCCTTGATTTTAATTGAACCACACATTTTAACTATGATAACAATATCTCCCCATATAGGGAAATTCATTATTTAATCCAATCCTCTTGGTCATCTTTGATTGCATCACATCATCACATTTTATTTGATCAAATCAAAATAATTGAACATTCTGGTTGTATATATGCTCATTAGGATGTGCATCTCCAAATGAGCATGTAACAAAAGAGTCATACACATTGGTCTATCATTCTTCTCATTCTTATTAATCTATTTTCACTTATTTTTCTCATTCCATTTTCTGCCATTTCTTGGGAGAACTACATTAGCCTGAGGTCTATTTGAATTATGTAGGCAACATTCAATATTAACCATTTATGAGGTTAGCTCGATCACCCTTATTTTGTTATTATTAACATACATATTTTTCCAATATAATCACATCATTATTCAATCATTATTGTATTCTTCCAATCATCTCTTTCATTACCTCTGAGCATTCTCATGTGTCTATTTTTATGTGGCTTATTCATTTGAAAATTACTTATACCATCGCACCCAAGTTTTGTTACAAACAATCCAGTTGTACTTAAACAAAATACAATATTTTTTTTAAATTTATTTTTGAAAATAAATATTCTATTGAAATCATAGAATCAAAATATATTATTGCAACAGATAATCATTAAAATTTCAACTTTAATTCCTAATGCAACATAAAGTATTACAACTTCATGAAAGTAAATACATAATGACACAACTACAACTGGTCTCACAATAAAACAATGATTGTTTATGTACAATAATAATACATTTACAAATTAAATAGGCATTTAGCCTTATATAAAATATAAAATAACCAGCTCTTCATATCTCGAGTTACACCAACTCATGTATTTCAAATAACCTCAAGTGTTGTCACTAAGAATGTACTATAGTGGGGGAGGGAGAGCATCATCTGAGTGCTTTTCCACTCCAACCATAGACCAACGATCCCCTACACTATCCTCTATTAGGGAATGGCCCTCCCTTCATGGATAGGTAGATAAAACAATGCAAGAATCTAGAATGAGACATGCTAGTATCCTATGTGCTGTAAGATTCTACTACATGACGTGTATCATAAAGAAAAACACATTTCTATAATGATATCACATAACATGCAAATTAAACATATGAATGGACAATGTTAATCTAACATTACTTTGGCCAAATTTTTTAAATAACATATGATCATCCAGATTGCTCAAATTCATAACACATCACTTGATCAAGTTATCCATACCTAATATTGGTGATGCTAACCAGGCTTGAAAAATCCATCTCACTGTCTGGATAGTATCATCAATGTGGGCCCCATAATATACATAACAGATAAACAATCAAAATCATAAGCTCACCATCCGGGTATGCTAATCTAAGGATCATAATTACATACATGCAATATTTGGTATAAATAAATATACATTAGCAAAATCATACCAACCGAGTATGATAACAAAGGTCTATATTAACTAAATTATAATAGATATTTTCAAAGCATAATCCACTTTAATTGCACAAAATAAATACATTAAGAAAAAAGACCTTTCATACATTTCCTAAAATGATTAAATTTGGGTTTTAAAATACCAACAAAATTTGGAAGACTCTAATAAACAATTTTCTCTTGATTTTAAAATAACACAAAAATATTTAATCACCAAATAATAAATCAAGTACCTAAAACATTTATTAGATTTGTCTAATTAATACCCACATAAGCCCTTTAGTTTTATAACACTAAATATAGATTTTTAATATAATGTTTGACTTATCAAGTCCACAACGATGCTAGATTTAATCAATTTGCCATTATATATATATATATATATATATATATATATCCAACCGAGTTTATTTGATTTCTCTTTAAAAAGAAATATCATTATATTTAAATCAACTAACACTTATTCCAACGATCTCCTTTATATATATATATAGGATCGTTGGAAGAAGTGTTAATTGATTTAAATATAATGATATTTCTTTTTAAAGAGAAATCAAATAAAATCGGTTGGAAAAATCTAAAAGTATATATATATATATATATATATATATATATATATATATATATATATATATATATATATATATATTCTTATTATCTAATTGGCTCAGTCTTTAATCTAGAATATTTTATTCAATGTAAATTACCAGTCAACATTTTAAGACAATTTCCCAGATAATTTAAAGCCTTGTCTAGAATGAGATTCCAATTTGTTTGGTCTATCAATTTACACACTGACCAATATAATAACACCATATTTTATTTGACTACAAGACAATTTCTTCATATTATATATATATATATATATATATATATATATATATATATATATATAAAAGAGAGATTGTTGGAATAAGTGTTAGTTGATTTAAATATAATTATGTTTTAAAAAAAAGAGAAATCAAATAAACTCAAATGGAAGAATTTAGAAGTATATACATACATATATATATATATATATAATATTTAAATGGCAGTATGTAATTGATAAGTCAAACATTATATTAAAAATTTGTATTTAGTGTTATAAAACTAAAGGGCTTATGTGGAAATTAATTAGGCAAAGCTAATAAATGTTTTAGGTACTTGATTTATTATTTGGTGATTAAATATTTTTGTGTTATTTTAAAATCAAGAGAAAATTATTCATTAGAGTCTTCCAAATTTTGTTGGTATTTTGAAAACCAAATTTAATCATTTTGGGAAATGTATGAAAGGTCTTTTTTTTCTTAATGTATTTATTTTGTGCAAATAAATTAGATTATGCTTTGAAAATATTTATTATAATTTAGCTAATATAGACTTTTGTTGTCATACTCAGTTGGTATGATTTTGTTAATGTATATTTATTTATACCAGACATTGCATGTATGTAATTATGATCCTTAGATTAGCATACCTAGATGGTGAGCTTATAATTTAGATTGTTTATCTATTATATATATTATGTGGCCCACATTGATGATACTATCTAGGTAATGAGACAAATTTTTCATGCCTAGTTAGCATCACCAATGTTGGGTATGGATAACCTGATCAAGTGATGTGTTATGAATTTGATCGATCTAGATGATTATATGTTATTTAAAAACTTTGGTCAAAGTAATGTTAGATTAATATTGTCAATTCATATGTTTGATGTGAATGTTGTGTGATATCATAGTAGAAACATGTTTTTCTTTATGATACACGCCATGTAGTAGACTCTTACAACACATGGGGTACTAGCATGTCTCATTCTAGATTCCTACACCATTCTATCTATCTATCCATGACGAGAGGGCCATTCCTTGATAGGAGATTGTGTGGGGAATCATTGGTCCATGATTGGAGTGAAAAAGTACTCAGATGATGCTTTCCCTCCCCCATTGTAGTACATTTCTAGAGACAACACTTGAGGTTATCAAAGATACATGAGTTGGTATAACTCGAGCTTCAAAGATCTGGTTATCTTTATATTGTATATAAGGCTAAATGCTTATTGAATTTGTAAATGTATTATTATTGTACATAAATAATCATTATTTTATTATGAGACTAGTCGTAGCTGTGTCATTATGTATTTAATTTCATGAAGTTGTAATACTTTATGTTGCATTAAGAGTTAAAGTGGAAATTTTAATGATTATCTATTGTGATAATATATTTTGATTCTATGATTTTAATAGAATACTTGTTAGCAGAAGTAATTTAAAAAAAAATTATTGCATTTTGTTTAAGTACAACTAGTTTAGTTGTAACAAGTTTGCATTATTCCTCTCATCTTTAATCTATGTAACAGGTTAAATCCTTGAGCTAATCAATCAAATAAATTACATTGATCAATGATCTAAACTAACCTACTAGAGAAAATAATTTAATCAACGATCAAATCGACCTTACTAGTGTAAATCATTAGTCAATCAATACCATCATTTCTTCTAATTCTAAGCTCACATATTTCACCTTGTTTGGGGCAAGTCAAGTGTGTCGTTTATTTTGGGATGAATCCTACTCACTTCCCCCCACCTTGGGTGTTATTTAATTCTATTATTTTCAAGCATTATAAATCAAAGCATGCAAGCATTAGCTTAGGTGGGTTAATTTTATCCATGAGTTAATTTTTTCCATTTTGGCTTCTGCCACTTTTTTGAGAGCCCATCCTTGTCTTTTCATCCCTGCATGCCCTCTCGAAGGTGCATCATGGATCACTAATTATTTATTTGTATAATTTTATAAACTTCTTATTAAATATGTTTTTCATTATTTAAATTTATGTTACTTCATTTGTGTCTCACAATACCTTCTTAAATAGGGAAAAATGTTGACACTTAATTCTCATCATTCTCATGTTGAAATTACAATCATAATCAATTTCTTGCAATAATGCACAAATCACTGAAACTTCTAAATTATTCCGCACACTTAATGTGTATATTATAATGTATTGGGGCATCCCTAATTGTGGAAATACACCATACGTAATCATCATCTTCTCTTATTTCATCCCAAGTCAAATTATGATTGTGTAAAAGATGTTTTGGATTAATTAGGTTGGTTGACTCTTATAATTTAAAAAGGCATATCACTTTTCATTAAGTTAATTAACCTTCATTAATTAATTTAATTTTTCTCTACTTGAAAATTTCATAGATTTTGGAGTTTGACCATTTTCCTTAATTATCATGGCAAGTGGCCAAATGATGACATCATCATGATAACATTGATAAATATCATAAATTATAACATCATCATGACATCATTGATAAATATCAAGAATGATGACATCATCATGACATCATTGATAAATATAAACAATGATGCCATCATCAATGAATATCAAGAATCATGACATCATCATGACACCACATAGAAATTTGTTAAGCACTTGCAAAATATCAAACAAATATATAAATTTTCAATCCATGCCTATTTAATGTCAAATATTAATTGAATTTTTCCTACCAAATTTTACCAATGCTCCACCACACATCTTGAATCACATCTAATGGTTGGAATCAACTCAATAAATCTATATATACAAGGGCCATTTACCATTATTTTCAAGTCTTGAACATACAATGAAGTGCTACCATTTTTAGTAGCCTTTCAAATATCAAGGCTTCAAACTATTCATTTCATTTTATTCTATTTGATCAATCAATCCAAGGTGTAAGGGCAGACACTACCCCATGTGACCACACCACAACATTGACAAATAATCCAATCTCTACATCTAGACACAAGAATGTATGTATATTACCTAGAAGTGGCATCCTTGAGGAAGGTAATCATCTTGATGTAATAAATATTTTCTTGCCTCTTTTAGATCTTTCCCAATTTGAGGACCATGCTTAAGAAGTTAGATTTTATATATTTTTTTATGTTTGTTTTGCATACTAATGAGAATTAACCTCTTCTATATTTGTGTTTTTACACCTCATGGTATATAAAAAATGCTCGAGTTTTATTTTTCATCCATAAGAAGTGTTCGACCATTTATGTCAGGATCCTACTCCTTAAGATCACAATTGATTACCTTTGTATAAGCAACTAAACATGAAATTAAACCAGAAGTAATATGTAACTAGAATTCAGAAATAGCACATAATACGAGAGACAATACAATCTTGTATTAACACTTTTCCAGAAGGAAATACAATGAAGAAATCTCACCTTCCCACACCTCTTGGGTGTACAGTAATTCTCCCTCAAGAGTTCTCTCTCTCAATCAATTACAATCAACAATCAACTCAATAACTGAGTTGTTTCCTCCACCAGTCAGTGACAATCAACCCAATGGTTGTTGTTGCCTACTGCCAGTCCACCAAGTACTCAAAGTACTCCAAGTAGATCTCCCTAATCTTTCTCTTTATTGTGTTGCAGATATCCTTGATCTTGCTACCCCACAGATCTACCTGACCTTGCACACACACACCCGCAGATCTAACTGATCTTACTTACCATGTAGATCTCCCTGATCTTGCTACCTACAGATCAACTGATCTTACACTTAGAAGGATCTTGTCCTTGCCTTTGTAAGTCCTTCTATCCTTCTATCTTAAAATATAGCCCCATGGGTCTATTAAATAGATCCCAAAACAAACAATAATTAGAAACACAGACTCAAAACTAAAATTAGTTTTTACATGCAAACTGACTATTCGTTAAACTAACTATTCATCTAACTAATAGTTCTAAAAATGCACAAGCGACCGATGTTAGTTCCTGTCTGTCTAGAGATGACCAACGTCAGCCGATTCCTTACCAATGTTGGTAGCTTATGGTCTACTCCTGACCGATGTCGATTGGCCTAACCAACATTAGTTATTGTGACACTCAACAACCTCCTCCATTTGCATACCTGTGAAGCTTGTAGCTCCACAACCTAATAATCTCCCACTTGGAGATAAACAACTGCACTTGTACCTATACCTATACATCATCTAATTTTGTTTCCTAGCTTATATCCCTCTTCAAGTTCAATCTTGAAGACCAATAGAAGTTAAATGAAGATTCAACTTTTCCTTTGTTCTCGACTTTGTTAACATTTCTACAGGGTTCTTATCCTTGCTAGCCTTCGTGACTGAAACAACCTTCTGCATCTCTGAAATCCAGCTAACCATCATACCACCAATAGTGAACACATATCTTATGGTGCTTCTCCTGTCATCCAAGTCACCTGCCATATCCAAATCTACATACCCATGTAGAGAAGTGCTTGACCCTGCATAGCATAAATACCTGCTGTTGGTCCCTCTCAGATACTTGAGAATCCACTGAACTGCTTTTCAGTGCTCCTTTCCTAGATTGGCCATAAACTTGCTGACAACTCCCACTACTTGGGTAATATCAGGTCTAGTACTCATGTACTAACCTCATCATGTGATTTAGGACACTGTTTAGTGAACTGTCCAACCATAGGTGTGCTAACCGGTTCTACATCTTGCACATGGAACCACTCCACTACCTTATTCACATAATCCTCTGGAGACAAAATCAACCTGTGACTTTTCCTATCTCTAGAAATTCTCATGCCAAGGATTTTTGCTCCTCTTAAATCCTTCTTGGCACATGTCTGAGCTACTTTTACCTTGAGCTCAATAATTTCCTGCATGTGTGACCCTGAAACAAGCATATACACTACATACAGTAACAGGATAATGTAGCGACCATTATCCAACCTAGTAAAATAAACACAATGGTCACATTGACATTGACTAAATCCATGCTTTGTCATAAACCGGTCAAACCTATACCACTATCTTGGAGCTTGCTCAAGACCATATAACCTGGTCTTCTGTCTCACTTGTCCATTCTCTCCTTTCTTTAACCTAAGAATCCATTCATCTTTCAATGCTTTCATCCTGGCTGGCAACTCTACCAAATCTCCCATTTGGTTCTCTCCCAAGGAATCAATTTCTTTATTCATGCCGTGCTGCCACTATTTCCTAGATTCTACATGCATTGCCTCTTCAAAACTTCCTGGTTCTTCACCATCAGTGAGAAACATGTAGTATAAAGAAGGAGAATAATGAATTTGAGGCTTACTTACCCTTTCAATCCTCCATATGGGCATTTGAGACTCCTTGATAGCTTGCTGTCTACCCAAAATCCATTTTAACAGTGACCGATCTTGGTCACCTCTGGCCGACCTCAGTGTACACTCGATTGATGTCGATTCCTCCTGATCGCCGATGTCAGTTCCCTGATCGACATCAGTGTCCACCTGCCTGACATCACCAACTTTGGTCTGCACATGATCGACGTTGGTTCCTACCTGATCGACATTAATTTTCACCTAATCGACGTTAATAACTGTGTTTTCCTGTGAGTGATGATTTTTACCCGTGAGCTCATTTTGGATCATAACCTTGTCCAAATCAACACTACCCTACTCAGAATTATTCAACCTCTTGAGCTGATCTCTATCCATCATCTTCTCCTTGAAAACCAAGGCTTTCCAATTCTTAAGTTTGTCAAAGACATTAGATTTCCTCTTAAGAACATGCATTCCCTTCTCACTCATGTGACCAAGCCTACAGAGCCACATCTTTGCATCTACATCTAAAGTAGATAAAATAGAAGGAGAATTAGTAATACAAGTAGATAGATAAAGTGTACCTACTTTCTTACCACATGCTAATTCAAGTGCACCCTTGGAAACTTTCCAAGATTCTGCTGTGAGAGTTAATGTGCAACCCTCATCACCCAACTTTCCTGCAGAAATTAGACTCCTCTTCAGGACTGGGACATGCATGACATCCTTCAACACCCATGTGTTTCCTGTCTGCAATTTTAGCTGCACTTTCCCTTTGCCAACAATTTGACAAGGCTTACCAACCCCTAAATAAATCTTTCCAAAGTCTCCATGGACATAATCATGGAAAAATACTCTATTTGGGGTTGCATGGAAAGAGGCATCAGAATCTAAAACCCAAGATTCTACTTTATCCAAGGAACATATAAGAGCATCCCATGCAATAATACCTACATCATTTGCTTCTTTATTTCCTTCATGCTGATCTTCTACCAACCAACAATCTTTCTTTACATGCTCTTTCTTTCCACAATTCCATAATTGATAATTCTTGCTATTGAATTTCTCCATTCTTAGTGTACTTTCTTCTGTCATTGCTTTACTCCCACTCAATCAGAAACCCCTGAGAGTGACCTATAATCAACAAACACTAACCTTCTTTGAACCTGGCTCTAATAAACCTTCAACCAAGATCTGATACCACTTGTTAGGATCTAAGAGCAGAAAGCTTTGAGACCACTTGTCAGGATCCTACCCCTTAAGAGCACAATTGATTACCTTTGTATAAGCAACTAAACACGAAATTAAACCATAAGTAATATGTAACTAAAATTCAAAAATAACATAGAATATGAGAGACAATACAATCTTGTATTAACACTCTTTTAGAAGGAAATACAATGAAGAAATCTCACTCTTTCCACACATCTTGGGCGTACAGTAATTCTCCCTCAAGAGTTCTCTCTCTCAATCAATTACAATCAATAATCAACTCAATAACCGAGTTGTTGTTTTCTCCACCAGTCAATGACAATCAACCCAATGGTTGTTGTTGCCTACTGCCAATCCACCAAGTAATCAAAGTACTCTAAGTAGATCTCCCTGATCTTGCTCCTTGTTGTGTTGTAGATATCCTTGATCTTGCTACCCCACAGATCTACTTGACCTTGCACACACACACCCATAGATCTAACTGATCTTACTTACCATGTAGATCTCCCTGATCTTGCTACCTACAGATCAACTGATCTTACACTTGGAAGGATCTTGTCCTTGCCTTTACAAGTCCTATCCTCCTATCTTATAATACAGCCCCATGGGTCTATTAAATAGATCCCAAAATAAACAATAATTAGAAACACAGACTCAAGACTAAAATTAGTCTTTACATGCAAACTGACTGTTCATTAAACTAACTATTCGTCTAACTAACAGTTTTGGAAATGCACAGGCGATCGACATCGATTCCTATCTGTCTGGAGATGACCGACGTTGGCTGATTCCTGACTGATGTCGGTAGCTTTCAGTCTACTCCTGACCAACATCAGTTACTGTGACACTCAGCAACCTCTTCCATTTGCATACCTGTGAAGCTTTTAGTTCCACAACCTAACAATTTGTTCTTCTAGTGCATCGGTAAGCAATTAGCTCTAAGAATTTACTATCAATATACCCTAAAGATGGGGTAGCAAGGCTACATAATGGTGAAATACTTCATAGTTAGTGACCTTTGGGCCATGTTAAATATTTCATGACAGGGATCAATACATCTAAGAGCCTACAAAGTAAACACACCTAGACCAGTTACACCCCTTAATCCTTCTTATAAATTTCAAAGTTTCAAATCATGGTAAAAAGAAAGGTAATTGCTTACATCTTTTGAAGTTCACTATCACATTCTATAATACTTTTCAAACTATTATATAGATTAATCATATATGTCTATTAATTAAATCCAAATATCATAAAATATAAAATACATAATGTACAATCTCAAGACTTCTTTAAATTCATTATTATTGCAATATCCAATCCAAGCTTTTACCTGTCACCACTAGGCACTAAAGGGAATGCATGAATTAGTATGTTCATCATGCCCCTAAACCTTAAGGTTATCTTAATCACCATCTTACTCCTACTATTATCCAAAGACTTATATTAGATTGTAATTTCCATGATATCAACACTAGATGAGGGTGGATACCTTATCTGCTGTGGCAAAATTAAGGTGGTCAACATGTTCCTCCTCAACTCTCTCCACCTCCCACAGGTAAAGTAAGTAAATCTAAGGGATATGATATCATATCACCTATGGAATACACTAGCTAAAACATATATTTTAGATTTATTAAAAATATCAACAACCTATAAAGATATCTTATATGACCTGTTGTGTGATACAACTCTCCCTAGTGATACACAACTATAATCATTTGCTTCTATCATGAATAAAATCAAGGATGTATAAAATTTCATCACCTTTAATAATGAAAACTTACCTCCTAAGCACATCATAGAACAAGATGTTCCACTATTCATTCAATAAACAATCATAAAGTGTGTTTTGGCTGATAACCATTTAGGAGTGAATATTTATAGCTCTAATGCCTTACAATAATTGGGTATCGATATGAATAACATTAAAAAATAAGAATATAATATAATAGGATTTGATAATATTTCTCATCAAGTACTTGGAGCTATCACATAGGATTCACTAGGAGGTTCATAGTGCCTATTACTTTTTAAGTCATGCCCAACCAATTACACAAAAAATCACTTTTGGGGAGACCTTAGATTCATGCCATGGAGGATATATCTTCTACATTCCATAGATGTGTAAAATTAATACATGATGGATATAAATATACTCTTATAGTAGATGATAATCCTTTCAAATAGTTCAAAGTGACTCAATCACAACTTGATGATCATTCTATTATACCACCTACACAAACCATCACACTTGATCGAGTACATATGTATGAGGTAGGTGAGTCAAGTATAGAACATGAAAAATCACATATAACATGAATTAAATAAAATACATAAAACACTACCAATTTTTATATAGTAAGAGGATAAAGTTAAAGATCTCCCTCTTTTGGCTAATTTTAAAGATCCAAATTGTATATTTAAAAATTGGTATGATTGTAATGGCGATAATATACAAAACCAAATAAATGAAAAATGGTGCAAGATAAAATTCAATCCTGTTGATCTTGAAGAATAATTATATCATAATTTATTCACACTTTTGGGAGTCAGAACATATCAAAATAATTCAAATATAGTAAACAATGATAAATTGAAAACAACTATGGAGACATAATCATTTAAGGACAAAGGAAAGGCTATGGTTCAATATGATCAACATAATCACAATTATTACACCTATTAAAATATTAATTCACAAAAAAAATAAGAAGATAAAATAAAATAATTATATCTAAGAATCACATCACTTGAATCCATGATTTTAAATACTTATAACTCCTATCATGCTACACTTAATGGTGCACCTTCTAAAGTGCAATCAAAATAAGAAGAGAAGTTAAAAAATAAACAATTATGAAAGGAAAACATCCAAAAGTAATAACCCAAAAAAAAAATTGTAAAATAAAAGGATACAAAAGGAACAAGAATAAAAATAAAGGTTAAATTAAAAATAAATGTTACATAAAGAGAAAGGGATCAAGATGAAAAATAAAGTTTACTTAAAGAGCAAAGGAAACAAGATGAAAAAGAAAGGTTACATAAAGAGCAAATGGAACAAATGAAACAGAAGAAGTTAATATAAGAGCAAACACTAAATGAGAAGTTGAAAAAATAAACTCAAGATAAGAAATACATCATCTTCAAAAAATGGGTTTCTTACAAAGGACATTTAAAAGTAAGACAAACTAAATAAGCCTAATATGGTTCCAAAAGCACCAACTAACAATAATTATTTATATTTAGAGACTTTGGTTCTTAGCATCCATATCGATGGAAATAAATACATCAAGGTTGACATTGCCTCTTTTCATGAGGTCAATATATGTATCATGATACTTATTTAATATATGGGCTAATATAAAAAATAATTAGGTAATATTACCGAGTCAAGCCTCAATACTAAATTTGATCAATTGAGTTACTAGTAATTATTGATTAAAAAAATCATTCTATTATATTTCACATTGACCCTACCTTAGATCAATGAAATGAAAAATCATGGATGAGAACAATGGGGAAAACATGGGCAAATAATATGATTATGTCACATTCGAGCATATAACATCAATGATTACAATATCAAGAGCGGATGAATATATCAAGCAAGAGAAAATAGAACAAAATACTTCTTTAACTATCATCTAAGGAAATATAGTTAATAAAATCACAAAAAAACCACATGATATGACACATTCCAAGAATTTAAAGACACCAGGAAAATTAGTAACACATTATGGTGTAGTGGGATTTACATATATAAATAGAAATAATGATCAGAAGGAAATTCCATAATTAAAAGACCAAGGAGATGATTATTATTATGATTACACATAAGATTGGTAGGCCACTTCTAAAAAAATTATACCTACACAATAATGTCCCATCCCAATTAGAGGTTTAATACAAAACATAGATGGTGCATACATATGTTATGTAGTAACTCCATGGGAACATTCTATAGACCAAGTCATCAGTTAAGCTCTCATACTTTTTCCCTATACATAGCTTCCTCATATCACTCATCCTTTTTATTTTTAGTCTTATAGCCCTTGCATTTGTTCCATTTGGTCTTTGCCTATTTGATGGTATATCTCAATCTGAACATCATGGCACTCATCCTATAACACACTTCTTTCAAGCTAGGCAATTTGATCATTCTTAAATACCAACTCGCACTTACTTTGAATCTACATTATTACATATTACATGAGCACATATTGATTCTTTCCCACTAGGGGCATGTAGTTGATTATTTAAATATATGATATAAAGCTACATTGTTGAAATACACACATATCACCATGCTATCACATCTAGTATAAACTATGCCTTGACCCATGTTATGGATTGTTCATACATTATTTTATTTTGAAGCCATGTTACTTTCCATTACATATATATCAAAAATAAAAAAAATAAAAAATATAAAAATATGAAATATTTAAAAATGACAAACATTAAAAATATCTTCAAAAGTAAAAAATAAGGACCTAAGCATGACAAAACTTATATACTTCTTTACATATGTTATTTATCACATATTTTGGTAGATAACATATTATTTTTTATACAAATGAATTTTATGAGGTATATGAGTGTGATGGACATACATTATACATGGATTCTTAGATGTTGGATTCATTTCTACATAGTGGCTATGTTTATAATTTGGGCATACAAATTCTACAAGTTGCATTATAATATGTTATATATTTCTATGATCTCAAATGACATGTTGAGCTATATATCTTACAAGTGTCTTACTATTTGGTCATATTTTACATTGTGCTACATGAATATGATACTTTTTTATAATATGACATTGATACATATGAATGTAATATATTAGTTTTCACTTGTTCTTTTTTCCTTCAATCGTGTTTAATTTATTGCATGATAAGATAAACATTGCTTGCTTATTTTTTGTGGCCCTTGGCCCTTCTATGAAAATTGATTGAACAAATCCATGCTATTTTTTATTTCCATGTGCGACATTTGAACATGTATATTGGGTGTGTCCCTTGGCCTTATAAGTGTAATATTTTCTAGTGTGACATTTGAATAAGTCCAATGTTTCTATCCCTTGGCCTTATATGTGTAATGTTTACTTATATGAATAAAATTTGAACACGTCCCTTATATGTGACCCTTGGTAGTATTGTGTGACATTGTTTGTTGTGATTGTGTGTTTGTTGAGCTTCATTTGTGGTGCCATGATACATATCATGCACTTTTATTATGTAGTCTATTTCAGATATGGTTAATATTGACTAAATTTGACTTTGAGGTCAAATTGGGGCACCCCTATTAAAAAAATTGATTTTTTAGGCCTATAAAGAGGTAGAATGTATTGTCATGAGATGTTTTATAGGTCATTTGATGTCAATTAATGTTTTAGTAGCTTTGGTAAATTAATTTCTAGGTCCATTTATCTTTTTGGGTCATTTAGAGGTCAAAATAGGTGCATTTAATGCTTTATATGAGTTTATTGGGAAATGTGCAAATTAAAAATGCTGATTTAATATACCATGTGTCCATAGAGGTCTTAAGAAGCTGAAAAAAGTGTCAAATTTTAGGTTATGTAGGAGAAAGGGTAGTTTTCTTGAGCAAAAGAGAGATTTGGGCATTGTACGACCTCCTTGGGAAGTGTGCCACTTGAAAAAAGTTGAAATGTGACTTTTAATATTTAATAAGCTCATTTATATGTTTTAACTAATCTTTAAGTGTCATTTTGAGGCCAAAAATATTCATCTCTCTTTTTACCCTTCTTGGCATAGAGAAGTGACTTGTAGGTTTCCACTTGGTATAACCAGCAAAAAGGGTCTCAAGTAGAAAGATTTTGGGAGGTTGTTTTAAACTAGGAGAAATTAATTTACATATATGAATTTTTTAAATTGGTCAAGTGTGCTTTATGAACCATCATTAACAAGTTGAGCCTCTAAATTTGCTTGTAAATCTATGAACCCTACAGGTTTTGATTCATTCTGAGCAAGTCCATAAAAAATAGTTGCTAAGATTGTTTCCAGATGATGTTAGATATGTCCCCTTATTATTAACATTAATGGTTTCAAATTCAAATGTGTTTGGATGGTCTAATGAGCTCACTTTATAGGATGATGCACCATTTGGTGTTATGGGTAGTTTTCACCATTTTTAGGAGTTTTGTGCTTTGTCAATAGATTCAAAGGGTTATGTTAGATTAATAAACATGTTTTCAAAGTATCCTAAACTCCCCTTTCAGATTTCATCCAAGTGTACTTTATTCTCATAGTTTCAATCTCATTCTCCATGCCAATCAGTCATTCTAGGAAACTCATGCTTATTTTGTTCAACATGTTTTCAAGGAGTTGTCACATTGGGATAAAGGTTATTCATCTTAATTTTAGACCTCCTTAATGGAAATCATGTAGTGGAAATTTTTGATATTGATTTGAATTTTTGTAATGCCATTCATCAACCCGTTTTGTTCTTTTTCACACTCACTATCCACTCACAACTTATACATACATACATGGGCCTGAGATGACATCATCAGAGCCTTGATATTGGTTTCATTTATTTTGAGATTTGAAAAGTTCATGTGAATGTTTTGAGGGAATATTTAGACCCTTGAAATCAAAGGATGATGCAGACTGCCCATTCCATGATAACTTCCTAAACTCACTCTTTGTGTGTAGGAATGCTCATATACAAGTGTATCAACAAAGCTTTGAAAGTCTTATGTGGAGGTTTGAAAAATGGAATAAATCTTTTTTATTGGTTTCCAATATGCAACCTGATCATTTTAGACTTGTTCAAAGTGTCAAAGAGACAAAAGAGGATGTAGACCAATATGATGAAGCAAGGACTGAGTTTTGGGACTCTACCCTAAAAGCACCAAACAGAGGTCTAGGGCCTTTTTGATGGTTTCAAACAATAGGGTGTAAAAAGAAGTGAAGCCCATAGGTGTGTTGGTTTTGAGGTCTCTATGGAAGAGAATAACATTACACAAAGTGGAAGCTAAGAGAGTTAGTGAAAGGTAGAAGTTTGAGGGTCCTAAGTTGCTCATAAACACACTAAATCCAGACAGTGATATCTATAGGTCTAATGTTAAAAGAGGCCTTTTCCATCTAAGTTACATAGTGGCCTTGCCATCATGTTCAAATGTTTTAAATAGATGAAAGGAGTGTTATAAGCTAGGATCACGAAAATAAAAGATGATTTACAATGTGTTTACCTCCCACACTCACCCTCAGTCTGTACACTTTGAAACTAAACATCTATAGGCAAGGGTAAACATCTCAGTCTCACTAGTGACCTTAACTTGATGCCTGGTTAGTGTTTTAGGACTCTAAATAGGTGAATATTGGATAATATATGAAAGTTTACACTTTAGAGGATCTAAATAGAGTAATTTAGGTATCAATATGACCAAGTTCAAAAGAGCTTACATCACCTACATGAATTATCAGATAGGGGTATCCCAATTTTAACAAAAAAACATAGTTTGTAGACCCCAAGATCACATAAATGAGTCCAAAGTGAAAAAATAGGTAATTTACAAATTAAATAAACATTTTTTGACCTCAAAAGATGTTTTAAGAGGTTTATGAGCACTATGAACAAGTAGATAGAGTCAATAAGACCTACAAGCAGAGTTGTAGCTAGGGCACCTAAACCTGTATAATGTTTTGGAAAGTCTACACAAGATGATGTTATTAAAGGCCCCTAAGGAGAGATAATTTTTGGATGAAAATTATTTGAATTAAATATATCCTCCTACACTACAAATAATCTCCAAAGAACTAAAGCACACCTACAGTTGGTATAGGGCAGAGTATCTCATGACAGATAGTAAGATGAGAAGGTTCTTAAGTGAGGATCTAATGGTAATTAAAATTGAAATCATGAATTTATAACATGTATTAAAGGACCTATAAGGTATTAATAACCCATATACATTACCTCTAAGGTCTATGCAAACAAAATAACCTACAATAGACCCTAAAGTACCTTAGTCCAGTCAATGCTAAAACCCAATCTTGAAGATGCAAGGTTTATGTAGTGTATGAAGGGTGAAGATGGTATGTGAACTTGAAGCCTTATTAAATTTATCAAATATAGTTTTTATAACCCATTTTTTACATGGGAAATAAACAAGGAAGAGCCTTTTATATTGAAACATACAGTCTACTTGATGTACCCTGCATAGTTTGCGCTCCAAGAAGTCTATCTAGGAGATTGAGAAGATTGGAAGGTCTAGAGAAATTAAAAGGGGATAAAATTTGGTATAAAATATTCAGATTATTTTGGGAAGATAATAAAATATCAAAATTATCTAAATAAATAGGAAAAGTGCCCTCTATTTTATCTTAGATAGAGGGCACTTTTCCCTTGCACAAACCTTGCATTCTTGATAAAGGAGGTAGGAACATGAAATATAATATTGGAGAACCTTGTATGAAAGTTAGATGAGTTTAAAAAAATTCATAAAAACATGTATAACCAAGTAATAAATATGGAAACCAAATAGGGCACCCTACACTCCTAAGGTTGCAGTCATGCATGATGGGCATTCCTAGGTCTAGAAGCCAAATGGAGGATCATATTCATACCTAACCTTAGAAAAGATTAAAAATTGATTAATTAATGTTAATTAGGTATAATTAAGGTTTTAAAGCTATTTTATTCAGATAATCTACCAAGAAATATCATTTTGAGCTAAATATGCAGGTAGGCCTATTTGACATGGCTAGACCTAGTGTTCAAATGGGGGTTCACCATCACTTATAGCATGAGTTAAGATTTAAAATTTGTGAAAAAATGTTAATGTGGCTAGTAAATAGGTATTAAAACTCTTGGAGTGAAAATAAAACTATAATCTAATCATGTTTGGACCTTGAAGCAAAATTTGGCTTGCAAGAAGGGAGAGACAAGCTCGAGAGGTTATTTTCCAATGCTCATATCTTTCATGAAGCTATGAATGGGAGACATAGGAGTTAAATGGTGTTATCAAGGGTATTATAGGACATATTTTTGGAATTTTTTCTCAAGTTGTATGTCCCAAATTTATGAACAATCGTTAAGAGGTCAAACTAGCCTAAAACCCTTACAAACCCTTGCTAGTGACTAGTTTGGAAAAATTGAATTATAAATATGGTTTAGGGGAATGTTTAGCTCATTAAAATTATTTTAAATTGTATATGAATTCCCCATGATACTCCAAACCTTTTTGGTTTTATCGAATTACATGGATAAGGTACAAAACATGGTTTTTCTCACTATTTTGTGTGTTGCGTAGGATATAGGAAGAGTTAAGAGATGAAATTTTTTTTTGGAGAGAATATTGAGAATTTTAATAACTCCTAATATTAATTTAATTCCATAAAACAATTTATATGTTCACCAAATAGGTGATTCAACTCAGCCAGTTAAATCTAGCATATTGGACAAGCTAGAGAGAAGGGAGGAAATATTCAAGTAAAGTGATTTTAAGGTGCCCATAATGATTAAAAAGACATGTAGGGTATTAAAAATTTAAAAAACTACATTTAATGTAATTTAATGAACAAATAAAGACAAATTTTAAGACAAGTGTGCAAGGTGTATGAGAAGGAAGTTTCTTAGAGTGTAGGTGATGATGGCTCTCTTCCTGATGATTTCAAAAGACTAGACATACAATAAATGCATGGAGATGTGTTTATAAGATCCTTCCATTCGATTACAATTATTTTAACTGATCTTTATTAGTTACAAGTCACTCAAATAGACCTAATCATGAAGGTAATTTTCTGTGCAATAAAAGGAGTTTTAGGCCACTTTGCAAGAGTTTGATGATTTGAGATGACACTTGTAGCTCTTTATCTTGCATATATCACCCCATATATATCTCACATGCACAAGGAACTTATTTTATTATCTTGGCAAGTGTCTATTATGACTTTTGGAGTTCTCTTCTTCTCTCTCTCTCATAAGTTATATACGAACTAACCTTTTTGGCTTTGTATTGGATGCTCCACATGATTATGGTGAAGCCCTACTTATTTTTATACATTTAGATCAATAAAATTACTAAGTGTTACCTATTATATGACTTTTCATAGTGTGTTTCATTTGAATGATTAATTTTTCTTAAGTGACAGTCCTGTTTCCTTAGCATGTTAGCTCATTCTTACAACCTATTTACAGTTGGAAAACTTATTCTTACAAGGCATGGGAAGTGTTTTGGGATATGTAAAGGATTAATTGAGATTGTCTCTTCATCAGTGCCATTCAAGGCCTATTGTCTAGTCGTTCTAGCCTAGATGTTCATCTTGACCTCACAATGTATTATTGATGTGAGAAGTTGTAGATTAGAAGAGTGTATGTTTGGTTTGTTGCTTGGTCTCAAGTGTAATATGCATATGGTTGGATGTCATTAGTAAATTTGGTGTATCAAATCTATTAGTTTATCTTTGTTTTTAGTTTCTTTTTCCCTTTTTACCCCCCAAAATTAGTCTTAGTTACAATCCATAGTGGTACATCAAGGGAGCTAGCCCTATCTAGAGACTCGCCTCATTCCTTAGGCTACCCACAAGCCTAGAGGTGATTCCATTGTGCCACTTGGATGAGGGGAGCCTTGTAATCTCCTCAAAGTGTGCATATCCAAGTGACAACATTTACTTTACTACATGCTTCATTGATAAATATATCTAGACCTAACACTCATATGCCTCATATTAAATATGTTATGTACAAGTTTCAATGACAATTATATTACTATGATGGCATAATACTACATGATTATATATTTATCACATGATATAGTTAACTCTTCTTTTGAGATGAGTGAATTTTAGGTTACATCCCTCATCTCAAAAGGGGGTCATCATCATGAGCTTGTCTTAGAAATCTAAACCTACATGAACAAACAAAAATCAGATTTGGGAAAGAGTACATGGTTCAAAAATATAGAGTACTAGTTTTTAAAGATTTAAAGTAACATCAAAATTAGATTCTATAATAAAATACAAGTTTTCAAAGCTCTAAAGTATGAAAATATCATATTATATAAAATATATTCTATAACATGTAATAGGTTTTCAAATATTCAAGGAGAATTCAAAAATAAGATACAAGATAAATATTGCACATTGATATAGATTCTAAGGGTCTATGACATGCATATGCACTCACTTTTCAAAATAATCAAAGTACATAATCATACATTGCATATGCATTGATATATTTAATATTAGTTAAAAGATCAAAGTTATTTCTTACAAATACAACTACAATTAAGTATACAGGTGCATGACATTTTATATCACTTGGTACAAGATTTAGGGGGCATGATACTTATTCATGATTATGCTTGTTCAAAGATCAAAGATCAAAGTTTAAAGTTTTAAAGTTCAAAGGGCATGATTTTTCATGCACACATTTTCAAAGTTCAAATTTATACTTGTAATTAGAATATAGATCTTTTTGCAACAATATGATTTGATATGTTATGGGTAATGTATGTCGAGGTCCAACAATGCTAAAAAACCATGACATTACTTTTGGTGAACCCATTGTGTAGTTCCATATTCTATTGTGGGTGATTTACATTCAATTATAGTGACACTCAATGACCTTAACATAAATTCTAGTTAACCCAACATGGCTTCAAATTTTTGGATTTGTACATTGGGTACTATTCCCTATTCATGAGAGTTGGAAGCATGCATCTTTTCAATTCTAGGCTTGATTGGTTATTCAAAATTTGGACTTGATGACTCTCAACTTGCCATTGGTTAAAATTATCTAAGTGATTTAACAAGGGTGAAGAGAAAATAGATTTGATAAAATAAAATGAGAAAATAAATATTACCACAATCCTTAAGCTAAAAAAATATAAAAAATTAACATACATAAAAGATTACATAATACACACAATTTCACTTGGTAAAACCATTTCAGGTAAAAACGCCAGCAATGTAACTCCTTCATTTTATTAACTCATCCATTTATAATACAATAATGCTCTACTTAGTTCTATTTTTTTCCTACTATATGTGTGAGTATATACAGGTACATCAATAGGTAATCGTCAAATCGATATTACAATACCATGGGTACCAAAAACATGGGCTATATAAAATATTAGCTAAAACCACCTAAATATATACCAACTTGGTCCTAATTTTTTTTGGGTTTCAACCTCAAACCCTCTGGGGGCTACCCACCCCTAGACCCCCATCCCGATGAAGGTGAATAGGCCCCATTCTAGATTTATAGTCTAGTAGAGTGTAAATTATAGAAATCATACAACACATTTCCATCAAAGGAGACTTAGTTTTCCATCATCAGTTATAAGTTACAAGGCTATCTATTTTCACCTACATATAAGTGTACTCATTCCTTGCTCTTCTTTCAAATTTTCAATTTTCAAAGTTTAGCTTTTTTAAAATTTGAAATGGACAAATGACTGTTTCATGTGTTACTATAGGGTCTGTTAAATTTGAATGCCTTTCAAAATTAGAGTATCACATTGAAGATAAAATGTGTTATACAAACTCAGATTCAAAATCTTTTTCCTTATTTAGTGGTTTATTTTGATTTTCTAATTAAATTCAATAAACACTAAAATATTTGAAATATTATTCATAGTAAAAAATATATGAAATATGAATGTAAGATATAGTAGATTACAAAAATAAAATGAGCTATAAATAGTAAATTTACAAATAAATATATGAACATATCTCAATTATGACTTGTGTTTATTGTGTAGGTAGATCACTGATGTAGAACTAACTTGGAGGATATCTGAAGTGTGTTGTGCCTAAAAATAGAATCTTCTAATGCACTGGGACATGACTGTGCTAGGGTAGACAAGAGTGCACTATAACCTTATTTGTTTACATGTGGCCATATATGCATTGACTATGTGGGTTTTTTCTTGTTCAGGTACCTATACCTATCAAATGTGGTTTACTAATTGTCTATGAGTGATAAGTTTTCACATGGTCATGCTTGTAATGTTGAAACCCTAGTTCCTACACATAAACTGAATAGACATCAAATGCTAAGGGGGGTGTTGGGTAAGGGGAATATCCAAGATATAATTATAAAACCATGTGTAATTTGAGTGATACCTACATATCCCAAAGGGCCTTAGGCTGATGTAGTTATCCCACCTAGAGTGAACATGTACATTTTGATATTTGCACTATATGGATGTAGCTAGTAAATTGAATTAATTTTTTGACAATCAATACCATTGAACTATAATAAAATATCTTTAGAATTGGCTTACGACTGATATAATAAATCATAACTAGAACTAGGAAGAATAAGTTTTTTTTTTCAATGTGTAGTAGCTTGTATAGAGAGTGTATTTGCAAAATTCCAACTTCTAATATTAAGTGTCCTTGATGTGTTTATATATTAATGTATTTGAAATATTTCCATTAATTAACTTTGATATAATCATGAGAAGGTTGAAATTAAGTGTTTCAAATTTGAAAAGTATGAATTAAAGCATGTGAAATAAGGCTACACTAATGGATGAAGCTAGGTTGTGGCCTTGGTTGATTGAGTGTAGTCTTGTCCCAGAAGGACAAAGACTATTGGAACTTGGTTGACATGAATATGTAGGCAATATAGGGATGTTTGATATTTTAAGTTAATAGAATAGTGAAGGATCTCATAGATATTTTAAGTTAATAGAATCGTTAATAGGTTAAATAAGGTAAGGAGGTCAAAAATTAAACATTATCAAACACTTAATGGTTAAATTTGAGTGAATACATTCCCTAACCCCCTTATTATAGTGATACAATGAAATGGAATTAATAGAGTAAAGGAGATGTGAACAATAATTTGTATACATACTTTGTATTTTGATTTGAATATTGATTCTACAATATGCCTTAATGCAAAACCTACAACAATGCCATTGGATGTAATTACTATCCATATTTGAAAATTAAAAATCTAAAACTTTAAATTTGAAATGTGAAAAGAAAGCAAGGAAATAATACAATTGAAAGAGTATGAAATTTAATTTCCATGAAACTTGAAAGTGGATAAGTATGTGTGCCCACTTGTTGAGGCATTTATATAAATGTTGAACCTGTGGAAAATAAAGAGTGATAAAGTATCAATTATGAAAACTAATTAAAGCCCTCGAGGTGAAAGATTATATGCTCCAACTCTCATATGAATGTGTATATTAATTTGTAGAATAATTTCAGTAGAAGAAGGGGTGGATCCACCAAATGTGGCTTGGTATAATGTACACTCACACATGCACACACGCACACACGCACACACGCACGCACACACACACACAAGTTTTATACTTTATCACTTGATAACACTTTCTCGCTTATGGTAACTTATCAAGTTTCAATCTCTCTGAGTGTATGCCTTAAAAGGTGCACCGAGAAAGGGGTGGATAGAAAATTGATGTTTCTCAAGATTGCTATAGATTTGTATTATTCCTACTATTAGTCTAACCTCCTTAAAGTGTCTATCCATTTAAATCCTATTATGTCTCCCTAAAATATTAAAACCTTGAAATATGGCTAAGTCTAAAATATTGAAACCCTAAAATATGGCTAAGTCTAAAATCCAATAAGACCCTCCAAAATATAGAATTTGCATTATAGATCCTCAAGGTCTGAAATCAATCTCAAACATCTTGAAAGTATAAATATAAAATATAACTTAAGTATAAAAAACTATATGTCCATGTCTATAAGAAACTATATTTATACTACCTATGTCAACAACATTCATGCCCTTATCTAACTCCCTAAGCAATCTCCCTTCTCAAATAGCCCCTAACTAAGAAAAACCCCACTTTTCCAACTATGTCAACCCACACATATGTGGTCAAACACTAACCAAAAACCCACTTTTCCTACTATGTCAACCAACATATATGCAATTAGACACTTTACACACATTTTTACTACTAAGTCAGTCAGGTTAAGCTTGTTAGAAATGTTGAATCTACATATTACAGAACTAGGTTGGACCGATTGACCTAGTTCAAGGCCTAATGACTACTTTTCCCACCCAATAAAAATGAGCTAGTTGATCTCGTTGACTAAACTTATGGAAGGGTTTAGGGTTAATCCTTAGCTAAAAATATCACCTTCACTTCAATTAAATAGAGAGGAACATTAATTTTTACATTATTACAACTCAAAATTATGTTATTTCTACACTTGAGGAGTCATTGCTTAAGGTTTTTAGAATAAAATAATCTTATATTGTGGGAGATTCTTGGATGCAAAGTAGGAGTCTTTTAGTCTAGAAATGATTTTTATAGTGTGATCCTTACAAAGCCACAAAAAACTCTTTTAAAGCACCATTATCTAAGGGAGATATTGAGGGAAGGCATGTTCATTCAAGGTAAGTATTCCTAAATTTTACTCTTCCATTTGGTAGATAGATATTGCACAAAGTAATATGATGAATTCTTTACTCCTTGCTTAGTTTACCTCTGCATTGACTTGAGTAGAGTTCTCTTTGCATGTATTTATTTCATTTGTTTAACTATCCAAAATTGTGCCATAAGCTTTAGTGAGAAGTAGATTAAATTTATTTTATGTATTGTAGGCCTAGCTAGGGTTATTTCATAGTATCATTTATCTAGAGGCTTTAAAACCCTCTCCTTTGGTATTATGTAGTAATAAATCCCTTGATTAGGTTTAGCAGATACAAATTGGTCATGTCTTGATATAAATAGCTATACAATGAGTTTTTTTAGTAAAATTACCTTATTTGATCTTGAAATTCACTAAGTAGAACAAGTTGTAGATCTATGCTAATTCGTTGCATTTATTCTAGTGAACCTAATGCAAATCTAACCCTTGCCTTTTCAGTTTTTGAAATCATAGTAAAATAGATCAAGCTGATTAATCAAGTTTCATTTTATCAATACAAGTTTCTTCCTCAACTAACTAGATGAAGCTTGTCGATCTAGCCTTTTTCTCTATTTATATGTTCATAATCTACAGTCAACTAGATAAAGCTAGTCAATCTTGTTAAATTTACCAGTTTTTAATTTTTAATTTTTTAAAATTAGATCATACTGGTCAATCTAGTCTTATTTTCCTATTTTATAAAATTTCACTCATAGTCAACTAGATTAAGCTAGTCGATCTTATTCAGTGTATCAGTTTTATTGTTTTAGTTTTCAACAAACTAGGTCAAGCTGGTCGATCTTATCTTATTTTATTATTTTTTAGTTTTTATCTTTTTATAGACTAGATTGACCTGGTCAATTCTATTTAACCATCATGTTTTGAATATTTTTGTCTTTGTAAGACCAAATTTTTCCTGGATGACCCAATCAATATAACTTCAACACTCTCAATAATATAACTAAATTGACCTGGTCAAACTTATTTGATTTTTTTAGGTTCACTCTTACTAACTTAGTAATTCATTTTTTTTAATTATATCAATTTGTCATTCTTGTTTCTCAGTAATATTAATCAATACATCAAATTTTCATTCTTTTTTTTTAATTTTTCATATCTGTTAAAATTATATCACACAATCAACTAGATCAAGCTAGTCAATCTAGTTTATTTTGGCTTGTTTGTTATTTTCTTAGAATTCAACTAGATCAATATGTTTGATCTTGTTTATTCTAGGCTATTTTTTAGACTATTATTTTTCTTTCCATAATTCAACTAGATCGATTTGGATGACTCCATAGGACATGGCCAACCTAGTATAATTTCATAATACTATTTTTCTTCCCATAAATTAACTAGATAAACTTGATCTACTCTATACGACCTGATGTGCTTAGTTCAGTAGGTGGACAACATAGTTTGTTTTTGCTCTATTTTGTAACACAATCTAGTAGGTGGATAACACAATTTAATAAACTAATAATTTCATAATTATGGCTTCTTTTTATCTTCAAATTAGTCTAGAACATGACATAATCAAATATTTAACTCACTTATATTATCACTTTAGATGAAATTATTCAATTTATTCCTTCATGTCTCCCTAATTCCAAACCAATTACTACATCATGCAACCTAAATTTTACATCCTCAAGGCAAAAATAATGTAATATGATTTAAATTACTTACCCTAGTACTCATCCTAATGCCAATGTTGGGAATCCTATTCTACCCAATTCTCTTACCAACACTAACATTCCACCTCCTACCAACACTAAAATTCCTACCATTGGTAATCAAAATCTTCCCATTGATTCTACTCAACTTATTGATCAAATATTTCAATAAATGACCAATATACAAATCACTCATATAATCAAATGATGTGAATGCAATCTCATGTATTAAAAATGGCTAGTCAACCACCTATAGTCATCATGACTCAGCTAAATCACAATTTTGTCCCTCCTCTTAAAGATGCCAATGTGAATCTCATTCCTTAACCTCATTTGCATAACAAAATTCTTAAACATACTCAAAATGAACATTTATCTCCATTAATTTTATCCATAAATATTTATCCAATTATTACATATGATGGAAATATAAATCCTACTATCTTTCTTAAAAGCTTTGGCAAGCTCTTTAAAGTGTTGGTCCAAATTAACAATTTTGCTACCACCATCATCCTAGCCAATTTTTTTTTAGAGATGCACTTGAATGGTAAAATAAACTTCCTAGACATTCCCTCACATAATTAGAGGATTTAGTTAATGCTCTAGTGAAGGAATTTAAACATAATAACCTTTCCAAAAATTACCTCAACCACTTCATCAATGCCGAACAAATTCCTAACGAGTTCACTCACACTTTCATCAAATGATGGAAATCTCTAGCTCAAAAAAGGACCATAACATGAATGATGATAATATTTTAAAATTATTTTTTACCACTCTTACATATCTTCAATGCAATTTTAGATGTTTTACCCTAAAATTTTAGAAGAAGCCTTAGACCAAGCAAAAAGGCAAGACTTTCTAATGAGTCAATTTGAATCACCTTAAGCAACTACTAAGGGATATTTACAATAATTTTATCATAACATTGATTCATATAAGGCTCTCCAAACATCTAAAATAAGCATCCAATTCAAACATCCCTCCATTGAGTCTATAAGAACTTAAGAAGAAATTTCCACCCTATAAACCCATGAGCTTTGATCCTTCCAAACCTCCTCCAAAATGGTACAATCTTGATAATTTTTATTGGTGTCATGATATGATAGGTCATTCTCATGAGACTTGTCATGATATTCATGAATTACTTCTTATATTCTTTGCTTGGTCTGAATTTGAACCCTAATACTCTTATACAATACCATTATCAAGACTATATTCAAGCATCACAATCCCAATCTAAATAATCACAATCACATCAACATCACTTACATAATGATAAAAAAATTACCCCATACTTCCACCTCATCCACTAATGTTGTCCAAACCACAATTAATACTTATTACTACACCAATAAGGAAAGGATATCTAACATGAATAACTTCAAATGGGTGGTTGCATCTATCAAACCTGAACCTCTTAGGTAACACCAACCCAAGGACTACCTAGTTAAAATTCCCACTCTAAAGTGCATCATAAATGGTCCTCCTTTACCTTATATACCCATTGAGACCTCTCCTACATGTCTTATGTAAATTTTAACATCCTTAAAATTCAAATATCAACACATTTACCTATCTCTAACTACATCAAAAAGCCCAATGTAATTCATTCTAATGGTTAAATTTCACCTCACCCCATACCACATGTTGGGGCATCTTGCGATGCCCATCCACATGCCACTTCAGAATTTTGGGCATCTTGTGATGTGCACACATACATCATACTACCCTTTGGGGCATTGTATAATTTCCACTCTTCTTCTACATTTCATAAAAACAAACAAATTCAACTTTAATAAACCTTCCAAGACACGTAGGCTTGTATTTCACATGCTTATATTTGATATAGACATTAGTATAGATTTTTATTATTATTCCTGTCTCATGTTTCTTAGTTTTTATGTTTTTTAATTTAATTTAGCTCAATTTTACTCACACCATTGTTTCTTTTAGGTTATTTAGTTTTATTTAATTATACTAGCATAATTATTTCCTTTTCAGCTCATTGGTTTTATTTCATTTTTTCTTTCAACCTTTGCTTCCCTTATGGTTCTTAAGTATCGCTTTAATTATTATTATTTCCTATATTTTAATAATTTTTGCCTTAGTATATTTATGATTATTTGACCATTATTTACCTTCCCCATTTCTTGGGATGGTCATTTACCTCCCCCCTCTTTTGAGATGACTACTACTTTCATTAGCACTTATGTTATATACCTTGTAGGTTAGTATGAATTTCTTAGTGAAATACTATCAAAGAATAGCCCCATACCTTTAATAACACTATTTTACTTCCTTGTGATCATCTACAAGAATATTCATCATTGTATAACTTATTACATGGATGGATCTCTCATGATCCTCATATTTCCCTTATTTCCTTTTATTAGAGGCACACATAGGTTAGTTTTGAGATTGCACAGTTACATGTTGGTAAGTCTAGGAATATTTAGACACCATGGTCTTTAGGTCCTTTTATATAGTGACAAAGTGTAAAATCTCATGTTTTTGTCACTTATTTCAATAATGATTGGTTTTATGAATCTGTATGGAGGAGGGATAGAAAATGCCAAAAGAGTTAAAAGCCAAATTATAAAATAAACAAGAGGCAATTATTAAAAGGAAAAAAACAATATTAAAATTCAAATCACACCAAAAAATGTAATATTTATTTGGTACTTATCCTATCTTAGTCTAAGCTCAGATTCCAAAGTTATTTGCATGATAGAGTTGAGGTCCATTGGGGTACGGTTGGCCAATAGACTAGGGTAAGAGGTCTCATTATATCATATATTTATAGTGCCACCTACTTTCTCACACAAGTACCCAATCTTTGTAGTAGACTAAATACTCTGTAAGGGGTCCTAAAGAATGAGGAACATGTTGTGGAAAGGTAGGTCCATTTTAATTTTCATGCATATAGTCTTAATGGGATGATATATGTACTTTAATTATTAGCCCAAGATTTGTGTTCATTAGTCAGAGTGTCATAATTCTTTGATGTCAATAATTATTAGCCTTGCTCACTTATCTAATGTGTCTCATTACTACTAAGGATGTTCACGTCACCCATGTGACACCTCACATTCCTTATTTACATTATATTATTCCCATTATCCTCTTGTTTGATATTTATTTTAGTTGATCACATGCTTGATCACATATACCTACTTACACCTCTTGGTTTATAGTTTGTGAGTTAAATTGTAATACCTTAGATAGGACCAAGTTTTCTTCACAAACATCCCTTCATTGTATTCTTTCCACACCATCTCATTGTCATACTATTCATGCCATTAGGTGGTTATGCTTTCTTACATCATATTTTATAACAAGAACTAAGTTTGACTTGTCATCCTTTAGAGATTTTGATTTTAATCTATCCATCATATGATTATTTGATTTTTGTGGACTTCATTTATCATACATAGGGCATTTGACATGTTTACTTATTTTTATTCATGCTTTATTTGACATGCTTCTCTTCCATCTTGAATTACACTTAATTTTAAATCATTTATGCTTTCTTTATCTTTGATGCGACATGCTTATCTTAGATAATGTGGCCTTTCACTTGTTTATATATATATTTGTTAGAGTTTTATTACATTGATATTTAATTTACTTACAATGTTTTACATGTTTCCCAACGTGATTTAGTATGTTATACATTAATTTTTGACATTTATGTTTTACATGCTTTCCAATATGATTTAGTATGTTCTACATTCTTGTTTTTCATTTATGTTTTACATGGTTTCCAACGTGATTTAGTATGTTATACATTCCTTTTTATCATTTATGTTTTACATGCCTTTCAATGTGATTTAGTATGTTCTACATTCCTTTTTGTCATTTATGTTTTACATGCTTCCAAATGTGATTTATTATGTTATACAACCATTTTTGTCATTTATGTTTTACATGGTTCTAAATGTGATTTAGTGTGTTCTACATTCATTTTTCATCATTTTTTCATTTAAATACTTGATATTTTGGTTATAACCTGGCCTTAACAATCCTAACTTGCCAATTTTTCTAATTAATTTAATCAATTTTGAGAGTTATTCATTATGTATGCACACATTTCTTGTATTGTTAGCCTTATATATCTAGGGTTTCTCAAATATAGGTATTACACCCTCCATAATCAAGACTAAGATATTTGCATGAAGTCATTCAATATAATGGTAATCCAAGGTATGTATATGTTACTTTCAATTAAATTAAATTCATTTCATTTCAACATTAATTTTAGTACTTCATTTTTAGTTAGTTCAATTTTCGTGTATTGCTATGTTTTTTCTCAAAGCACCATCACATGTGACACTTTCATGACATGTGATGAGCTTCAGGTAGGACATATGTATACACACAATATTTTTATAATTTATCACTTATTGAAACTTTTTTTCTTGTCAGAACGTATTGAGTTTCAATCTCTCTAGTGCATGCCTTAAAGGGTACATCAGGAAAGGGGTGGGCAAACCATTAGTGCTTCACAAGATTTTTATGGCTTTGTATCATTCCTAATATTAGTCCAACCTTATTAAAGTGTCTTTCTATTTACCTCCTATGATGTTTACATGAAATCCTAAAATCTTGAAATATGGCTAAGTCTGAAATCCTAAAACCCTAAAATATGGCTTAGGCTGAAATCTAATAGGACCATCCAAAATCTAGAATTTGCATTATAGCTCCTAGACATCTAAAAAGACTCTCAAACATATTTAAATTATGAATATAAAATATAACTTAAAGTATAATAAACCATATGTCCATGTCTATAATAAACTATATTTATATTCCCTGTGTCAGAACCATTCATGTCCTTGTCTAACTCTTTAAGTAATATCCCTTCTCAAATAGCCCCTAACTAATTAAAAACCCACTTTTACAAATAGATCAACCAATACATACACACTCAACCATGTTGAACCCAACACCCCCCCTCTTTCATAGGAAATGAGGACCCGCCTTTTTTTTAAAATTTGGTCTTTGATTTTGGTAGGATAGTGTTAATACTGCATATATTTATGGAGTTGGACTTATCCTTTTGGGTATTTTTGAAGTAGAGCCTTTGAAAAATCATTTCTATTAAGTAGATCCTTCAAAGTCTTTCCCACGGACCCTTCTAAACCTTCCTAGCTGGCCCTTTGTATTTTTCTTATTTGACCCTTCCACTCCCCTTTGGCCTTAGTTACAAGGGTACATACCCTTCGGGTCCTTTGAAAAATACTTTTTGGCATTTCAGAACATTCAAAATTACCCTTGAAACTACCCCTTTAGGACTTCCTTTGGGACCCTTTAGTCATTTCTTCAAAACTTTTGTTTTGAGTATTCTTGTCCAATACATAATCTTCGAAGGGATTCTTCTGAAAGATGCTTCCCTTCCAGAACTCTTGTAACCCACCCTTCAAATTTTGATGAAGCTATACATTGGGATTTTGAAAAGGTCCCTTAAGGATACAAAATTATCCTTTAGGAATTTTTAAAATTCCCTTCATCCCCTTCCTTCAAAACTTTGTTTCATACCCTTGCCTTATCCTTCAAAAATTTCATTTTGGGCCTTTTTTTGATACACAATATCCGAAGGAATTCCTATGGGGTACCTACCCTCCACTCACTCCCTATAAATACCATTTGGACTTGTTGAAAGTACCCTTCAGGGTGACCACTTAACCTTTAAAACTTTTGAAATTCCCCTTTAACCATATAGAATACCCATTTGGGATATCAAAAGTACACTTCAGGGATTCTGCAGTATATCCCTTGAGACTTGTGTCAAAGACCAAAGTGCCCTATGAATTGGATCCTTCATATCAAAAGTACCCTTTTAGGAACTTGAAAAGGTCCTTAACTATGAAATTTAACCTTTTGAAATTAGTGTTTCAACCTTTTGGAATTAGTGTGTTGGATTCCTCACCATGGTTGAGTATTCCCTTGGATAAATTGTCTTAGATGTTTCATCCTAAACAAATCACTGAAAGCAATAATCCAATGGTGTTGAACCAAATATTTTTTTCAAATGACTATCTGAGTACCTTAAATTTTAACCATACCTTATTTTCATCCAAACAAGGGTCAAGTGTTTCCTATTAATGTTAAATAAAGACCCTGCCAACCTGAAGTGACTAATTTGAAGTAAAAGGAGCAAAGTTAATGTTGCACATTTATATCACACAAACTGATATTTAATGCAGGATCTTATATAGGTAATACACATCCATTTGAGTCATCATTTACACTCAATATATCTTGTGATTGGAGCATTTGATTCCCAATGGTACACAAGAGCCCTAGTTTCTATTTTGAAAGAACATACAATAGACTGCAAGTAAGCTAGAGCTAGCTCAATACATTGGTATATGAATACACATAGCTAGTAGCATATTGAGAAAAACAATCATGGATGTATATCCATGGAATCCTCATCTAGATCATCATGGGGAACTAATCCTCCCTCTGATTTCTCTATTAAGGATCCCATAGAGTTCAAGGACACCATGTTCAACATAGAGGTATATGATGACCAATATCAGAATTACTCACATCTATGGGATGATATAGATTTAGTGGATGCTTTTTCTGTAGATGATGAAACAATGTTGAAAAAAAGCTATTTTTTAAATAATTTCTAGATTTCAAATGTCAAAGGTTACATTTCATTGCTACCAAACTAAAGGTCATGCCTTGCATCTACGTTCTCAAATATTTATTCTTTGCAGGCAGAATATCACAAGATGCATATTTATTTCATGCTCACAGTGATACAATGGTCACATGCATCTTTAGGGATGATTTTTAAAGATATTTGTATCTCACTACACCAAATTCTTACTTTTACAAGCATACCTTGGTGTAATTCAATAAAGATAACTCACTCTAGGGAACACTACAATCATGGTTGTTGCCCAATGAAACCATGGCATGGAAAAGCAAGAAGCTAAGTGGATCATTGCTTATCAATAAATTCAAGATGGGTATCCACATAGGTATGGCTCTTTTGAATATATTATATGGTATGCCCTCTATTCATTTTTTAAACTTGGATTAGGTGCCTTTGTTTTATATGATGTTAACACACAATGCTACTTATGCCTTGGGAGAAATAATTAGTTTTAGGTTAAGGGAGCAAATTCTACACAAGGATAGACATCCTACCCTTGTAGGTGACTTTTATATGATTTCATACCTATTTGATGTAGTCACAGGTACATGTTATAAAGACCTACGTCATTTATGGTCCCTAGCCATAGACTACATCAAGAATCAAATATGCGACCATTAACAATTCATGCACATATATACCTATCAGAGGCACATGGTCATAATTTGTGAGGATGTGTACCCTCAGATATGACAAGCCATCTAAGGCTCTTCAATGCCACGTATTGGGGGAAACATTGCAAAGAGCTTAGATGGGAAGGGTGATTACTTCCTACATCTAGACATCACCATCATTTTGGTTTGGGGAAACAAGGTGACACCCCTATGTCTTCCAAAACACATGCTTGACAAGTTAATAGAGCAAGAGATAGCTTTCTAGTTGTGGAAAAACATAGAGGAAGACTTGGAAAAATAGAAGAAATATTTATTCTTTGAGAGTCTTGTCACTATTGGTAGAATAACATACATAATAAGGAAGCATCTTGGTGATGTTATGGTAAAACAAAACTGATACAATTTACCCACAATGACTAATAGAGATTAGGACCCTCATGGGCATATCTAGAAACATATTTAGGGACTCAACATCCCCTACTACCACCATTTGTATGGTTATGACTTTCTTTTTTTGAATCCTATAACTAATGAGTAAGTATTGGAATGAGCTAAAATAACTAGTTTGTAAGAGGATCATTTAAGGATGATCTAGACAAATCCCAACATCTCCACTAAGGAATTAGACAAGTGAAAAGCCATTTTTAAAGGGTGGAAACATTTAGACTTATAGAGTGGTCAAACTTATGAGAAGGGATCGTATTCTTCTCAACAAACCCCTTTGGAGTTAAAGCTAAAAGTAGTCAAATAGGAGCCTGGGTTGTTGGAATCAATTTTAGGAAGAGGAGGAGCCGAATGTGACCCCATTAATTTGGACTTAGATGAGGAAGATAGGTAGGGTGATGACATCACTCCGACACCTATGGCCATCCATAGTGTGCCTCATGTTTCATCAACTAGGGTAGCCACTGCCCAGTCTACAATAATCCCTTCCTCTCATGACTCTCTTACTTGAGGGAAGGTTCCCTTGGTCTATGTTAGAAAACCAAGGAACCCCATAGGTAGTCTAATGACATAAGTATCCATAGGGTCACCTATCTTACCTCCCAATTTGCAACAATAAAGAGAGGAAGTAATCATTCAATATTGGGCCAAGGATTCAGATGAAGAGATCCAATTGAAGGAAGCAAAAACCCTCAGGCTTTAGGAGGCCCCCATCAAACTAAAAATTCAAGGTACCTCAACTCTCCTTGCCTCTATTTGGGCTTCAATTTATATTATTGATACACTTATCTCCTCTGTGGAAGTCCCCTCCACCTCATCCACTCATTCCATTGACCCTTCCACAACCTCCACTATATCCTTTCCCATGACCACCCCTTCTATGCCTACTAGTACTACTGCTATGAGACTTCATAAAAAGAAGAAATCATCCAGGAAGGTGCAAACCATTTTTGCCACACCAAAATTACATGTTCAATCCACATAACTTTCCCATCCACTCCCCAATCCCACTTATACTAAAGAAACCATGGTTACCAACACAAGCAAGGTAAGGAAAATAAAGCCACATATTGTGGTAGTCCATCCACTTCCTCAAATTGGAGGAGTGAATTGGTCCAAAATTATATGGCCTTCCCTAATAGATGTATTGAGTAGGCCAACTAAGAGGAAAAAGAAAGAAGATAAGGAAGAGTTAGAGCAATAAGTTATTGTCACAACTTTTGATGTACCTAGTAATATCTCATCTTGGACCATGGAATTAAGGTAATAAGCTCACAAGAGGCCCAGTTACAAGATAACTAAACTACCTTCTATGACTACCCTGTTTGATCCTCCCAATGGCTCCATCCAAAGGGTCAAGAAGAGAAAGCTTAAAAAGGACCAAGGAGCCAATATCATCTTTGAAGAGAGACAACTAGTGTTCTATCTTACAATGAAGTAGAATAGGTAGCCAAGAGAATCTATTTTTGAATAAAATCTCTCAGACCTAGCTTAATTACATAAGGATGTGGTGGTAGATTTTCATGAAGGGACATAATTGGATCACTAAGATCTTAAGGAGGAAGTGTAATAACTATAAGCACAAATTGAGAAGCTAAAGGAATGATCAAATATAATGCATGTCCTTGTAAGTATAGAGGCTGAGGTGAGGGAGGCCACTTCAAAATGCTACCACTCCTTAGAGGTTCTAGAATTCATGAAGGTCGAGATGGAACATCAAATGAGCTTGGACAATCAACTTTTCAGCTCTCTAGCCTAGGAGAACATAAAGTTTAAAATGTTAGTTGCCTACATAGGCAACTCACTATATAGAAACCTTGAACTGATGACTACATTTGAGGCATTTAATGACCTAAATTTAGTAGTCATTAGACATGAAGAGGTCAAGGAATGGTTTAAGGTGGCTTTGGCCATGACTGTAAATTATCAATCACTCGAAGCCCAACTCCTTCAAGTTTTAAATGATTTGAACTTATCCAAGGTAAAATATTCTATGGGGAGGCTAATCAATAGAATCAATTTTGATAACATTATTCAAGATGTGATTGATAATTTCAAAGGGAGCATTCAAGGTTTGATAGTGGAGAATATTGAATCAAAGCTAAGAAAATTAAAAAGGAAGGTGACAAAAGTGGAGATCTTTATAAGTAAATTCCAACTTACTAAATATGAGCATGCAAAGCTTCCTAGGCAAACCAAGAGACTCCACCGACCTTCATTACTTAACTTAGACATTATTTGAAATCAACATGATGTGGTAGAAAATATTTACAAGGACAATGAAGTGAAGAAGAAACATGTTTCTACCAATGGGACCAATCCTTTGACTTCTAATCTAACTAAAACACATGAAACACTCCAGCCAACACAACCTTAGTTCAATATATGCCTTAGTTTTGTAGTATTCCTTGTAATAATTAACTCATTATTTTGTACATGCATGTATTTCATTATATTGTAAAGTCAATTCTTCCTATTTATATCTCCCATCCAATTTCAGACTATAGTTGGAACTACATGTTCCAACCACCCCATGTAAACATCATGCAAAGACTTGGAGGATGAAGCAACCCCTCCCCAAGATCTATAAATATTATTGTATCGCCCTTAAATAGGGGGGTTGATTTTTTTTAAAATACAAAGTAGAGAAGCCAATTTTGGTCTTCAAGCAAAGTATTTTGGGTATTTCTTTCTCATGTGGTGTTGTTAATTGTTATTTTCAATGGATGTTTCAATTAATCTTTAGTATGCTCAATGTTGCAAGTAAATTCTTGATTTTATTGATTAATATAAGAATCTTAGATGTGCAATAGCTGTCAGTGGTTAGAAAATTATTGATGGATAAATTTAAGTTGTATTGAAATATATTTTTGAATGTGTATTTGTGCTTTCTTGGTGTAGTCTTATAAGTGTGTGCCACAACTACCTTTGATAATCTATTTTTTCGAGTCATAATATACAGATCAAGGGTGTGCAAAATCTACCCTAACATGGGTAACCTTTGTATAAGGACATTAGACTCCCTATGACTTTGTTCCTTAGATCTCATAGTTGTATCTATTTGCAAGTGTGCACTCACTACTTTTGAGAAAACATAGGTCCATTCAGAAACCATGTACAAAAGTGATTATTTCAACAATCACCAATATTTCTTTTCTGCCCTACCTTACCCTCCTTTGTGTTTGTTATAATGATTTATCCACCTTAGATTAGAATCCAGTCACTCATCCAACTCACCTAGGAGACCACCTTATTGTAAGATCCACACCTCTATCCAAAAAAAAACCTTGTCAACAACCTGCATACTTTTCTGCTATTCCATCAATAGGTTGAAAAAACCACATACCCGTAACTCTTGAACTATAGTGGAGTTTACCTCTATTGAGATCCCAAAATGTTAGAGGTTACTTCATCAACTATGGTGTGCATAAAACCCACATCAATAGACCACTAAGTAAAAACTCAATTTTCCAACTATGTTAGCCAACACATTGCAGTCAGCTACTTTATGTAGATCAAAAATACAAGAGAGATTAGTCAATTGTTAGTGAACAAAAATAAAAAACAAATTAAAGACACAACTTTTCAAATCTAATCCCTATGTTGAGATATATAATTAAAAAGCAATATATTCTCAATAGAAGATGATAAATACTTATACCTCCTTAAAAGATTTTCTTGAAATTGGAGATGTTGAGCTCAAATTGTGATCTAAAAGTCTTTGGTAATGTTATTTATTTATGGGAAGAATCTTTCCTTGTTCACCTTGACTGTTAGCTTTGACTTGGCATGACATATTTAAGAAAATGTTGAAGAATTTAAAGCTCCTATAATGATTCTTACATAATAAGTTTAGAATAGAGAAGCTTGTCTAAATTGGAAGAATAAACTCTAATTTATAGACTTTTGAAATGAATGCAAACCATCCATCTTGAGATGAGAATCAAGAGATAAGAATAAAAGATAATTTTTAATTCAAGATGAGAATCTTGACTTAAAATTAGAGTGGAGAACATGTGGGACTCATAAATGAATATAAAATTCATTTGAGAGGAAGATATAATATAAAATTGGTAAGTAGAATTGAGTGGAAAATGAGGTGGATTATTAAATTGGAAAGATAAGGAAGATAATATTATAAAATTCCAATGATGGAGGATAGGTAGGGCTTAGGGCATCTTTGAAATTTAGAAAGGGAAATGGAGTGGAAGATGACCTCATGAGGTGAGGATAATTAGATTTTTAGATTTATAAAAATTGTGAATATTCAAAATCCATGGAATTTCTGATTAAGGAAGAATTAGTTAATTAATTTGGATTAATTAACTTGATAAAGATGTGGATAGTAAACCATGAATAGTGATGATGAATATTAATTAGAGAAAACTAGGGATGATTAAAATCAACACAAAGTGTTTGATTTTAAGTGTCTACACTTTACACCCATTTTTACTACTAAGTCAAATAGGTCAATCTTGTTAGAAAGGGTTAAGCCAAATATTAAAGAACTAGGTCAGCTTGACCAACCTAGTTTGAGGCCTAATGATTAATTTTCTTGCCTAACAAAATTGAGTTGGTCAATATTATTGAATAAACTTTTGTAAGGGTTTAGGGTCAACCCTTGGCTATAAATACCATTTTAACTTCAATATAATATAGAGGAACATTCATTTTCACATTATTACATCTTGTAATTCTGCTATTTTTACACTTTAGGGGTCATTACTTAGGGTTTTACCTTGAAATAAAGAAGCTTATATCGTGGGAAATTCTTGGATGCAAAGTAAGAGTATTTTATTTTAGATATTATATTTATAGTGTGATCATTACTAATTCACAACAAATTTTTAAAAATCACCATTGGCCAAGGGAGAGATTGAGGCACAACATGTTCATTCAAGGTACATATTCCTAACTTTTTCTCTTTCATTGATAGATATATATTGTACAAATTAATAGGATGAATGATTTAATCCTTGATTAGTTTACCTCTATATTTACTTGAGTAGAGTTATATTTACATGTTTTTGTTTTGTTTGTTTAACTATCCCCCTTTATGCCACAAGATTTAATGAGCACTAGATTAAATTTATTTTATGTATTGTAGGCCTAGCTAGGGTTATTACATACTATCATTTTCCTAGAGGATTTCAAACCCTCTCCTTTGGTATTGTGTAGTAAAATATCCCTTGGTTAGGTTTAGCATATTTAAAGTGTTCATGTCCTAATATAAATAGCTATGCAATGAGTTGTTTTGGTAAGATTATCTTCTTTGAGCTTGGAATTCACTAACTAGGATAAGTTGCAGATCCATCCTAATTCGTTGCATACATAATGAAATAATAGACATTGAATACCATTGGACTCTAAGATGGACCAATTAAAAAATGAGATGAATCACACCACTATAGACAGATCGAGATTTTATTGAAAATTTTTTACATTTGAAACTTTTTGAAATTTAAATAAGTGAAATTTGAAATTTATGATGTAGTAACATGAACATGAATGAATATCATGTCCCTTGTATATATATTTTAGTTATATAAAATACTATTTGAAATTGTAATTATTCAAAACCTGTAACTATTTTTCACATGCCCATGCATATGCATCAAGTATAGTGAATCTAACCTGGAATAACTATAAGAATGAGTGCACATGTATGTCATATTATCCCATAATCTAATTTTTTTGAACCATACTAAAAATATGAACATTGTATTTTTTCATAACTTTTAAATTTTGCTCATGAGAGCATGGACTCTCAAGACAAGTCTAATGTGATGCCCCATTTTTAGATGAGGGACATAGATTATAAGTTACCAGTCTCAAAATAAAATTTGTAGATTATGTGAAATATATAATCATGTAATAGTATGTGAATATTTTAAATGTATTTAATCATTTAATTATGTGTGAAACATGTATTAGATATATTTAACATTAAGGCATATAAACAACATATATCATGGCACAAGAGTAAAAGTAGAAAATAGAATTGATGTGTGATAAGAATCACAACACGATAGTAACACATAATTAACATACAAGTGATGTCACTAAATATCACTCAATTTTTATACAATGACACACCTAAGTTCCAAATGTCATATATAAGGGACATATGAATGTCACACAAATAAATAAGGTTAAACGCCACACTCAAATGGCATGATGATGCCATACAAATAAGAACATGTATGTGAAACACAAATAAATAAGGTTAAATGCCACACTCAAATGGCATGATGATGCCATACAAACAAGAACATGTATATGTTTCACACACAAGGTCAAGGACCACACATAATAATTGAAAAAATCCTAACTTTTCATGTAGTAAATATATAATTTGGAAAGAATCATAGAGCAAATGCGACTAATCTACATCAACCATATGTATCAATGTCATTGTTAGCAAATAGTATAACTATGTAACACAATGTAAAGTATGAGTGAATAAAAAAAACCTGTATGATATATAACTCATCATGATATAAATTTTGTGGATAGATAAAACTTACTGAAGTGTTCATAGAGAAAAAATAGATGCCCCTAAGTTAGCAAGGTTTATGGGTAAAAAGTGAAGCTCAACATAAAATAACCATGTAATAGTATGTCCTATATCATATTCACATACCTCATGAAAATTAGTGTGTATTAAAAATAAATAAATTATGTTATATACTTAACATGAAATAGATAATGCATGTAAAAAGACAAACAAGCAACATAAGAACATGTTTTTGAGGTCTTTATTTTTAATTTTTGAAAATATTTTGATTTGTTTATATTTTATCCATATTTGAGATTTTTTGAGTTTTTACAAGATTGGAATTGAAAATATTGAAAGGTACAAACAATAAAGGCTTTGGAAATAGATGAAATGGAAGGGATTCAAACAATTTATAATAAGGTGCTAAAGCATAGTGTATATCGAGAAGGAAGGCAAGCAATATGACCCCAAGCATATAATGTAAATAGTGGATATGTTGATAAGAATGTGCATGCCCCCAATAGGCAAGAATCTATGTGTGATCATGTAGCGTGTAAAAGTATAAATCTACAATCATGTAAGTGCAATGGAATCTATATCATGATAGATATACAATAATAAGCAAGTGGATTACCATAAATAATGTGAATTTAAAACATTGTAAGATAATTATTTTGGATTGTTCGAATTAGTTTTAGAATCAAGAGGGAAAGTACCCAAAATAAAGGTAAAGATAAGGGATATAAGAAAGCTTAGAATTTTGGGATAGAAAAAATTTCAACAAGGTAAAAGTAAAGAAGCTATGTACACTATAAACTATGTAAATAACTAATCAACAAAATTAGCCCAACTAGTAAGTTGGGTGGAATTAGGAGGTTGTGTCCAACCAAGGATCCCATAAGGAGGATGCACATATGTATACCCATCTGCATGGTATCAAAGAGTGACTTCTTGTGAAGAGGAAGTGCCAACTGTATATGCCTTTGAATATGAATAGGAATCATATGTTGTAATATACCCATTTGAATCATTGCTCATATACCCATTTAACCTTGTATCCTCATATATAATAGGAGAAGATGTAACTACCTGTACCTATGGTGAAGCACTTAAAATAGCTTATGATGCCCTAAGAGATAAATACCTCTTTTTATGTGTCAATTTCTACTTAAGATAATGTACCATGATCTTTAGAACTAATTGATTATGCTCATATGTAACTTTATCATGCTCATAAATAGATGGAGAAACTGATTTTGTAATACGATCATGTGTAACTAGATCATGGTCATAGATAGATGGATAAATTAATTCTGTATAATGATTTTAAATATATAGATAAAGAGTGCATGTCTATCTAAATCATCATTAATAAAATAAATATCATTAAATGTAATCATAGGACATGATTCTTGTTTGATTACAACTATACTAATAATGCTATCAAGAGGTTTCCAATATTTAGAAGGAGGAGGTTGAAAATTGAATACATAATCTAGTTCAGAATTAGGCTTATTTGTTGCTTCATGATTTGAAAAAAGGATTTTTGAACATTTTTAGCTTTGAATTTTCATTTGATTATGGCTTATCCTCTTTGAACATGTGTGTTAATATCAATAATATTCTCATTAATGAGATCTTGAATCTTGTTCTTGAGCTTGAAACATCTATTTGTGGAATGCCTAATACATCAATGATAATCACAATATGCATTACTATCAAAAAATTTAGATTTTGGTTTAGACATGTCTACTTCAAATGGTGGATGAAGAGAGATGAGATTGCATTCAAGTAGCTTTTGTAATAATACATTAGGAGGCAATGGTAACCTTGAGAATTGAATCCTTGGTGGAGCTTGTAGTTGAAGCTTTTATGTTGGTTATGAGATAACATTAACTATAATCTTATCTCCATTCTTTATTTCATTAGATTTTTTATTATAATTTGGATTTATTTGAAACTAAAAATTTTAAGTAGAAGGATAATTTAAAGTGTATTTAAGCTTGTTCAAGGTAAATAATTTGGCCTTACGCTCTTTGACCATATGGAATGGATCATCAAAAGATTTGAACTTATCAAACATAATTGACCTTTGGATTGGAGAATTTTTTTTTTTAGTAAATATATATTGGAGCTCATTATCAACCATTTTATTTGTCATTTTTTCTAAGTTAGTCTTATATCTTATAACATATTCATTTCTTGTTTCATTGGATTCTTGTTTGAGATTTGCAATTTGAGCATATGATAGTTTTTCACCAAAATTGATAGAAAATGGTGATAAAAATGATTTTAAAATGGATTTAATGCCTTTAATAATTGAATAGGAAGATCATAAAACCATGTAAGATCATATTCTTTGAGGCTTCTTGGAAATAACTTTGTCGTTATTTGCATAGTCTATACAAGTTGCAATGAATGCATGCACATGCTATTTAAGATCACCTTTTAATTCATATAAAGGAAGATTATGAGCCACAAAACTAATTGTTAATGGAAAAGGTTCAATTTCAGGTGCCAAATGGTTATGGAATATGGAATATGAGTCCATGGAAGGGATAGTATGAAAAAGATTTACTGAATTTGACCTAACTTAGCTTGTAAGATGAGAACTTTATGCTCAAGAGTAGTAATTTTAGAGATTAATGGAAGAGTATAAGTAGGTTTATTAGGCAAATGCATGAATAATTTTTAGAATTGTCCTAAACCAAGGGGTGATGTTATCAAAGTAATTGGAGGTGTATAAAAAGGAATGGAGGTAATAATGAAAGTGGTAACATTGAAAATACTACCTTGGATACCTTTATCTAGTTCATCTCTAGAAACATATAAAAGTGATTCAATATTTTCTAGATGTTTACAAAGATGTTCCATAAATTATGATTCATTAGTCCCATCAAAATTTCCTTGAGTATTGGATTCTATAAGGAGGGTCATAATGCACCCTTCAAGAGGCTGTGGAGTAAGCAATGGAAGATCCATTGAAGTTGAAGATTTGGGACAATGTGTAACATATAATTCCTATTCTTCCCAAGTCATTTAATATTTAACAAAATCAAATTTTGATGTTGTTTACATTGGAAATGAACAATGACATGATATAGTAGTACAACCATTGAAAATATGAAGGCCATGAGATTGAAAATTGTTTAGTATAAGTTCTTGATTAATTTGACATTGTATCCATGCAAAAACATAATGAATAACATATTGGAAAGTAATGCAATATGTGATAATGAATTTCATAATTCTATGTAACATATGAAAAAACATTCACTCATTGATCCCATCATGAAGATAATATAAACAAAAAGGAAGGTATAAAGGGTGATCTAGGAAAGGGTTTGAATGATTATGTGGGATCTTAAATACACTTGATCATTCATAGATTAGTGTCAGCCCACTTTTTCTAAGCACTATCTATAGAGGCTAGACTGCGATTGTATCCCAATATCTTGTCTCTAAATGTACAATGGGATTAACTTATTAGGGTGATACACTCCTCTTAGGTGCAACACAAATAAAATGGATAAGGATACTTCCTATGATGTAAACAAGGAACCCTATGATTTTATAATATACCATTAGGTATAGGGAAAATCAAATATATGTATTGTGCTACTTAGAGCTTGTGTATTGAGACACTATCCCTCACTTTAGGATGCCATTAAAATAGATCAACACTTAGTAAAAAAGGATAGCTTTATATGTAGTTTTACAACTACTAGAACACAATTGCTAAAATAAGCAACAGACAATAGAAAATAAAAGTCAAAGATTTTTGTATATAGAGATCAATAAATTTCAATCTAAGATCTAAATAAATGTTTCAATGTCATATTTTATCCAAGGTTGAAGGTTTTATCAGTGTCAGTAATTTATATAAAATTATATGAAATCTCAAGACAAAAATCAAGCAAACAATAAGCATTTCTCTAATAAAAAATATGGGTTCACCAGAATGTTTAATGATTTATTTTGATTTAACAATTAAATGTTATAAATAATAAACTATTTAAAGTATTATTTATAATTGAGAATATATAGACTTTGAATGTAAAATATAGTAAATTAAAGAAACTAAAATGAGCTATAAATAATAAAATTTCCAGTAAATATATAAACTTAGATAAAATATGACTTGTGTTGACTATACAATGAGATCATTAATGTAGAACTAATTTGGGAGGATCTCTGAAGGGTGTCATGCCTAAAAATAGAATGCTGCAATACACAGGAAAAGAATCCACTCTCATAGATAGGAGAATACTATGGCCACATCGACTTACCTATGGACGTGTCTACATTAACTGTGAAAGTGATTTTCATATTTGGGTACTTGTACCTATTAGAGGTGGTATGTTAATTGTATGAATGTGTTAAGTTGTTGCACAGAAACACCTGCAATGTTGAAACCCTAGTTATTATATATAAACTAAATAAACACCACATATAAAAAGGTGGAATTGAGTAAGGGGAATAGTTGAGATATCCTCAGAAAACCTTACATAATATGAGTGTTGTCTATATAGCCCAAAGGCCCTTAAGCTGATGTAATTGTCCCACTTAGAGTGTGCTAATTTTGATACTTGCACTATATATGTGTAGTTAGTAAATTAAATTTGATACTTGAAAATTAATACCCTTAACCTATAATAAAATATCTTTAGACTTAGCTTATGACTGCTAGAATAAATCAAAACTTTATTCGTAAAGAATAGGGCTCTTTTGCTCAATATGCAATAGCTTGTATAGATAGTGATTTTATAAAATTGCCAAGTTCTAGTATTATGTGGCATTGATGTATAGTAACATACTTTTATAAAAGCATAGGAGGGCCAACATGAAGTGTCTCAAATTTTAAAATTAATTGTTAGATTGTGGGAGACAAGATCACAGTAGTGGATAAGGCTAGGTTTTAGCCCTGCTCGACCTAGTGCAATCTTGTTCTAGAAAGACAAAGACTGTTGGAACTTGGTTGATAGGAATTTATAAGAAAAATAAGGATGTCTAAATGATTTTTTTAGTAATTACAAGACAATGAGTACAATAGTGAAGGCTATCATAGAGATTGAATGTTAATGGAATTACAAATAGGTCAAGTAAGGTAAGGATGTCAAGATTAAAAATTATCAAGCACTTAATGGCTAAATTTGAATGATTAAAATCCTTTACTCTAAAAATTTAATTACTAGAATAAAAGGGGGATGTTGGGAATGTATAAATATAAATATGGTCACTAGTACTTGATAATGTTAATTATTAACACATCCTAAACCACAGGAATTATGCCCAAATACATGAATCTTATTTGACATTAATCTAAGACTTTTATGTATATGCAGGATCAACCCTTATATTAAAATTTCATTGTCAAATACTCATATTGTTTAATATCACTTTTAGACTATCTCTATCTTAGGACAATTATCTCTAATCTTTCAGGATAGGTATATGCTATGTGGGAAGAAGCACTAACATGCTTCTATCCATAGACTAGTCATGTCTTGTGCCAAATAACAACTAGTTTCTAAAATTTGAATCAATATTTTAGGTTTTACTGCACATTTCATAAGGTTAGATAAAGGAAATTATCAAAAGGTTTGCCTATAAATGCACATCAAAGGTCATTAATTATTCTTGGCTTGGCACTATCTATTAAAAAATTTCACACTATTGCACATTGATAAAATCTACCTTGATCTTTCTAATTCAAGATCATTCATAAGGAGAAACCACAAGCCAAGTTTAGACCTTCTCTAATCAAGTCAAGAGCTTTCATTGTCAAGTATCAAAGATAATTTTTTAGCTACATACATAGAGTCAAGGAAAATAATTACAAAATCACTCTAGGTAGGAGAACTAAGTGGGCTTGAGTTCCCTCCTTGAACTATTGGATACATAGGCAGTGGTCAATCATCAAAGTGGTGATTGAGGTCAGCTTAGCCCATTACATTCCATTATTTTTTTATAGGTTTTAAATAATTTAGAGTTCCATTAGGGTTTTAAATAAAAGAGAATGAAAACAAAAAATTATACATGGTACAACTTTAATCACACTATCTCAATCTGCTCAGTAGACACCCATAATAAATCAAAAATTTTCCACAATCAATCGGTATAAGTTTACAATCGACATACTTGAGTGGCCTGTGTTCCTATCCACCTATAGTGGTAATGTCAAGGTATTTTTTGATTCTAATTTTTATTTATCATTATCAAAATCATATTTTATCTACACTTCTCTATTAGTCACCAGTCATAGTCAATTGGGATAAGTCTATAATCAACAAACTTCAATGGCCTACACTATTATCTAGCTAGGGTAAACTTGTTTAGGAGTAGTTTTAGATTTGTTGTTTGATTGTGAGCATGCAAAATCATATATTCTGATGATTTCCACTTATAAACATCTGAAATAGTCAACAAGAATCTATATTTGAGCACATACATTTATTATTTGTGTTTTCTAAAAATAATATTTTTCAATATTTAACAATTGAAAAAATAAAAATTGTTGATTATTATACATATTTAACATTCTAATATCTATATAATTTTACACCTATTAGCATTATAAATTTTATTTATTGGCAAAACAATAAGAAACACGTGATACCTCTCACTCTATAAGAAATCCTCCTCATTTTTGCCAATGAAAGGGTGTCACTAATGTTTCGTTACTTGAAAGAAAGGAGAAAAAGGAGTTTATTTAGGATTTAAAGCTAAGATAGGGACCATTAGAGTCAAAGACTCTTATGACTAAAATAAAAATAAACTAGGATCCAAATACTCTAATGTTTTTAAAATAATATTGGCTTCTTGCAGAGTACTTGCCACAACTGGTTTAGGTTTGCTTGAGGAGCCAGAGGGGTTTATGAACCTTGGAATTAGATAACTGATGAGGGTCATCCATAATGGAAGCCATGGTTGGATTAGTGTTAGTGGAACATGACCTATTATTATAGTTATTATTTCAACCCACAATTTTTCAACCATAAATAACTCCCATTTAGGGTTTATATGTTCAATTGGGACTTTATTTAGTGGATTCACTATGACCATAAGTAAACAATCATTAGCCTTATGGTTTGATGATTGACACCAAAAATGAGTATTTTTAATGTTAATACATCCATTGGGTGAAGAGTTTCCATCTAATATAGATTCCTATGGTCACATAGATCTTGTGCAAGGTTAATCTCCACATAAATGTGTCGTTGTGGTTTGGAAGTGTAATAATAATCAGTTTAAAAGCAATTTAACCAACCTAAGGGTTTAACTAATTAATCAAATAATGAATACAGATGAATAATCAAGATAAGAAACTCTATGTAAACTAGGACCTTGAGCTTAGCTTTCTTAAAGACAAAAATTCTTGGGTCCAAGGGAAAAACTAATTAGTGAGCTTCCAACATAGTAAGGGTTGTGTTTATGAATGGTGGCATGATGTTCAAGGTTTTCAAAACTAAAGAGGAAGAAACCCTCAGTTATGTTTTATCACCCTTACGAGCTTGATGTTATGATAATAACATTGTTAGAATAAATAAATTATAACAACTATTTAAATCCATCATAGATTTTGTAAGTGAGGTTGTTTTTTATAAAAAAAAATCATGAATAGTAGAATAGGGTATAGTTGTTAGTTTGTTCAATACAAAAAAAATCATGTTGATATTTATAATGCATGATAATTTATCTCCCTTGTTTATATGGGTCAATAATAATGTGTTATCTTTTATATAAGTTTTTATTTGATAATAAATTATGGTAATGATGGAATAGCTATTTGTTATTATTTTGGTTATATCTGGTATCACATATTTTGATTTTGAGAGAGCAAGGAGACTTGGGAAGGAGAGGTAAATATGGAATATATCAAAGTATTAAACTCTAAGAAAAGATAATAGGATATAGAGGAGATATTTTAGATCCCCAAGAACTTAATCTCAATCATTCTTGTGCAAGCTTCATGCGACATGCATATCCTATTTTATTTTCTATGAAGCAATGTTGCCCATCGAGCAAGCAAAGCATCCCAAAGGAGGTGAAGTGATTTTATATTCAATCACATTGGAGAGGCACTATGAAATATAAAATTGATGTCCAAATCACTTCTTGGAAGATGTCTCAAGGAATTAATGTAGATGAATGTTAATTTCATCTGCTTCTATTTGGTACTATTTAATTATTTCCATATTGGGGAATCGTTACAGTTTAAATATTTAAAATAAATAAAAAAAATGTTTTAATCTATTGTGAGAGGTATTGCAATCTATAGAGAAGCACAAATCCACTCTATGCTTCAACAAACTCCAAAAGCAAAAAAAGAGAATATCCTCATGAAGAATCAAAAAAATTCTTGAAGGATTAAAAAGACAAAAAATAGCCTAGAGAAACTAAAAGAAAAGAAAACTAGTAAAGTTCCTTCCCTGAAGGAGCACCCAACATCCCTGGAGCACCTTTCATCAAACTTGAATAAATAGGTTTATTTTCACTGGTTTATTTATTTATGCTTCATTTAAACTAGAGTTTTAATTTTTTATGCACAATTAGGGCTGGTTATTGATTTTTTAAAGAAAGTTTATTAATTTAGACTTGTAAAACAAATAAAAAATGGTTTTTTTCCTAAAAGAACTTAAAAGGAAATTAATTATGAATCCATAAAACTAGGAGGACTACAAGACAAAAATTTGTCACATTCTCTGATCAATGGTCCACACAACAAAAAAATAATTTATTCAATTAAAATTCTAAAATTAATTGTTTCCAAAATTTTGTGCTTGTAAAACAAAATACAATGTTCAGTATAAATAATGCTTCTAGATCACTTAAACAAGTAAAGTTGTCATGTTTTGAACTACTACTTATAAAACCTAATGTTATAAAAAAAATGTTTGTGGCATCTTCCCTTTGAATTTATGTGGAGAAATAAGGTTTAAAATTTATTTTTTTCCTTCTGTTTAGTTACCCATTCACCGCTATCATTCAACATAAATATTGACATTTATAAATTTTGAGTATATAAGGAAGTTATGCCCACATACAAGGATTTTATTCTAAGTAGGTGTCATTGATATTATAAATCCATTTCAACATCTATCTACGTAACATGTGCCACTTTACTCTCATGTACTTTAACATCTCTTTGACATAACTTTGGGTATATAGAAAGGTCAAACATATTGAGAGGTTTGGTAGATCAATTTGACAAAATCCATCTCCTAAAGACAATTTTTTACAAAATGGATGCAAATTTCCTAAGATTTGATCTACGTGATACATAACTTATTTATGGTGATAACTATGCTTCATGGAAAACCAATGTAAAAAATCACCTAGAATTTGATGACCTCTAGTTATTTGTTGACAACACATTCACCTAACACGCCTCTGACACTAGACAACAACACATTTTTTATAAATAAATATAGAAGTCATAATTTATCATTATGTTTAGGGTATCATATGAGGTCCAATATAATATACAAAATGGTACTATAGCCAAACATGCTTGGGAAAATTTCAATATCATCTATGAAGCCAAGAATCAAAATACCATCTTGCATCTACACAACCAACTTCACTATCTCAAGTTAAAGTTAGGAGAAAAATTTGAAGGATTTATTCATCATGTTATAACACTTCATGCCTTGATCAAAGAATTAGGAAAGATAATGTTATATCATTCTCTAGTATCCATCATCTTGAGAACACTGCCACCAACTTACAAGATATTTTTGACATCTCTCAATACACTAAAGATTAAATAAAAATTTGAAAAGCTGATTAATATGTTGAAACAAGAAGAATCAAAGATAATGGTAGAATCTAACTAATAATATGAACTTGCATCACTTTATAATGGAAAAAGGCCCATGAAGCCTTCAAAACACTCCCCTAAGTAGAATAATCAACAACCTCTACATGAGAACAAATCCCATTCTCACAAGGTTTATCAAATATGTGGTAATAAAGGTCATGAATTGATCGATTGTTGGTACAATACATTTAAATAAGGCTCATCAATAAATAATAATCCTAACCCCAAAAAATATTTGAAAGGATAGAAGAAGTAGCCATAGTCCACACATAGTTGAAAACATAAGTCTTTTTCACAATAATAACATGGGAACATTACTAAAGATAATGGTTATTTAGATGAGGATTAACTAAGGACATCCCCAATCCAAATTTAGTTTTATACATGGATTTTGGTACCACTAGGCACATGACATGATACAAATATTTGTTCATCACTTTGACCTCTTCCTCTTGTTGAGATATTGTATCTCTTGGAGATGATACATCATATATCATCCAAGGAACACAAGACATATTTTTACTTCTTAGTAATCATGGATGTAAAATCCATGACATCATTTATTTTCTAGGCCTCACCAAAAACATATTGTCTATAAACCAATTTCTTGATCACAACCTCACAGTTTATTTTGATCAATAAAATGAAAAAAATAAGTGTTTCCTTCGAGACAAGTCTCACAATTCAAAAATTGTTGTTAAATCTTCTCGTATATAAAAATAATTTTGGCTTGATGTTGTCCATAAATCCAATCAAGGTTTGGTTTCAAAATATACTGACATAGCTAATCTCTAGCACAAAAATTATGTAAACTTAAGTTTTAGGTACCTAGCTACACTCAATAGACATAACGTGGTGAGAGTCCTTACCTCACTCAATAATAATATAGATATATGTTATAGTAATTTAGTTAGAAAATGATATAGATCTCCATTTGGAATAAGTATATATTAGGTTTCTGGTTCATTAGATCTAGTGTACACTAGTGTTTTTTGGCTCATGTGCTTGAGTGTTAGTGGCTTCCAATATTTTTCAACTCCTTGTTACTGACTACTAGAAAAAATTATATGTATATTATTCAAAGACTAAGGATCAAGTGTTTTAAATATTAAAATAATTCAAAGCCTTTGTGAAACATAAATATGGTTGTAGAATTCACTCCCTCTACTCAAATCAAGGGGGGAATACACCAATAAAGAATTCTATGAATTTTTGAAATCACATGACATTCACATGCAACTCACTGCACCTTATACTCCACAATATAATGGTGTTGAATAATGGTGAAATCACACTATTATGGAAATGGTACACAACATGATTTTTGACTCCTGATTTCCTTTTACATACTAGGCATAAGTATTTCACACAACAATCTACCTGCTAAATTGTGAATGCACTAAAGCTCTCAATGGTAGTACTTCACAAGAAGCTTGGATAGGGAATAATTTTTTAATATCACATCTTCATGTTTTTAGTTGTAAAACATAAATGCATGCCCTTAAAAATAAATAAAAAAGTAGACAATAAATCATTGTCATGTATTTTTATTGGCTACAATGAAGAGTCAAAGTCTTATCAACTCATGGATTCAAAAATTATGATGATATATATCAACAAGGATGTTGTATTTAATGATAAGGGTAAGTCCAATCCACCCTCCATGCAACCACCTAATACATACATTGGACCTATAATTTTTTTAAATATTAGTAGTGGTAGTGAGGATGAGAATAATGATGATAGTTATTTAGGTCCTTCAACTCAACCATCCACTTTTCAACATATTCCCAAGTGGTATAACAACACCATACAAGATGCAAAATTGGATGGATTCCTATAAACTTTCACTATAGGACCGAGGTCTTGTAGCATAGCTTGTGCAAAGGTTAATTTATCCCTAATGATCATAGTTAAAGACTCATTTAAAGCCTCAATAGTTTGAGAAGCCCAAGAGTCAAAACATTGGAAAGAGGACATGGATATAGACTATCATTAATTGATAAAGAATAATACATGGAAACTTGTCGATCTTCCACTAGGGAAGAATCCTATCGATTATAAGTGGATTTTTAAGACCAAGTATAAAGTAGATGGAAACATTAAAAATATAATTCAAGACTTATAGCAAAGGGATGCACACAAAAATAATGCACTAACTATGAGGAGACATTTTCTCCCACAACCAAGATAAATACTATCCTAATGGTCTTTGCCATGCCTACAAAATTCTAATGTAAATTCTATCAGATGGACGTAAAAAGTTCCTTCTAAATGGAAATTTTTAAGAGGAAGTATACATGACATAACTAGAGGGTTTTTTTTCACTTGGTCAAGAACAAAAGGTTTGTAGACTCATCAAGTCACTATATGGTCTCAAGTAAGCTCCTAGAGCCTTGTATATAAATATTGACAAACATCTCATTCAACATGGATTTCATATGAGTCCATAAGATCTAAAGCCATACGTTAAGGAGAAGGGGGGGGGGGTAAGTTGTGATTGTAATCATGTATGTTGATGATCTAATCATAATTGATAGTCCAATGATGATGATTGATGCATCAAAGAATAATCTCAAATGACATGACATATCTTAGGCTATTTTACTACTGTCTTGATTTGAAAATATAGAAAAAGGGGCACCACATCTTTGTGTATCAAATGAAGTATAATAAAAACATGATCAATAAATTTTGGATGATGGAATTCAAACCTATTGTAACTTTTATGGAGACAAGAATTTATTTGTTTTGTATATATCTATCACCACTAGTAAATGCCACTCTCTATTGATAATTGATTGGTAGTTTCATTTACTTGAATACACTACCATATATTAACTATGTTGTTATATATATTTCACATTTCATGGAATAATAAAATATGAGTCATTAGAAATTAAAAAATAATGTATTGATATTCCTATAAGGTATTATGGAGTATGGCCTCAAATACAATAATAATGATTAGGTCTTCTTGATAGGTTTCACAAACGTAGATCATGTAGGTTCAATTGATGATAGGAAATCCACATCTAGATTTGTCTTATTTTTTGGATATGGTCCTATATCATTGGGGAACATGACATATTTTTTTAGGTTTTCCATTAAGGTAGAATATCATGCAATATGAAGAGCTATCTGTGAAGTGATATTGCTACATCTCATACTTGTAGGATTAAGATTAATGTAAAATCATCATATAGTTTTATATTGAAAAAATAAAGGTGTTATTAAACTTGATTAAAATTTGGTGTTTCATGAGTGCACAAATCACATCAATGTTAAGTATATTCCATATGCGATCATGTTAAAAAACACAACATTCAGCTACAATTTTTCCCAACACAAGATGAATGTGAAAATGTCTTCATAAATTCACTTGTATGTGATAATATTAAGGCATTATGGAATTATCTCTCTTGTACTCTCAAGAATATGATGGGGGAATGTTATAATAAATAAATAAAAATAATTATTTAATCCATTGTAGATGTTTCAAGGAAGTTTATTATTTAAAAAAATAACTCATGAATAGTAAAATATGTTGTAGTTATGAGTTTGTTTAATACACCAAAAAATCATGTAGATATTTAGAATGTAGGATAATTAATCTCCCTTATTTATAGGGGTCAATAATAGTGGGTTATCTTTTTTATATAAGCTTGTATTTTGTAATGCATTTTGGTAATGATGGAATAAATATTTTTTGTTATCTTGGTTGGAGCCATTGAATTTAAATCCAACTTTTCAACATAGATTTGGTGGTTATACATCCAATAAGGGTATTATATTGAAGTCATTGTAAATATTTATCAAAATTGGTCACATCAAGCAAAACATTAAGATGATTTCCTTTAGAAAGAAGTACATTACCTCATGGAAGACCTTAGGCAACAACTTTCAAACTTTCTTTAGTGCCATCATTACTTCCTCTAAAGTGAGCTACATCAAATAATGTAAGCTCATGTGGATGGATCATTATATGAAATAAAAACCACCCAATGGGATGATTCCAAATCTAGAGGAAATTAAATTTTAATCAAGGCTAAGGAAATTTTTTGTAGATCTCAGTAAAATAGTGGCAGCGAGACAATAGGGTGGAAAACTCTAGGGCATGGTAGACTTGACAACTAATCTAAATCAATCTCTCATATATATATATATATATATATATGTATGTGTGTGTGTGTGTGTATATATATATATATATATATATATATATATATATATATATATATATATATATATATATATGTATATGTATGTATATGTATATGTATGTATATGTATATGTATGTATATGTATATATATATATATGTATATATATAGATGTATATATATATATATATGTATATGTATATATATGTATATGTATATATATATATATGTATATGTATATATATGTATATGTATATATATATATATGTATATGTATATATATAATCAATTCTTTTACATCGAAAAGGATAAACATAGGAGGAATATGCCACACAAGGGTAAACAAGTGACATAAGTTTTTATACAATAAATCTACTATAAAATTATAGATTTATATTTTATCTGATTGGTTCTTGTACATTGAGAAGACTATATTTTCAGTTTTAATGAATTTTTTCATAATAAAAATAAAAATAAAAATTATTGATTCAACATGTATCTCAAATAGTTGTTGGCAATCTATGCACTTTTTCTTATGTGTTTAATTGACAAAGTAGCCATATATTATTGTATTTATCAATATTTTATGTCATCATGACTATGAATCATTACATAATATAATTTTAAATATGGTCTATAAAAGTACAAAAAAATTATAATGTTGCATTATATTTTTAAAATTTAAAAAAAATACATTAAAAACAACCTATAACCATTCAAAGTCATACAATCAACATTGATATTTTTTAGTTAAGAAAATTTTCTTTATTTATTCTAGGAATTTTCCTTGCATAATCGAGAAATCTTTGACTGCCTTCGTATTTGAACTATGATCCCAATTTTTTTCAATTTATGTTTATGCTCATAATTTGAAACCTAATGGAAATTATCATACATAATACCAAAACTTCTTGAGAGCAACCTGATAGTATGGAATTTGGATAGGTAAATGGCACTCAATTTTGGAAGTTTTGGTTGAACTTTCAATATAGCCTTAATCTCCAAGGTTTTAGGTTAAGGAAGCCTCCAATGCAAAATGTTTATAAAAAATTACAGCCTATTGAAAATTTCTTCTCTCATGAAATACAACATTTTCAATGTTGTGTTAGTGACTGAATTTTTGTTCCCTACACATGTTTTGATATTTTATTATAGTTAAAGTGCAATAAAAAGCATAAGAATATTATGTACAATTAATTTGAATTTTTATAGACAAACAACTATCAATTATTCTAAAAAAGTGATTTTCAATTATATTATTACCATTAATGTTGTTAGGCCCTTTATTATCAATAAATATTAAAAATAACCAGTTGTTATTATGAAAGACCTAAAAGTATGATTTATATTTAAATATATACAATAATTAAATACAATTATTGTTAAAGTCAACATATTAAACAAATTCATTTTATAGATGCGATCTCTTCATTTGGAAACCTTTAAAACCTTGTCTTAGTACAATATACCATCTAACTTTGGATGTAATTATTGGTTTCGACCAAGATGCATTTTTTGAAATTTCAAGTTAGATAAATGCCACTATACATATATTAATAATGATCATGTCTATGTTACAAATTAATTTTAAATATAATAAACAAGATACCTATTAGATACTTACAAACAAAAATAATAATAATTCATGTCAACATTAAACAATATAGAATGACATCTTCAACTATCAAGAACAATCATATTTATGTTACAAATAGTTGTAAGCATATCAAATAACATATCAATTATGTGATTGCAATCATGTCAAAAAAAATCAAGGGATTACAAGGCTAAGAAATAAAAAATAAGATCTCAAGGCATGGAATTATCTTAAAACATGATATTTTCCATTATTTTATTGCACCCAAAACAAATATTGAAAAAAAAATCATATTAAAAAAATAAAACAATAACATTTATTTAAGAAAATACAAACTTTTAAATAAACACAAAGTCTAAAGATATACAAAACTAAATATTATCTTACTTGTACAAACATATATATTATTAAATCATAGGAAAATTTGCTTGTTGAAACAATTTTATGTTATAAAACACCACATTAAAGGTGAAAACTTATAGATTATGATATGAAAGGTAGTTATTACAAACATTCTATGCCCATTACTTCGAGATGTATTATAAAACAAATAACTAATGTTACTCTCAAACACATTATTGCACTACGAAAAAACTTTCAAGACTAAAATTAAAAAAATAAGACCTTGATTTTTTTTAATCATTTTTTTGGAATAAATACTGTTAGAATAATTAATTTATCCTAGCATATTTTTATTAATTGTGTTAAGGTAATTTGCACCTTTGATGGACATGTATCATAGGTTAGATAAGTTTGGTATTTCATATGTGTAATTCGTTATATTGTGAGTCATAATCCCCTACAGATTAGGAGATATAATCTCACTTATTGTTGTATGAATAAGCACCTCTTGTAGTGATTTTGCTAATGCAATTTCATTCCATCTTTCATTTGGTATCAGAGAAGGAAATATTGAGGAGGTTTTTGAAGCATTTGAGATATGGAAAATATCGAGAGAGAAGTTCATGCAATATTTGGATGCAACATGCTGCTCCAATTTCTGCCATCCCAAGCTGAAACACTATCAAGATTCTAGCCAATTTTTTAGAAGGAAAATAGTTGTATTACAGGTAAATTTTTTTGTTTTTTTGGAAATTTTATAACACAATTTGCATCAATTCAGGCAAAATTTTTAGGTTTTTGAAAGCATTATTTGATTTATCCTATCATTTATTTCTAAAATGTTGGAGAGGGTTTGAATTTAATTATTTATTTTTAGATCTGGATATGCTTACATATTTTGTCTTCAAACTCACACAAGTAGAATTGATATTTAGATTTAATTTAATCTAAATTATTTTGTTTGAGATTATTAAAGATATTCATATAACCATCTTAGATCTTCTCTACTAGCATTGGATCAATTGAATTGATTGTTATCACAGTAGATAGAGAATAAATCTTCAACAACATCACCTAGCTCATATGAGGTTGCAAAGTGAGTCAGCTACCATTCTTTCTATTTGGCATTGATCATTGCAAGGTGTTGGAGTTTTATATCTTAGAAAAAAACCTACAGCTATCAAAACCATTGGCTCTTTTATTTCCAAACCCAAGCTTCTCTTTCCACATGATGACCCTACAATAGACAATTGACCCAACTTTTGCTGCCATACACAGCTCCTTCCTTAGCATTACCCAACCATTGCTTCCTGTAATGACGTATATTTAACATCACATCTACATGCTTGTTAGATATATGACTCTTTGATGTCAATTAAACAACATTGACCTACCTGTCAATGGTGCCATTTGAATATCATATCGATCCTCTTAAATTTCCATTTTATTCTTTCTATACAAGTAGATCCACAACTCCACCACTATGCCACTTGGCCTTTACAAGTCAACAATCCTCTCTGCTATCTTATATGGCTCCAAAACATCAAAATGATATCATATAGCTCATGCATAACCAAACAATAATAATTTTAAAGGTACATGTCATAATTTTTCATTTGGTAGAGGTTATGGTTTTTCATTATGTTGTTGTTTTGATGAAAATGTCACATAATGATATTTTATTCACAAAATATTGATAATAGATATTATTAAAAGGGGGAGAGTGGTAAGGCATATAAAAGAATGTTGTTTTAAGACCAATACTATTGCTTTCAAGGCTAAACAAAGGAGGATAGAAATAGAGTATTTAGTGACTTGTTTTGTAAATCAATTAGTGTAAAATTCCCAAAGACTAGTAAAAAATTGAAAATTATAAGGCAAAAAGCCATTTTTACCTTAAGAGGCTCTTTTTCACTTGTAAATTTCCAAGATAGAATATCATTTTCCTGTAATTTATTTAAACCATAGTGGGGGGGGATATTTTTTCTCCTAAAAACCTCAAATCATCTTACAATGGGAAAAATTGCAAACTCCTAGGATGCATTTTCGACTGATTTCGATGTCCTATTCATTATTTTTCCATTACATTCTTTGGATGCATTTTTTGTAGAGTTTGATGTCTTTTTATGTGTTTATGTGTGATTTTACCTCTTTGTATATGCATTTTTGCATTTTCCATTTTTACAATTCAAACACACATTTCATTTCCACACTTAAACGACATATTTGTAAATTGTCATACACAACTTCCTATTTCACAATGTCTAGTTTAGAACCTATGTTTTTTCTTCTTGAAACATAATTACTTCACGGTGATAATTACATAACATAAAAAATAAAAGTACAAACACATCTAGAGTTTGAAGATATTTGGTCAGTGGTAGAAGGCACATGGGTCAAACATGCAATAGATGTTGATCAACAACAAAAATATGACAAAGATAATAAAAAGGCTAAGTTAATAATCATGTTTAGAGTTTTAGATGAGGTAAAAACTCATATATGAAGTGCTACAACTACAAAAGATGCTTGGAATAAGCTTAAAATAGTATATGAAGCTAAGAATCAGAATCAAATCTTGCATCTTTAGATCCAATTGCACACTCTCAAGATCAAATTAGATGTAAAAGTAGAAGCATTCCTTATAAGGGTTAAAAATTTGTGTGATTCATCTCAATCTTTGGGAAAACCAGTGACAAATGATTATTTGGTCCCTATAGTCCTTAGAACACTGCCCCCCACATATAGGATTTTTGTGACCATTTTGAATATCACAAGACAAAAACCCACCTTTGAGGTGTTGGTAAATTTGTTGCAACAAGAGGAATATTTGCATAATTTAGAGGAAGTAGATGATGAGCATGCACTCACATCTAATCAATAGGGGGGAAAACCCATGAAGGGTCCAAATCTATCTCCAAAGTGGAATAATCAATAAAACCAATAAGGGAACAAATCATGTTCTTTTAAAGCATGTCAAATTTATGGAAGATAGGGACATGACTTAAAAAATTATTGGTATAACACATTTCAAAAGGGCTCATCAAGAAAGAATACCTCTTCCAACAATTCACCACAAATAGAAAAATTACAAGCCTAAAAAAAAAATAGGTGGAAACAAAAAAATTCCATACCTAAACAACATGGAAATGTTGAAGACAATGATTCTTCAAATGAGGAATATGGTTTAGCTACTCAAATGCATGAGTCTACCAATAATCCAAGCATAGTTTGGTATGTTAATCAAGAGAAACTAGACACATGATAGGGTGAAAATAATGGTTTTGTACTTTGAGAAAAATATAATCAAAGGGAAATGTTTCACTTAGAGATGATACCTTATATACAATACAATTGTAGTGGTGACATCAAACTTCAACTTGGAAACAAAAATTGCAGCATTTTAAATGTTCTGTATGTTACTTGACTACAACCTCATGGTTGAATTTGACCAAAATGGTCAAAATATTTTCCACATCAAAGACAAGTTTAGGAATTTCAAAGTGATTACCAAGCTTCCAACATTGGCAAAATGTTTCAGCTTGATTTTGTTCAAAATGATCATCAAGCACTTGTGATCAAAGATACATAACTAGGAAATTTATGGCATAGAATATATGGTCACTTGAGTTATGGTTATTTGGTACAATTAAGTAAACAAGATATGGTTCGTGGTCTTCCCAAACTCAAGCATTATTCTGATATATGTACCCATTGCTTAGTAGGAAAACAAAGAAGAGCTCCCTTTGGAAAAATATAAAGTATTGGTCACTTGGTAAGTTGGACTTGGTTCACACCAATCTTTTCCAATATTTTGAGTCTCAGAGGGTACAAATAATTTCAGCTTGTTGTTAATGATTACTCATGAAAAATGTGAGCATATTTATTGAAGACTAAGGATCAAGATTTTCAAGTCTTTAAAGAATTCAAGACCATGATTGAAAATGAAACTAGTAGGAAAATCAAGACCCTCCACTCAGATCATGGGGGGAATACACTAGTAAATAATTCTCAGCCTATCTCAGTATGAATGGTATCAATAAAAAATTAACAACTCCATATTCACCTCAACAAAATAGAGTTACAGAATGGCATAACAGGGTCATTGTAAAAATGTTTTACAACATGGTTGATGATGCAAAAATACCTAATACATATTGGGAAAAATCTTGTCACATTGTAATCTACTTATTGAACAAGTCACCCACTAAAGATCATGACGGAATCAAACCACATGAAGCTTGAACAGGAAATAAAACAAAGGTTACTCACCTTCAAGTTTTTGGTTGCAAGGCATGCATGCATGTTCTTAAAAATAAAAGTAAGAAGTTGGATAAGAAAATAAAAGAATGTATTTTTGTGGGATATAGTGCACAATCAAAGGCATATAGGCTCCTTGATCCAAAAACAAAGAAGGTGCTAATCAACAAAGATGTTATCTTTGATGAAAAGAGTGGAATCAATCCACTTTCTACATAGGTAAATGATATAGGAACAATCTTATAATCTTTTCAGATACTGATGGTGAAATTGAAAAGGAAGATAGTCAAACAAGACCTTCATCACCACCACCTATAGTTCAGCGTATGCCCAAGTGGTATACAAGTACTATATGAGATGCTAACTTGAATGAAGTACCAGATACATCCACTTCAAGACTAAGGACTTGAAACATGGCTCAATAAGAGGTTAATATGGACCTTATGTGTATTTTTCAAGAAATTTATGAGCTCTCAACATTAATAGAAGCCCTATAGTCAAAACCTTGGAAAGATGCTATGGATGTAAAATATGAGTCACTAATAAAGAAAAACACTTGGAAACTTGTTGATCTTCCACCAGGGAAGAATCCTATAGGATACAAGTGGGTCTTTATTACCAACTACAAAGTAGATGGCATTATTTATAGGTACATGTTAAGGATTGTTCTAAAAGGGTATGCTCAAAAAGAAGGCATTGACTATGAGGAGAATTTTGCTCCCATGGCTAAGATAAAGACTATCAAAATGGTTTTTGCTATTGTTGTATAGTTTGGATGGAAACTCCATCAAATAAACATAAAACATGCCTTTCTCAATGGAAATTTGAAAGAGGAAGTCTACATGACTCAACCTAAAGGATTTATGATACCTGATCAAGAACATAAGGTGTGTAGGCTTATCAAGTCTCTCTATGGGCTAAAATAAGCTCCCTAATCTTGGTACATCAAGATTGATGAGCATCTCGTACAACATGGATTTAATAGGATTCCATATGATCCTAACATCTACCTCAAACAACATGGGGGGGGGGTTGTTATAGTGACTACTTATGCTGACGATCTAGTCATCACTAGCAATATATTGAAGATGATTGATGAAACTAAGAATGATCTCAAGTGATCATTTGACATGAAAGATCTTGAGAGACTACACTATTGTCTTATTTTGAAGGTATGGTAGAAATAACAACAAATTATTTTTTCATAGATGAAGTATACCAAGACGTTGCTCAAGATATTTAGGATGGTGGACTGGAAGCCTATTGCAACACCTATGGAGACAAGACTTCAGTTGTCTTGTATAGATCCATTACTAGAAGTAAATGGAAATATCTATTATTAGTTGATTGGGAGTCTCATTTACTTGACATATACTAGGCCATATATTAGCTATGCTATCAGCTATCTTTCTCGAATCATGCAGGAAGCAAAGGTGACACATTAAAAAGTAGCAAAGTGAGTATTAAGATAATTCAGAGGTATAATTAAATATGGCCTAGAGTACAAAAAGAATGATAAGTTCTTCTTGACATGATACATGGATGCAAATCATGTAGCTTCTATTGATGATAGGAAATCCACTTCTATATTTGTGTTCTTTCTAGGATCTAGTCTAATTTCATGGGGAAGTAAGAATAATAATTATGTTTTTAGATCTTCCACAGAGGTAGAATATCATGCTATAGTAGGAGCTATCTATGAAGTGATATGGATACGTTTCATTATTTTTAGACTTAGATTTCCACAAACTTAGCTTATAATTTTGAATTATGACAATCAGGGTGTTCTACATCTTGTTTGTAATCCAGTGTTTCATGAGAGAACCAAGCACATAGAGGTTCATATTCATTTCATATGTGAACATGTTCAACAACATAACATATAACTCCAGTATTTCCCCACTTAGGATCAGTGTATAGATGTCTTCATGAAGTCACTTGCATGTGATAAGTTTGAGGCATTTAGAAATTTTCTCTCTTCTTCTCTTCAAGCTATGATCAATTAAGGGAGGAATGTTAGAATCATTAATTTATCCTAATATATTTGTATTAAATATCTCAAGGTAATTTAGACCTTTGATTGACATGTAACATAGGTTAGCTAAGTTTGGTATTTCCTATGTGTAATTAGTTATATTATGAGTCACAATCCCCTACAAATTAGAAGATCTAATCTCACTTATTGTTGTATAAAATAAGCACCTCTTGTAGTTCTTTTGCTAATGCAATTTAATTGTCTTTCAAACACTAAGTCAAAAGGTGTATAAAATTAATACTATCTTATACCTACAAACATATATATTATTAAATAAAAAACACAATCTACTTTTCAAAAATAATTTTATGTTATAAAATGCAACATCAAAGGCAATCACTTATAAATTACATTATGAAAGGTGATTGCTTTTAAATGATTGTTTTATTTTTTATTTTCAAATTACATAAATATTATAAATATTATTTTTATTTTTTTATAAAAAATTGTAACTTAAAATCAATAAAAATAAATTGCATTTAAGAAATAAACATATTTAACAGAACATTATATTTTCCATTTCTTGGATACATTCCTTTTGCATTGTTCCACCTATTCATGTAATGAAAAGTCATTAATTTTTATCCTCATATATATATATATATATATATATATATATAGGTTTAAAATAAATAGAATTATATATATATTTATAATAATATAAATATTATATATATATATATACACACACACACACACACACACAGATTTATATATATATATATACACACACACACACACACACAGATTTAATATTTATATTATTATAAATATATATAAAATTCTATTTATTTTAAACCTAAAATAAGTTCTTGTAACCTTAATAAGATACATACTTTATTACAAAATATTGTAATATATATATATATTTAATATTTATATTATTATAAATATATATAAAATTCTATTTATTTTAAACCTAAAATAAGTTCTTGTAACCTTAATAAGATATATACTTTATTACAAAATATTGTAACAATTATAAATTCACCATCTATAAAATGTAACATCAAAAGAGATCATTTATAAATAATATGAAAGGTGATCACTTTGCCATTAATGTTTTATTATTTGTAAATTTCGTAAATACTATAAATATATTTTTTATTTTGTAGAAAATAATTGCAACTTAAAATAAAAAAATAAATTACGTTTAAGCAATAATCATATTTAACAAGTTTCAAATTATTGAGGCATGGGAAGTAAAAATCCAAACTCACTCAAATGATAAAAGGGAGTAGGGATAACAATAACATTTTGAATGGTTCGATTAAGAGGGAAGTTGTAGTGAATTTGAAGGTGGAGAGGATGATGACGACCTCGATCAGGATGGACATGAGATAAGAGAGAAGTGTCATCATGGTGATGGGCTAGTGCAGTTTGGCTAGGATTCAATCATTCTTGAAAGAACCTCTATTTACTACTTGAAGGAATGCTTTGATAAATAAAACTTTTGGGTCCACATCATGACATTGGACACATTTTTTTTAAGAAAGATAACTTCACTTATTGAGGGCTATGATGGAGAGGGGTTGGAAAAGGTTTTGGTTTTAATTCTTGGCTTTTCAAAGATAGATCTTGAGACCATTCAGCTAGACTCTAGCAGTGTCTATTCATATTTTTTATCATTCTTTTCCAAGCATGAGCCTATTCTTTTTGGCCTCCTTTTAAATCTTGTATTTGTCCTTTCTTAGGGGCATGGATGTAGGAACTTCCCCCATTCATGAAAGCTTTAGATTCCTTCATTTTGATCTCAAAGTGATTTTTGGATTGGAAAGTTGATGTTGGTTAATACATTATGGTCAAAATGATTGGTGACATGACTCTTTTTAGAACAAGCAACTTCTAGATAGAGTTAGGATGTTACTCATTGGTGGTGTTCCTATGAAGATTATTAGAATTGGTATGGCCTCTAGTCTTATGGACCAAATCTTGGGACTATCATGGTGGAGGGAGTACTTATCCAAAACCCAATATTTTTATTTTGGATTAACTATCTTTGAGAATAGTTATATTGGTGTTCTAGCTATGTATGGTTTGTTGATGGGGGTGGTTTTCTGATGAGGGATGGTATTCTCAATAAAAAGCTTCTATGCATGTCTATTAATATCTTAAGAGGGATTATGAATTATGTGGAAGGGTTGTTGAAGATTATATCTCTTTTCAAGAAGAATAAATCTTTGCATCAGGATGGAAGTGTGAACCAACACTATATTGGTAAGCTTTTTATTTATGCTAGTAACGAGATTTCAGAGGAAATCCCACGCTGTTGAAGTTCATTCAAATATTTTAAAGTTGAAGATTTAATATTCCTTACCCAGTTATTTGGGGATAAGTGGCCCCAATAATTCTATATTAATCCCCTATTCTATGAGAATGTGCCTTTCTTTAGTGTGCTTCATGGATTCCCTCAGGGATCCTATTCCAAACTACCTTGTAGATTCCATGTAGAATTCTATTTTAGGACTAGTGGAGTCCCTATGGAATCATTATCTAATATGTTATTTAGATTCCCCAAGGAATATATCCCTTTTTTCTTTAGTCCCTTGGGATTACTATTTGGAGACCTAAGCCTCCTCTTGTGCCCATGCTGGGCTCAGAGCTAATTAGAACCATGTTCACCTTACTTTGATACTTGGTTAGAAGTAGGGGTATATGGAACCCATGTAGTGTTTTTTAGAGACATGTGCCTCCCATTGTGTCCAAGTTGGTCTTCGATCTAGTTAAATTTGGGATAGGTTTCTTTTCTAGTCATTCTATCTATTGAGACACAGGTCTCCTCTCTTCGAGTCTATGTTGGTTCCTACACCAATTGAAAGTGATTCTATTTTCATTGATTGTTATTTTTATTCCCTGGTTTATTATTTCTTATTTTCTAACTTGTGTTTTTTAGGGGGAATTCCAAGGCCTCTTTTTGTGTTCGAGACTAGATTCTACAACACTAAAAGGTGGGTTTAATCTTAATTAGAATTGTATTTAACAAAATGATAAATATGTAAACATTAATAATTATTATTTAAATTCACTTTAGATTGTTTCAACTATTCATGCAATTAAAAATCACTAATTTATCCCCAATTACACACACACACACACACACACTTTATCACTCACTTTCTCTCTCTCTCTCTCTCACACACACATTATCTCTCTTTCACACACACACTTTCTCTCTCTTTCACACACACACACTTTCTCTCTCTCTCTCTCTCTCTCTTTCAAACATACACACACTCACACACTCTTTCTCTCTCTCTCTCTCTCTCTCTCACACACACACACACATACACACACACACACACACACACACACACACACACACACACACACACACACACACACACACACACACACACACACACACACACACACACACACACACACACACACACACACACTCTTTCATACAAACACACTCACACACTCTTTCATACTCTCTCTCTCTCTCTCTCTCTCTCTCTCTCTCTCTCTCTCTCACTCACTCACACACACACACACACACACACACACACACACACACACACACACACACACACACAGACAGACACACACACACACACACACACACACACACACACACACACACACACACACACACACACACACACACACACACATGCACACGCACATGCACGCACACACACACACACTCACACACTCTTTCATACTCTCTCTCTCTCTCTCTCTCTCTCTCTCTCTCTCTCTCTCTCTCTCTCTCTCTTTCACACATACACACACACTCACACACTCTTTCTCTCTCTCTCTCTCTCTCACACACACACACACACACACACACACACACACACACACACACACACACAATTACACTTAAATTATAATGAATATCTATAAAATCATATTTATTTTATAATTAAAATAAGTTGAAGTAACTTTAATAAATTATACACTTTATTTTCAAATTAAACTCAATTAATTATAACATTGCTTATAATAACTATAAATACACCATATGTTCAATGTTATATACCTTTAATTTAAAAAACAAACATGTATAATTTTTTGACTTGGAAATTAAAAAACACTAAAAAAAAACACAACATTACTTGGTCATATCATGAATTTAATGATATAAATCATTTATGAGTTCTCAAACTTGAACTCAAAAAACTTAAACAAACAAACTAGGAACTAACCAAACATGAAATATGCTTTTGAAAATGTAATTAAAAGGTTCATTGAGTTAAAGTTTACCTTCTAGTACTTATCAAATACAAATGTCATAAACAATATGCTTTTTATACAATAAGTTGACTGAATTTGGTCTCCTAGATTGTGGTTGCTCACAAACATTAGCAATCAAACCAGTATTAAAGTCATGTTAGTGTGTAAATATAAAATATAAACACAACCATAAAGAAAAACATAAATGAAAAAACTTTCCATAGATGCAAATCAAAAGGAAAAAGGACACATGCACAAACACAATATTTCTTACTAATTCAATTCAATAATATTTTCATACATTCATACGCATAAATGAATAAAAACCACTCTCTAGGATTACAACTTCTTAAATCAATAGTGGCATTAAAATTAGTCTTAAATTTCATCTTAAAAATTAAAATAACAAAACATCATAAGAAAATGTGACTTTCTCTCTAAAATGGATATATTATATATAAGTTTAGACTATCCATACCACTATGGAAATTAAAAAAAAAAAACCCATAAATAGGTAAAAATGCATTTTATATAAGTGAACCACAATTTCATTCTACATTTATATATAAAAATAAAATAAAATATGAGATGTCGATCCTAGAATCTGGCTAACTATAACTAGTACTAGGCAAGCACACAAGTGGTAAGCAAAGACAAGGACAACATGCACAAAGATAACATTTGGAAATGCATATCAACCATGATTACCAACATGGAAAACACTAGCTGACAGAGCTAATCCCACATGTGCATACAAAAAATTGATAGAATCAAGACACACAAAGATAATGTACATTGAAAAGCCACTATGGGAATCATAGAGAGGAACATGAAAGTTATTACTAATGGCCTAATTCTAACATAAAGTTAGGAAATGGTGACAAATGATGTGGTAGATAACTTGGATTTGAACACAAAATTAACTAAAAAATAGACTATAAAGACATTATATACTGATGGGTGGTAGATGAGTTGGGAGGAAATACATGAAATTGTTTAGATGCCTATACAAGGAAAGGACTTGACTAGAGTAAAAGGGTGAGAAAACTAACAAAAAAATAATGGTGAATTACTATTATAATGTTTAATAGAGAGAGAGTCACTTAGATAATTCATGCTAACAAGTGCTTAAGAACATCTATTATGACCATGTATTATTGAATTATAATATAAATACTTATTGAGGCTGATATCATCCTATTATAAGGATTAAATACTTTTGTTGTACTTAACTAGTGTATGGTTATGAAGTCAATGAATTTTAGGAATGCTATTAATGTTATGTTCTAATTGGATAATTATGTGTCTTAATGATAATTATAATAGAGTGGAGGAAGTACCACTTATTTCCATAAACAAGTCCATTTCCAGCTAAGCTAGAGCTAACCCAATATTCTCCCTCTATGCCTTGGGTGAGCACATTAGCCCAAAATCATGTGATTTATTGATGTAGAAGGTTAATTAGTTGAATGTCCAAGTACACAGATAGGCTAATATTCTAGTGATCATTATACAAGTGAAACATTTTGGTTCTATTGTCAAGATAAGTTTCATTTTGTTTTTGAAATGGTGAGCAACGATGATGTATCATATCTCCATGAAAAATATTAAGCACTAGTTGGAGAAAACATAATAAAAGTTTGTGAAGAATCACCCCAATTGCAATGATAATAAGCCAAATAAATGGGTAGATGATAACCTACATGACCCACTAAATGAGGTGTTTTTTAACAAACTACCAAATCACTTGCATATACTCTAGACAAGAGAATAATGTTTTGATGATAACACCCTTGGACTTAATAACATGAGGAGAAGCTGAAGAACTTAGATGCAGTTTGGACCAAATTAGTTGATGTTTAATGGTGTGTCACATTGAACATATATGTATTAGAGTTCAACTTATCTATGTATTCTTGTCCAGAGGAGATCTAAAACCAGTTTTGGATCATCCCTGAAGTAGTTTAATTAAAGATCAAGAAGTTAATGGTGGACATTGATATTCAAGACCTACCAATGGCCAACTATGTCTATTTACATTTGAAAATCACAAAGGGTAAAGGGTGAAGAGGTCATGATATTTGAGAGATAAAAAGGGAATGAATTTTCAACATGGAAGGACCAAGTTGATATGAACTATGAAGGCGCATATTTTATGAGAATCAACTAGAAAAGATAGCTAGGAAGGACCCTAGGTAGAGGGGGGAGTCTAACTTGGGAAATGTCGTGAGGATCCATTGAGAATAGGAATGACATGATGGGGGATATTGTATAAGGTAATTATTCTCTAGTTATGAAAGATTGCATGCTAAGGAGCATGGGTGAGCCTTGAAAGAATAAGTTTAAATACTCCAACTAGAAGTTACATGAGAAGAGACCACCATGGAGATAACTGATTCACTCTTACCTGAATCACCTTATTAAGTGCCTCACCCATTATTATAAGAAACTCATATAATAATTAATCATAAATATGACATTGGATATTGAATATTTTATAGCACAAAGAGGTAGGAAGTAGTGTGCTGAGATACATTAGTCTTGTTAACCAATTAGATTGATCACATGCATATCATGTAAAATAATGTAGATTGGAGTACCACCAATAAGAAGGGGTTTAACCCATAAAAGTAGTGGTTTAACACAAACTAGAATAAATGAGATTAGAGGATCATTGATAACCCAATAAACCCTTCAATCAATTGGTGTAATGGTAGTTCTGGCCATCATAAGAAGTGGTCAAGCTATGCAACCAAGGCAAGGGACCAGTCAGAGTTCAAGTACATGCTTAACTAGTGTTCCAATAAAACATGTGCCTCAAGTGACCATTTCAATCTTACTTACCCCTTAGGTATTCTATGAGATGTCCCTAAGTATATTGGAGTATTAGGGAGTAGAAAATGTTGTAGATCATGTCTAAAAATGTGAACTTATATGGTGTGCTAAGGGGATTAATATGCTAACGTGCAAGGTGAACTAGTTTGCTATGACATTTGAATATCATTCCCACACCTAGTATAATAAGAACAACCCAAATTAGATCATTTTGGACTATGACCTCCTAAATATATACTTCCTAAATGAGTTTGAAATCCCACATCTGAGTAGTAGAGCATTACCACACTAAAGGAAGTCAATCATGACATGATTAGAATTATTTTCACCAATAAATCCATATTTAAAACTTTAGTATCTAATCTCTCCTTTGCACTTCACTCATTTCATCATGCATAATGGTTATTTGGGGACTGGTTGATTCTTATCAATACACCCTATGAATGAAAACATGCATAGAGCTGTGAGAGGCCCTAAAAGCTACATTGAGAGATGAGGTTATGGGAGACACATATTCTAGATTTAGTCTAGCCATAGAGGTATATATTGCATCAATGAACTCACTAATATAGAATTTGATGGTCAACAGTGCACACAATACTCACTATGGACTTTAGTGCATAAGTTTTAAAATAGAAGGGCATACTTAGAATAAATTCCCAACACATAAAGTGCACTCTCTAATATATTCCTCTAAGATATTCTAGGAGGGTCACAATATATGAAACTTCCATTGATACCACGTGTAACTCTATCAAAATTTTCTCTCTACTGCAAGATATATGACACCACTACTCGTAATACTGAGTAATGTAAGATAATTAATGAGATGCATGAGGTAAAATACCAAGGCATAAGGTAGGTGATAAAAATACCTTATAACTAGGAATATGATAGACACATGAAAAACATGGGTATTGAGGCCATGGGGGTGAAGGATGTTGAGGTGTAAGGTTCTCACCATGTGGTTGTTATAAATTTAGCGTGTTCAACCACTATCAACATGACTCTATGATGCTCCCTAATTTTGCATATTATCAAGGCAACCAAAAAGTGGAAGAATGTCTAGACCTATATGAAAATATCACACATAAGGGAAGGCCTAACAAAGGGGTGAGAATGATATATTATGGTTTAAACTCAGATCAATGAATCCCTAAGGAACATACCAATAAAACTACAAACCCCAAGGTATAGGTTATAACCTATAAGAATAAATATACAACAAAAAATTGCTTCTATTAAAAATTCCAAACCAAGCTATGAGCGTAAGAGGTGTGAAGATAACATGGCATGGCCCTATCCCTCAAATTCATCATACCCAGATGATGTATGTTAGCAATCATACTCTATGAATCCATCGATATGATCTAGATATTCAAGGTGTGCTAAAGTATGTCTATGACTTAGAAGAAAAGGTGAGGAGGAAGCTGAAGCCCTAAACACAATTTGATTAATATGAGTATGAATGTACATAGGTATTAACCCTTATCCACCTTAATGGGATGGTTCCAATGGTCAATAAATTATTAGATAATTATAAGGGAAAACATTCCATTGTTGTATTGGGCCCTACTATGGTGAGATAACTAAAATTGAGAGTCACCTTGAATACAAGATATGATTAAGAATTACTTGTGGATGGACATAATAATGTATAATCTACTTGTGACATTCTAGTGGACATTGGTGTAGAGGTGAACATTCTCATGGGGGATTCTTGGTAAAAAAAGGGAAATCTTCCCATATGACACTCATCAAATGTTCTATTTATGGTTAATAAAATTAAAGCCCAAACCTTGGGTTTTATCCCCAATGCCAAAGTCAGTATATTGGGCATGAAGTTCGATGCCAACTTCGAAGTGATCAATCTTGTAGAAGTTTACAACTACCCAAAATTTCTTGGTAGATCATGGTACTATGCTAATAACATTAATATGAACTTCAAGAAGCACTATATGAGTTTAAATAATGGGAAGGATCATGTAGTGATCTCAATATCAACTAACTAAGGTCATTCCTATGTAGAAGTGTTGATATAGAGGATGAGATCAATAACATATATAACATCATTATACATGGAACATAAATTATAGAACTGGATGCAGAAGGAATCATAAACTAGGATGAGACATATTTAATTTTTGAAACTATGACCATCACTAATGAATGGTGGGTACATGAGTCCTATGATGTGATATGAAAAAAGTGAAACATAGTAAGAGCTCAATCTCTAACCTCAAATGTATGGAAGGCCCCACACACTAGCATAATGCCCATCTCATATGCTAGGTAAGTTTGGGTGCTATGCACAACCACCTAATCCTTAGTATATAGAATATTATGGATAAGCAAAGGTAAAATTTCTAAGCTCCTTTACTAATGATTCCACAAGCATCACCCCATTTTTTCATGACCTTTATTTGTGTGTTCCAAAGGAACATGATCATTTAGATGCATTGTTGTACACCTTTAAAATCACTCATGTGAACTAATGGGTGACACAAAAATAAAAATTTTGAGTTGGAAAGAATTCAAGAGTACCCTAATTTGATATTTGATTAGTGAAATGACTACAAGGGCTTGGCTTTGTACAATAGTGACTCAAACCCATGAACAAATATCTATGAATGTGAGGAAATTTAGACTTGGTGCAACCCTTGTGTCCCAAAAAAGCTATGCGTCTATTTTTTTACATAAAATTAAAGTCTTGGGCCTACACATGGTACATTATTAATGAAAAGTGTCATGAAACCAAAAACTAGATAACCCTAAAAGAGAAGTTCAACCTTACTTTTTCCTTTTCCTCGAATGATCTGGTGCTAGTGGAACCCTTATAGTAAATTTATAATGTTGTCAAGAAGACCATACCATCATGGAAGAGGGCATCTAATATATGTTTAGTGAAAAGGGGCTCACCATGTGTAAGTTATTACATTATTATGATTTCAATAATGACTCTAATGAAGAAGATAATGTTTTCTAGATGAGGAATAACTAGCGTTCCACCACTAAAAATTATAAACTAGTGTGAAAAGTGGATGAAGAGTATTTTGAGGGAAAATTGAGTCATTTGCACGTAGAAAATACAAGGGAGAGAGGGAAGTGAGAAACATGGAATTTGAATGACACCAAAGCTATTACATGCCCTTTAAAATGATAAAGGTAAACATATGTACAAAGGAGGAGCCAAATATTGCCACCATTAGGGATTAAAGGTTAGACATAAAGTTAGCACGTATCATATATCTCCTCTAAGAGTTTAAATATCTATTCCCCATGATATATAATTAAATTATGGTTGTGCATCCTTATCTAAGAAAGATGAATATCAATTTGGTAGAAGGTGATAGGAGTGCAAGGAAAAGGCCAAACCAAATGAATCCTAACCTGTATTCTAAGTTAAAGTTTGAGATCAAACTGTTAAAAGTTAACATCATTTACCTATTATAAGAGTATTAATGGGTAAGCCAATGGTAATCAACATTAATAAAGATGGGTGCATCTACATCTATGTTGAATACAAACTTTGAAATGTTGCATGTGTCACTAAACCCTTTCTAACTCACTTTACTGAAGAAATACTTGAAGGAGTAGCCAATTACAAGATATACACATTTACTAATGGCTTTTCAACCTATCAATAGGTATATATTGAGGATTAGGATAATCCTAAGACCACCTATTTAATTGAATGATGATCCTTTTCTCATAATGTCATGAATTTTGGCCTAAAAATGCATCTATTATTTTCTCATGCAAAGTCATCATGGCCTTTAAATACTTCATCCACTGAATCCTCTAAGTTTATTTGGATGATTGGATTATTTATGGCCTAGTGAAGGATTACCATGAAAAATTAAATCTCATGTTTAATAAATACCACTAATTACATTTCACTAAACCCGAAGAATTGAATCTTTTCCATCAATTTTAGCACACTGCTTAGTCACCTCATCTTTAATTAAGGTATTCTCATCTATCTTGCCAAGGTTGTGATCGTTACTCAACTGGAGGCATCTACAACTCAATGGGACATAAATAATTTATTAGGGCACACTGAATACTAATGGAAGTTTATCTGAAACTATACTAAGATCACTACACCACTAGAGGAGATCCTACATAATCATGAACCATTCATATGGGGCAAGATGCAAGAGGAGGTGTTTGAGATGCTAAAGAAGAAAATATCCAACACACCCATATTACAATTTATTGAATATATTAACTCATTATATATTAATTTTTATTCTTTAATAATAATAATTAGTTACAAGATTAACCACCTAATTTTTTTAACAAGTAGAAAGCTCATGCCTGCTAATTAGAATTACACTGCCAATGAGTGTGAGGCCCTGACAATGGTTTACATGCTCTAAAATAATTTCCAAATTTTTTTGGCCACTCCTTTTTTATTTTTCACTGATCATAAGGCCTTGAAATACTTGGTACATAAGCTTATTATCCATGGGTGTATTTTTCACTATATTGTCCTATTCCAAGAGTTTCATTTTTCTATGGTTGTAAAGCTAGGTGAGCAAAATTTGGGCCCTGATCACTTGTCATGCCTCACAACTTGAGAGGATGCATGCCCCATGAATGATGAAAAGTTAGAAACATAAATGTAGAAGATTATACATTTCCCATAGGATTTGTATGAGATTGTTAATTTATTCACCTCAGGGCTTGCACCCAAATATTAATCTACCAAGGAGAAGAATAACTTGGCTATTCACGTTGCTTACTATAAAAGTATTGATGAAGAGACATAAAAGATAAGGAGTGATGAGGTGATATATTTATGTGTATTATAACATGAGTGAGAAGGAATTTTTTAGTAAGTGCACAATGGCATAACTGGTGGAAATTCACTATTAAAACCATTACCCTAAAATATTACAATTTGATCTATGGTGGCCTACCTTGTTTAAGGATGACAGAGACTATGTGTAGAAATTTGATGTGTTACAAATAAATAGGAAACCTAAATAATCACAAGGATGACATTTACCTAATCCCTATTTTTGTGTAGGCACATTTTAAAAAGTGGGCCATAGAATTTGTGGGCCCTAATATTCTAGTTGCATGAAGAATAGGTGTATAATATATCATTGTTATGTCATCATGAAATTTTAAATTTAATGAAAACACCCCTAATTATGATCCTATAATAAATTAGAGGTGTTTTAAAAAAATGGGACATTGAATCCAAGCTCAATGGACAAGGCTTGGGTTGCATACTAAGATTTGCTTATCCTTTGATCTATAAAATGGTGAATCATTGATTAGTTTTTAGAGTATTATTGAGGATGGATATGAATTTAAGGAGAATATCTTAGTCATCCCTAATTAGGGAGTTTTGAGTCAAAAATTTGGTGGTGTTGAGGATATCTCAATAATTTCTCTTTCAATAAGAGAAGGTGTGTATTTTGATTACAGCCTAAGGTATGGAAATATTGTTGGATTAAATGATTCTATAGTGGAGAACCCTAAAGAAACTGATGAAGTGACTATAAAATATAGAGATAGATTCATTAATGGAACTATCATTTCAAAATCAGTGGAGGGTGTGAAGTTTCATGTGATCATTCACTCAAACGACCCCCTTGTAAGGCCTCTTGCTCTCCTAGGTCATTTTTGTCTTAAGCCTCATGTCACCTTTTTGTTCCATTATTAGCTTTTCAAGGTCAAAATATTATTTCCAAGACCCAAGTCTCCATTTCCATAATGATCACCTTTAAAAAGGAATACAAATCCATTTGAAAACATTTATAAGTCTTTTTAGCATTTTAAAAATTAATACAAAGCCTTCTATATATGTTGTGACCTTTCTAGGTCATTTTTACATGTAATTTAACCTTAAAACCTATTAATGTGCATTATATGCCATAAACACCCAAATGTTCAACTTAACAATGTTTTTAAAGCTTTAAAACCTATAAAATTGGCTAAAACAGCTTTCCATTGTGTAAAATTGGCCTCAAAGACCTACCAACATGAAAAAAACACCATTAAAACCTACCAACATGCAAAAGGAACCATTCAAATCAATCAAGAAGCCATTAAACATATTATAAATATTTGTATGAAGGATAAGAAAAATAAGATCAAGTAATGTTGATGAAAGTTATCACACCCCTCCAAATGGAGAAGACAAATTCACATATGATGATGGAATTGTATATATACGCGAATGTAATATACAGGCATGGGTTTCACAAGATGATTATTTACATAAAATAATTACATTTTGGAGAAGATGACATGACATTTATGGATGAAGATAATTAATTCCAATGCCAAAGATACCAAACAAAATCCATCAGAGTTATTTGAAAAAAATTCTCCATGAGACAGTCCTATAAAATGCCATTACTGCAAATTGGTGAGTCTAATAAATTTCAATAAGAAGAAGCACAACTTGAATAATAGTGATGAATGTGATCATAGTGATATAAAATGTGATTGAGAAGTTCAATAAATATAAACAATAGAAGATAAAAGACTTGTAGTGTATGCTAGGATAAAATACCCAAGGGAGAAATAAAATTAGAAAAAGCAAATAGGAGTCAAATCCAATTACAGTTGTTATGGAGAGTTCATATTATCAAAATAAGTCTTCTCTCTCTTCATAATCAATTAAAGCCACTTTTATCTCTTTAACTTTATATTTCTCTATTACACTTTTTGTAATAACCTAAAAAGGTTATGTTTACATTTTCAAGTTATAAATAAGAAATTGATAGTGAAATAGAAATAAGTTACCAAAAAGGTGGTTATAAAAATAATTATTGGGTGGTTACAAGGTGGTTTCACCCTCTTAAGCTATAAATTCAAGTTCCTGTGCATTGTATAAGGGCTTTTTAAGAATATAAGAATTTTTTTCAACATGTAAGGAAGAAGTCTATATGTATAGTCCCATAAAGGATCAATATAGAAATAGTTTATAGGACTTTGTGCCATGAATATTTATAGTGAATGATGTGCATGAGTATGTCAATCCAATTTCATTCTTTTTATTTGAATTTACTAAAATACTATTGGTAGTTAGTCAATGAATGTGGAATTTTTAGTGTGAAAAGTTCCATTGAATCTACATTAGGAATTCTACTGTTCTGATGCCTTGGTGGAATTAAGAATAGGATTTTATGCCAATTTTTATAGGGAATAATAGGGTTGTTGAATATATTTCTTTATAAAACTATCCAATATCATTGTTATATGTACCATGTTCTTATGTCTATAATATATCTTTCCCATCCCATTTTTATGATAAAGGATTCCTATGTTATAATCTTAAATCTTGGGTTATTTTAGTGAGTCTCTATGTTTAACTACCTAAGGTTGTCCTTTGTATTTTCTAAGTTTATCATAGAAACTTTTGTGTTTAACTGGCTATAAAATTCCCATTCTTCCTTTCTCCTTTCCTTTCTCATTTTCCCCTTCTTTCCATCATTCCCTTCATTTCCTTTTTATCTCTTATATGCACTTTTCAATTAAAAGTACAAAACCCCCATAGAAACATTTTTATTATAAATAGTGGTGAATAATTAATTTCAAAGATTTCCCTTATTGGTTTTTAATAAAGATATCTCTACCTAATAATAGTGATGGATTTAGTCCCCATGTTGTTGAATGACGTAAGGAATCTATCCCAACATTATTGACTAAAAGTCTTTCATTTGTCCCTTAATAAAGTTTTTAGCCAAAAATTTGTTGGAAAGTTGTCATTAATGCCATATAGGTGTCTTGGTGAGTGGATGAAGTGATTTTATAGCCTAAGTGATAATGACAAAGTGTACAATGTGCTTGTCCTAGTGTGTTTGAAGTTGGCTTGGTTGATCTTCAGTTTTGGTATGGTTAGAGATTATTAGGATGAGTATGGAGTATTAAACATTTGTAAAAGGTCCATAATATTTTTTCTAAGCCTTGATAGATTTTGTGCATAAGTGGAATTCATCTGGTTATCCATAGTTTTCATCTAGACACTTTGGGTCTAGTGGTAGAAAATCTGAGTAGGCATTTTGATGACATCACCATTACCATATGAGAACGAGTCAAGGAGAATTGCTTATATGGTCATGATAAAATTAGTCCCTAGTTAATATATGTTAAATCTCAGATCATGAACCTAAGAAAAATCAAAGATATATGGGTGCAAAGTTGGGCTCTTATGCATTTTGATAGTGGTTTCCCATACTTAGCCAAATCTGTAATATGGTAAGAAGAGCTGAGTAAGCTTTTTTGATGAAGGCATATCTCACACAGGTGAATGGTTCAAGAGAATATGATCATATGGGTTTGTTTATTTTTGTGAATATTTTATTTTCACTAATTTTTAGATCATGCACTGAAGTGCGTCAAAACATATACATGTTCAAAGTTGGTATCCCAAACAAGTTCTAAGCATAGTTGGCTCTGTGCCAGAAGATTTTGAGAAGGCATTTTAATGGAAATAGATCTCACATGTATGAAGGTTATAGGAGTATTTTTTTATATGGATGGATTCTAACATGTGAGGAGATCATATGGTCCAAATTTGAGATCATTCATCTAATCACAAAATAAGTTATTGAGGTCCAAAGTAGGCTTTCCAGGCATATTGCAGTGAGTCCCCATAATCAATTTGCATGATGTTAAAGATCTGGACCTAGTGGAGATCCAATGGCTTACAAGAGTTTTTAAAGTAAAGATATATGATACACATCAAGTCAAAGAGGTCAAAGTGTTCACTAGTTAACAGAGTTAAAGATCAGGACCACATGAAGATCCAAGGGTGTGTGGGCGATTGTACAAATCATGATCTAACACTGCATATTGATTGAGATGGTAAGAAGTGTTTAAGGTTTAATAATTTAGAAAAGGTATAATATAATGATCTAATGATTATTATATGTTTTTATAAATTGATTTAATGATGAGCATTGCTAGTTAAAGACCTAGTTGATCTACAAAGATCGATGATGCACGATAAATGAGGTCAAAGTGGTTGAGGTTCAATAATTGAGAATTGGTGCATATGTGTTAAATATCAATAAATATTTATGGTGTGAGATTTATCTAAAGTGGATAGGACACAAGATGCGAGTATAGTGTTCAATGTTTAACTGTGATAATTGATATTTAAATATTTAAATTTTACAAAGGGAAAAACCAGTCTGTGGTTTTTGAACCATATCTTTTGATCTAGATAGAATTTTACCATGCAGTAAAAATAAAAGTGGTATAATACTCCAAGACACATATGAAAATATTTATTTGGATATATTAAAGTGTGTAAAAATAAATATATTGAAATCCAAATTTGACTATGTGTTCATGTTTATTCTGGAAGTAAACCCAAGAAGGGTAATTGAGCTTGTTTTGACATATATTGATGAATTGGTGATTGTGAATTGTTTTAGATTCCATGAGGATGATATGTGTGTATTAGTAAAGATTTATCAATCATTATTATATATGAACAAAATTTCATAAGTTGACTATGTGTTTGTTCATAGTGTTTCTATACACCCAATTAGTGATTGGGTTATTTGAGAAAATGCAGAGGTGAGTATGAGTGACTGTGATCATTTGAGGATGTCCTAGGGGACATAAGGAGTGGACCTATTCATTTTAAATTGGTCATGTGTTTATTTATTTTCTTGATAAGTTCTAAATGGGTGAATAGGTCTTCATGAGATCTATAAGAGCTATAAGGGCCTTATTAAAAGGTGTAGCTGCTTATGGGTGACCCATAGGTGCTATAGACAACCTATGAAGATTTTTTTGAGACATGTATTGATGTGAGAGAAGCATTAAGGGTTAAGTAAAGTGAAATTGTTGACCTAGAAGTTGATATTCTTGATTTCTCTATATATAGTGAAACCAAATGAGATGGTTCTAGATTTTGGAGACGTGTATATGAGAGAGTTGGAGAGAAAAGGAAAAGAGAAGAAAGTGAGAGTGCCCAAATATTATGTTGATGATTAGAGAATATTAAGGACTATGTGTATGATCTATAGGTCATGTTTCTAATGATAGTATAATGTTATTATAGTTTGAAGTTATGCGAAGAGATCTGAGTGTGTATATGAGGATTGTTTGAGTGAAGAAGGAGAGAGATTGCGACATTATTATATGAGAGGCATGTATGAGTTAGAGAGAGAGAGTTTGTGAAGTTATCAGATAATTAGAGGTCCATCATCAAGGGTTGAATACATCATTTCTAAGGTGGAAGTGTTCTTTTCAAGGAGGGTCTAAAGGACTTGATCTTCTTTTGGGGAAGTTGCTCCTTATGAAATAAGGTTTCACTACAGACATTTGGTCATAAAGACTTGGTCAAGGTTATAGGTCAGAAGGACTAATAAAAAAAGCGGTCATAAGGACTTGATCATCTTAGGGGTAGGTGCTCTTTATGTAACTACTATTTCACTAAAGGCCCTAGGTCATAAGGATTTGACCAAGGTTCTTGATCATAAGGACTTGATTAGTATCTTATTTGTGATCATATTATAAGATAGTAGTCCATGTGTTTATAGGATTGAGAGTGGGTTTTATTACCAAATAGGGGTTTCCATGTAGATCTTGTGTTGTGTATGTGATCTTGCATTATGTTCATTGTTTACTACTATGAATGATCTGTATGCTTCATGATGTTTGTATTGAATGCTTAAGTATTTACAAGGGTTTGGAAATTGAATTGGATTATTTTACACCACTGATTCACCCCCCTTCTCAATGGATTGTACCTCTAATAAATGGTATTAGAGTAAGTCCTTCATGAAAAGTTTAAACACTTGAAGATGATCAAAGGTAGAATGGTTGATAAAGAGGTTATGGCTTGTCTTCAAAATAATCTAGTTTGTACTTTATCAAAAGTTAATAATGTGAAGACACAAGTGCAAAATCTAGAGGCAACAGTCAAGAATATGTAGGTCATGGTGAATAAAGGTCTCAATCAAAGGATGAAACAATGTGAAAATAAAGTCTTGAATTACTCATATGTGTTCTTATCCAAGGACAAAAAGGATTTTAGATCTACCAAAATGATCAAGAATGAAAATCCATTGAGTGTTAATGGTTAATAGAAAAGAGGGTCAAACATAAAGAATGTTTTCAATGGATATTGCTTGTCCTGTAATCAATTTTATCATAGATATAAGGATTGTGTGCTCTCTCCAGAGATCAAAATGGATCTCAGATGTTACAATTATAACCAACATGGTCTCATAGCCAAGAACTATAATAGATCCTTTTGAAAAAAGGATATATAAGCCATTGACACTATCAAATGGTTCAAGAAGACCAAGTCAAAAGAAGAAAAGAAGAAAAATCCAAGCATATCACAAAAGGAAGAGTCATTATTTATTCAAGAAGCTTTACATACTCAAGAAGATGAGAACAAGAGATGTTTTATAGATAGTGGATGCATAAATCATATGACAAGAGACGAGAGCAAGTTTATCTCTCTCAAAAAGACCAACCTAGGTGTAGTTAGATTTGGTGACAACAAATCTACTAACATAGTCAACAAAGGTAATATGAGTTTGGACAATGGTTATACTAAGACTAAGAATGTCTTATATGTAGAAGGTTTGAAACATATTATTTTAAGTGTGAGACAAATCTTTATGCAAGGAAATTTTGTAACTTTTCATGATGATGTATGTGAAATAAGAAAGGCAAAATTTGGTAGATTAATTATAAATGTTCATAAAATAGATAACAACATGTATGTATTCCATGAATCTAAGAAGGTAGAGTGATTCATTAGTCAATTAGAAGAAAGCTAGCTTTGGCATATAAGGCTTGGACATATAAATTTTAATAATAAGATAAAAATAAGTTCAAAGGGGTTGGTAAGCAATATGCCTAAGATTTCTAAGATTCCTCATTCTCTTTACAAGGCATGTCTTTGTGGGAAGCAAACTAAGAGAAGATACAACACCAAGGAATTATCCACTATAGAGCCATTGAAGTTGATCCACACTGATCTATGTGGACCTATGAGAACTCAAATTATTCAAGGTAATAGCTACTTCATGCTTCTCATTGATGATTTTACTAGGATGACTTAAATATTTTTTCTTACATAAAAATCAAAAGCTTTTACAAAATTTGTGGAATTCAAAGATCTCGTGGAAAATGATAAAGGTTTAAATATGAAGTGTGTGAGATTAGATAGAGGAGGTGAGTTTTGGTCTCATAAGTTCGATGATTTTTGTGAAGAACATGGGATAAGAAGACAATATTCTACTGCTAGAACACCACAATAGAATGGTGTGGTTGAAAGGAAGAATATGGCTATTATTGAGATGGGTAGAAACATGATTTAAAATTCAAAATTATTATATGGATATTGGGAAGAGGCAACCAAAACTTCTATTTAAATCCTAAATAGGTGTCAAACTAGAGTAAATGGTAATAAGACTCCTTATAAGTTATGGAAGAATAGAGTGGCTAATGTCAAACATTTTAGAGTGTTTGGAAGTAGGTGCTTCATCAGAAGAGATGAAGATACTCTTGGAAAATTTGATTAAAGATATGATGAGAGATATTCTTAGGTTATTATTCTATCAGTACTACCTATAGGTGCTTCAAAAAGATACTTCATAAGATTATTGAAAGTTTAAATGTAAGGGTAGATGAGACATGTAGAGTCAAAAAGCCAAAATTATAGGTAAGTAACTCAATTCAGAATACTGTTGCAAACGATGATGAGTTATCTATTCAAATAGATGATGAAGATGAATAAGAGGAAGAAATACAAGATACTAAAGCTCCATCTAGAAGAATTCAAAAAGATCATCCAATCTTTCAAATTATTGGAAATGTTGGTGTAAGGTTGTAGACTAGAAGGAGAATGTTGATCAATCAAAATCAACAACACTCAACTCTATTATCCATTATTGAACCCAAAACATTCATGGAAGCTAGCAAAGATGAAAGTTGGAATGACGTAATGGATGAAGAAATTGATCAAATAGAAACAAATGAAACATGGGACTTAGTTCCTAGGCCAAAAGATAGAAATATGATATGTACCAAGTGGGTTTTCAAAAATAAGATGAATGAGAAAGGAAAAGTCACAAGGAACAAGGATAGATTGGTGTGTAAAGGATATGCTCAGGTTGAAGGAATAGATTTTGATGAGACTTTTGCTCCTGTGGAAAGGATGGAAGTAATTAGACTCTTTTTGGCATATGCATGTTTCAAAGGTTAAGGTATATCAAATGAATGTGAAATATGCATTCTTGAATGACAACTTAGAAGAATAAGTTTACATTGAGTTACCTGAAGGATACTTCATTTCAAGTAATCAATATTTTGTGTGTAAATTGAAGTAGGCTCTGTATGGTCTTAAACAAGCTTTTAGAGCTTGGTATGATAGGCTAGATAAGTATCTTTTGAGTCAAGGATTTAAAAGGGGGGTAGATGATAGCAATTTATACATTAAGGCATAAGGTAATCATCAATTGATAGTTGTTGTATATGTTGATGACATAGTTTTTGGATCTGATAATGATAAAATGAGTGGAGAATTTGTAGATACTATGAAGATTGAGTTTGAAATGTCAATGTTGGGGGAACTATCTTTCTTCTTATGATTATAGATTAATCAACTTGATGCAAGAATATTTATTTCACAAGCTAAATACATAAAGGATATGCTAAGGAGGTTTGATAGGATGGATTTTAAGCCAATGGGTACTCCAATGATCACAAGCTGTAAGCTAGGTAAACTAGATGACTCACCAAAAGTTGATAAAAGTTTGTATAGATCCATGATTGGAAGTATTTTGTACTCTACAACATCTAGGCCTAACATCATGAAATAATTAGGTGTTGGAAGAAGGTTTCAAGATGATCCTAGATAATCTCACTTGAAAGCAGTCAAAAGGATCTTGAGATATCTCAAAGGCACCATAGATTATGGTTTATGGTATCCCAAGAGTAAAAAATTTTGTTTGAAATCATATACTGATGCTAATTAGGTAGGATGTGTGGATGATAGGTATGAAGATCTTTGGTGGTCATGGAAGTGTCTTGAGAGAGAAGGTTTGTAAGCTTGTATAGTGGTTCTTCATGGAGTGTGGAGATCTGAAGATGATTAAAAGGTGAAATGGCTTAGAAATCTTAGGAGGAGTCCCTCTCAGATGTTTCTTGGTATGTTCCATCAGATTTATATGGTTTTATGTGTTATTTCTTCATTTTTTGTAGTGCTTGGTTGAAGAGAGTGTTGGCATGGAGCAAGAAGAAGTTGTCAAGGCAAGAAGAAGTAGGATCAAGGTAAGGGGTAGTTTGTATCATATTTATAAGATGTTCCTTTCATATTTATATTATTTTTATGTCCTCAAGATTAGTTGGTGCCCACTTTTTCATTATGTCAAAGGGGCAGAAAGTTCTTGTTGTGGGAGTTCTTGAAGAGAGAGAAGGTGAGTTGTATATTGCTATATATTATGTTTGTTAACATTAATGACAAAGGGGGAGATTGTTGGAGAGTTGTTAGTTATTTCATGGTGATATCATGAAGGTGTCCTAGTGAGTGGATGAAGTTATTTGATAGCCTAAGTGACAATGTCAAAGTGTGTAATGTGCTTGTCCTAGTGTGCTTGACATTGGCTTGGTTGATCTTTAGTTTTGGTATGGCTAGAGATAATTAGGGATGAGAATGGAGTATTGAACATGTGAAAAATGTCCATAAGATGTTTTATAACCCTTAAGATCTATGTGTATAATTGGAATTCATCTAGTTGTCCATAGTTTTTATTTAAACACTTTGGGTCCAGTGGTATAAAATATGAGTAGGCAGTTTGATGACATCACCATTTCCATATGGGAATGAGTCAATCAGAGTTGGTCATATGGTTGTGATCTAATTAGTAATTAGTTATTATGAAATAAATATAAATTCATGCACCTAAGCATAATCAAAGATATATGGGTGAAAATTTGGGCTCTTATGCATTTTGACAGTGTTTTTCCATACTTAGCCAAATTTGCAATATGACAAGAAGAGCTGAGTAAGATTTTTGGATGAAGGCATATCTTGCACATGTGAATATTTTAAGAGAAGGTGATCATATGGGTTTGTTTAGTTTTTTTCATAGTTTATTTTTGATAATTTTTAGATCATGATCCATAGTGCATCAAAAGATATGCATGTTCAAAGTTGGTCTCCCAAACAAGTTCTAAGCATAGTTGGCTCTGTAACAAAAGATTTTCAGAAGGAATTTTAATGGAGATATATCTTGAACATGCATATGTTCCAAGGTTAGTTTGTTATATTAATGGATTATCCTATGTGAGGAGGTTATATGGTACAAATTTTAGATCATGTGTCCAAGCACATAAGAAGTTATTGAGGTTTAAAGTAGGCTTTCCAGGCATATTATAGTTGGTACCCATAGTCAATTTGCATGATGTTAAATATCTAGACATAGTGGAGATCCAATATCTCATGGGAGGTTTTATAGTGAAGGTATATGGTGTGAAAAAAGTTAAAGAGGTCAAATTTTTCATTGGTTAACAAAGTTAAAGATCAGGACCAAATGAAGATCCAACAGTGCACGGGCGATTGTACAAATCATGATCTAATTGTGTTTATTAATCAAGATGGTAAGAAGTTTTTGAGGTTTAATGACTAAGAAAAGGTATAGGATAAGTATATAATGTCAATTGGGTGTTCATATAGATTGATCAAATGATGAATGTTTCTAGTTAAAGACTTGGTTGATCTGCAGAGATTGATGGTATGCGATAAGTCAACATCACAAGATTGCACGAGATGAGGTCAAAGTGATTGATGTTTAATGATTGAGAATTGGTACCTATGTGTTAAATATAAAATAAGATTGATAGTTCAAGATTGATCAAAATATGAGAGGATATGAGATGCGAGTATAGTGTTTGATGTTTAATTGTGACCGTTGACATTTAAATATTTGAATTTTACAAAGGTAAAAATAAGTCTGGTTTTTAGACCATATATTTTGATCTAGATAGAATTTGACCATACAATAAAAATAAAAATGGTAGAGGCCTCCAAGGTTCATTTTAAAATATTAATTTAAATATCTGAAAGATTGTACAGCCAAAGATATTGAGCTCCAAAGTTGACTATGTGTTCATGTTTATTCTAAAAGTAAACCCGAGAAGGGTAATTGAGCTTATTTTGATATATCTTGATGAATTGGTGATTTTAGGGTGTTTTAGACTCCATGAGGATGCTCTATGTGAATTATTAATGATTTATCAATCATTATTCTATATGAATAAAAATTAATAAGTTGACTATATGTTTGTTCAAAGTGTTCCTATACACTAGGTTAGTGATTAAGTTGTTTGAGCATACACAAAGGTGAGCATGAGTGACTATGATCATTTGAGGATGTCCTAGGGGAAATAAGGAGTGGAACTATATATTTAAAATTTTTCTTGTGTTTATTAATTTTCTTGATAAAGTGTTAAATAGGTGAATGGGTCTCCATGAGACCTAAAAGAGCTACAAGGGCCTTATTAAAAGCTGTAGTTGCTTAAGGGTGACCCATAAGTGCTATGGCCAACCTATGAAGATTTTTTTAAGCCATGTCTTGATGTGAGATAATCCTTAAGTGTTAAGGCAAGTGAAATGGATGACCTAGAATTTGATATTCATGATTGATCTATATATAGTGAAACCAAATGAGATAGTTTCTAGATTTTGGAGACGTTTATGTGAAACAGTTGGAGAGAGAAAGAAAGGAGAGGAGAGTGAGAGTGCCTAGCTATTGGGTTGATGATTATAAAAGGTTAAGTACTATGTGTATGATCTGTAGGTCATGTTTATGATGACAATATAGTGTTCTTTCATTTTGAAGTTGTGTAAAGCGATTTGAGTGTGTATATGAGGACTGTTTGAGTGAAGAAGGAGAGATTGTGACATGCCTATGTGAAATTACTATATGAGTTAGAGAAATATTTTGTGAAGTTGTCAGATAATAATAGTTCCATCATTAGGTGTTGAAGACATCATTTCTAAGGTGGAAGTGTTCATTTCAAGGAGGGTCTAAAGGACTTGATCTTCCTTAGGGGCAGTTGCTCCTTGTGAAAAAGGGTTTCACTAAAGACCTTTGGTCAAAAGGACTTAATCAAGGTTGTAGGTCAAAAGGACTTGATCAAATAGGTGGTTAAAATGACTTGATCATCTTAAGGGTAGGTGTTCCTTATGGAATTGTTGTTTCCCTAAAGACCTTAAGTTAGAAGGACTTGACCAAGGTTCCTGATTAGAAGGACTTGATTAGTCTCTTATTTGTGATAATCTTATAAGACAATAGTCCATCTATTTGTAGGCTTGAGAATGGGTTTTATTCCCCAAGAGAGTTTCCCACATAGATATTGGGTTGTGTATGTGATCTTGTATTATGTTCATTATTCACTGCTATGAATGATCTATATGCTTCATGAATGTTTGCATTGAATGATTAAGTATTTACAAGGGTTTGGAAATTGAATTGGATTGTTTTCCACCACTGATTCACCACCCCTTAGTGGATTGTAACTCTAAATTTTTTTTTGGTGACTCCACTAGGGATTGAGGTGATTTATGCACATGATTTTCATACATTTCAAGGAACCTCCCCTAGAATGGAGGTTAGTGACTTTATTGAGATGAAGTATCTAATTTATGTATCTTTTTGATTAAATAAATGGCATTAGTTCACCCCAACCCCAATGTTCACCATGTCCCATGGGGAAAAGCTTTGGTCCATTATCTTTTCCTCAATACAGTGAATTATCTACAGGCTCAAGGAAGATATTTCTAAAGTTCTTTAGAGAAAATGGTCAAGATGTAGATAATCATATCTTGGATTTCACAATGTCTTATAGCATTTTGGGAGTTATGCATGAGGATGTCACTATGAGACTTTTTATTATCAAAACTCTCACTAGTCCTGCTCCTAAGTGGTTCTAGCACTTAGAAGATGGATGAATTATGAATTGGGACTCCTTAAAGAATAAGTTCCTAAATATATTTAAATTAGCTATGGATGTATGTGCATTGTTGTTATATTTCTTCCAAATTCAAATGTAAGATGATGAGTAGATGAGAGAGTTCATAGAATGCATTCAACAAATTACTGGGACTAATTCTTTAGGAAAATAAACCAAGTCCCAATAATCAACTATGTGTCTTCATTTGTTATCTAAACCTAGGGATCAAATTAATCTTGATGAGGAACAAGGTAAATGACTTGGAAGTTGTGCAACAAGAGGCTATCAAAATTGAATATGACATAGTTATGTCTAAGATGTTGAAGAAAGAAGTTACATATTGTGTTAAAAATATTATAAGTAATGATAAAGTGGTGTAAATTGATATAATCAAGAGCCATCAATATTCAAAAAATAGATCTAGAAGGAAAATTCCTAATCAAACATGTCAAATCTCCAACAAAGAAAGAGAGAGAGTGCTTCCTATCACATATGATTGTTTCAGTTTCATAATTACTAAAGAAGGTGAACAATTAGAATAACTAATGATTGATCAGATAAAAGATGAAGAATTTGGCTTCACCCTTGGTAAAGAAGATAAATATTAGCATGTTCCACAAGATTGATCAAAACTGACAGTTCTAAGACAGAATGAGTTATTTATGGAAAAATTGATTAAACCAAAAATAGAAAGGAGTAATTATAAAGAGTATGATATTATACTTTATGAAGGAGAAGATAGTGTGGAACTAGTTTTTGGCAAATAAGATACCTCTTGTATCAGAGTGGAAGACTCAGTGGTTAGAAAGGAAGATTTTCCTAGCATTTCCATTTCATGTTTTAATATTAGAGATTTCTCTGAAAGATATGAATCCAAAGTAGTCAAGTTGGCATAGGTTAGGGATCATAGTTATATCAAGGTTGAAATCAATGAAGATATGAAGGCTAGACAAAATGAATGGTGCCCAATGTTCATTACAACCGAAATGGAAACTGTCAAGGTAGAAGAGATAAATGAAGATGATGAGAACAATTCATTCAACTATGAATTGGTCTTTATCATGGAAAGTAATTTGGTAAAGAATATCTATAGTCAATTCATCTTAGAAGATATTCTTATTGTTGTTCCAAATTATAAATAAACATGCAACACACTTCTCTCTAATCTAAATTCTGTATTTGGCATAGATGCATTCAAATCCAGTCAAGAAGATATTGAATATATTCAATACTCATTAAAAATGCTCTTAGAAGACTAGATAACTTTCAATGATTTCATTTCAAAACCTAGAGACACTATTGATCTATCTATTTATGGCCAGCTCAGTATGGATAGTGATCATAAGTTCATTCTCTTCCTACCTACTTGGTCACTATCATTGAATGTGTTCAAACCTCATAATTCAAATTCATTATCTTGAAATAGTAGGTAGTTTTCCCAACCTATTAATGGTTTTGTATAGTCTTTTTTATTTTCCTTTACTCCTTATAAATAGTTCTTATTTCCTTATTTTGGCTTGTTTCCTTTTCCTACCTTTATTTTGGTGTGTGTGTTGTTTTTAAATAAATATGGTAGCCTATCTATTTTTATTTTCTCTCCATGTATTGAATATTTTGCCTTCACATTATTTTAGTTATAATATCTAACTTGAAATTCTTAGTAGACAATCACATCATTCATAAATATGTCAAAAAAACCATTGCTTTAGAATGGACAAAATGATTGCCTTTATGGGAGATACACAATCATTATTTTATAGCTCAACATTCTAATATTTATTTCTTTAGACACCTACTTTGATCTCAAATGAACTACACATATTTATTTCTATGTCAGTTCTAGAATTCAAAGCTTATTCAATTCAAGGATAGTATGCAAAAAAAACTTTGAAGCATTTTAGTCAAATGTGTCTCCAAGTTGAGATATTTGACATTATATTAAATAAATAGCATTTTTAGTCATAAAAGTGAAGTTGTTGATATGAAAAAATATTCCATAGGTGTCTGATAGATAGGTAAACATTTTCATTATTATATTTAAGTGAATAAGAAAACATCTAGAAATTTGAAGGATAGGTTATTTGGCTTGACAATGCATGTTCATTTATCATACAATTGAGAGTGGTAAACTGGCTGTCAGTTGGTCAGATCAAAATATACAAATTTTCCTAACAAGGTGATCCAACCTAATAACACGTATTCATTTCTCATACAATTGAGATAGGTGAACTAGTTTTTAGTTGGTTAGATTAAGACATGTAAACATGAGCTACATAAAATATTTTATGAATCTACAGTAATAAGGTACCAATCCTCTAATATTTTGGAGTTATCCTACATTATGCTAAGGAATGTGGTCTCATAGTCAGATTCAATTTGAAATTTTACATTTCATGAAAACACCCCTATTTATGATCCTATAGGAAAATAGAGGTGTTTTAATGATAAAGACTATAATTTTTACATAATGGGACAAGGAATGCATAGTGTAATGGATAAGGCTTGGGTCACACACTGAGATCTGCTTATCCTTCGATCATCTAAATGGTGAATCGCTAATTGGTTTTCAAAGTAACATTGTAGATGGATATGCATTTTGGGAGAATATCTTAGTCAAATTTAATTAGGGAGTTTTGAGTCATAAAGTTTGGGGTGTTGAGGATATCTCAACAATTTATATTTTGATAAGAGAAGGTGAGCATTTTGATTATAACCTAAGGCATGAAAATATTGTTAGAGCATATGCTTCTAAAGTGGATAACCCCAAAGAAACTGATGAAGTGACTGCAAAGTATAGAGATAGATTAGTTAATGGAATTGTCATTTACAAATTAGTGGAGGGTGTGAAGTTTATGTGATCACTCACTCAAATGACTCCCTTATAATACCTCTTTCTCTCCTTGGTCATTTTTGTCCTGAGCCTCATGTCACCTTTTCATTCTATTGATAACTTTTCAAGGTCAAATTATCATTTCCAAGACTCAAGGCTCCATTTCCATATTTATCACCTTTAAAAAAGAATATAAATCCCTTTAAAAACATTCCTAAGTATTTTTTAGAGTTTTTAAAATTAATATAAAGCCTTTGTTATATGTTGTGACATTTCTAGGTTATTTTTACATGTAAATTAACCTTCAAACTTGTTAATATGTATTATATGCCATAGACACCCCATTTTTCAACTTAACGATGTTTTAAAAGCTTTTAAACATGTAAAATTGGCTAAAAAATCTTGTTATTGTGTAAAATTAGCCTCAAAAACCTACCAACATGAAAAAAACACCATTAAAACCCATCAACATGCAAAAGGAACCATTCAAATTGGTTAAGAACCCATTTAGAATATTATAAATATTTGTATGAAGGATAATAAAAATAAGATCAAGCAATGTTGGTGAATGTCTCAAACCCCTCTAGATGGGGAAGAAAAATTGACAAATGATGATGGAACTGTATACAAATGTGAGTGTAATGTTCATGCACGGGTTTCACAAGATGATTCTTTTCATAAAATAATCGACTTATGGAGAAGATGTCATGACATTTTTGGATGAGGAAAAATTAATTCTAGTGCCAAAGATATGAGGCATCTTTATTGAAAAGGAATTAGAACATAGGCCATGAGAGTTATTTGATAAAATGTGTCCACAAGACATAGTCCTATAAAATGCCATTATTGTAAATTGGTGAGTTCAAGAAACTCTAAGAAGAATCACAACATGAATAACAATGATCAATATACTTGTAGTGATATAAAATGTGATTGAGTAGTTCAAGAAAGATAAACAACAAAAGATAGAAGGTTTGTAGTGTATAGGATAAAATGCTCGAGGGGGAAAGATAATTTGACAAAGTAAATGGAAGCAGTCAAATCTAGTTGTAGTTGTTATGTAGAGTTCATCTCAAAAATAAGTATTCTCTCTCTTCATAATCACTTAAAGGCACTTTTTCTCTCTCTGACTTTATATTTCTTCAATGAATTTTGGGTAATAACTTAAAATGGGTAATGTTTAAATTTTTAAAATTATAAAGGAAAAACTGAAAGTGAAATGGAAATAAGTTACCAAAAAGGATGTTATAAAAGTAGTTATTGGGTGGTTAAAATGTGGTTGCACCCTCTTAAACTATAAATACAAGTTTTTTTATGTTGTAAAAGGGATTTTTAGTGATAGAATAATTTTTGACAAGATGGAAAGGAGTATGTATGTATAGCTCCACAAAGGATCAATACAAAAATAATTTACATGACTTTGTGCCATGAATAATTTTGTTGAATGATGTGAATGATTATGTCAATCCACTTTAATTCTTGTTATTTCAATTTTATAAAATATTATTGTTAGTTAGTCAATGAATGTGGAATATTTAGTGTGGAAATTTTTGTTGAATCTACATTAGGAATTCAGCCATTATGAAGCCTCGACGGGATTAAGAATATGGTTTTATGCCTATTTTTATAGGAAAATACAAGGTTATTAATTATATTTATTTGTAAATATATTTTATATCTTTGGTGTATGAAAATTATTCTTATGTATAGAATATGTCTTTCCCATCCCACTTCTATAATAAATCTTCCTATGTTACAATATTAATTCTTGGGTTATTCTAGTGAGTCTCTGTGTTTAACTATATATGGTTATCCATATTTTCCAAGGTTATCATAACAACTTATGTGTTTAACTAGATAAAATATTCCAATTCTTTGTTTCTCCTTTCCTTTCTCATTTCCCCCTTCTTCCCATCATTCCTTTCATTTCCTTTTTATCTCCTTTATGTACTTTTTAATAAAATATATGAAACTCCCATAGAATTTTTTTCTTTAAATAGTTGTGAATAGCTCTTTCCATGCTTTACATTTTTGGTTTTCAATAAAAGTAGCTTCACCTACTAATATGAGGGATTTAGTACCCACGTTGTTGCCTAACATAAGGACTATGTCCTGAAACTATTGATTGAAAGTCTTTTATTTATCCCATTGAAAAATTTATTAGCCAACACACTACAATAAATTACTTCACCAAATGGGCCAAGGCTATGCCCCCTAAAAATTGTAATGTAGTCATATTGCATGTTTTCTTTAGGAGGACATAATCAGTCGGTATGGATATCCCCTAAGTTTGACTAACGATTTGGGAACCCACATCATCAATGAAATTATGCATATTTTCCTTTCTAAATTCTTGATTGTGTTTCTAACTGTTTTTGCTTTTCACATTCAAAGGATGAAAGAAACTAAGATAATGGTCAGGGGTTAGATGATACCCAGATGAAGTTTTGCGCACCATATCTAGATGACTGAAGGAGCTCCTCTTTGGCTGTGGAGGATGACACCTATAGAAGAAAGAGACTCAAACACAAAGATTATTAGATAGAGATAAGGTGTACTACCAAGTGATAAGCTTGGTCCCAGAAGCGCAAAGACTTCCTTGAGGGATGATAGTCCACTATTTATAAGTAAAAGTGTCAGAAATATAGAAATGACAAATGACTAGCAAAAAGGAAATTAGATAATGCATACCTCTTTCTTTGCAGTTGGTCTGCCACAGTCGTCGATGTCAGTTAGTCTGCCGTCGTCAGTTAGTCAGGGTTGTCGACATCAGTTATTCTGTCGACGTCGATAGGGGAAATGGTCGATGTCAGTCAGGGCAATGGCCTTAGGTGAATTTTGGACAGGGTTGTGGTCAATAGAGGGGTCTGGAAGGAGTCTGGGTCTGTGTAGGATGGTAAGACCGTGGACAGAGTCTTATGGAGGACAAGGTAGGGAGACAGGGTGTCAAAAAAGGGGTAAGAGTATGAAGAAGGCTTTTCAACCTCTCTAAGAAGAAAGTCAGGTCTGGTTTGGTTGATAGCTGGGTCTGGTTGATAATATTGCTTAGAAGTAGTAACTAGAGAACCGATTACTAATACATTCTAAATAATGAAATGAAATAAAAGAGGGATACTTAGCTCTTTGACAGAGAACCAGAAGTGTAGAAGACCTGTTGCTGATGCAGCTGATGTAGAAGACTTCCTGCAATATTTCAATTAGGGGTGGAGTGACTGATGCAGAGTCCATGTAGCCTATGATGCTTGGTGTGTGTCTAGGAGAGAGAGATAGAGAAGTCAAATTCTAGGTGCAAGAGAATTAGCCTTCAAGTCTGTGATCTAGCATCCCAGTGCTGTGATTTTAGCATCCCAACCGAAAGAGAATTTGCCTTCAAGTTGTTTTAAGAGATCGATGTCGGTGATCCCACCGATGTCAGCCAACTGGTAACCGACGTTGGCAGCTAGAAGATGGGAAAAAGGCTAAAATTAGCCTTTTGCCCGTTCTTCCAATTGCCAGGGTTAATTGTCGTTGATAAACAGTTGAAGGCAGAGAATGTTTTTAACTATTTTTGGCTTTTTACATTCAAAAGATGAAAGAAACTAAGATAATGGTCAAGGGTTAGATGATACCTGGATGAAGTTTTGTGCACCGTATCCAGACGACTGAAGGAGCTCCTCTTTGGCTGTGGAGGATGACACCTATAGAAGAAAGAGAATCAAACACAAAGATTGTTAGATAGAGATAAGGTGGACTGCCAAGCGATATGCTCGGTCCCAGAAGTGCAAAGACTTCCTTGAGGGATGATAGTCCACTATTTATAAGTAAAAGTGCCAAAAATAAAGAAATGACAAATGACTAGCAAAGAGGAAATTAGATAATGCATACCTATTTCTTTGCAGTCGATCTGCCACAGTCACCAACGTCGATTGTTCTATCGACACCAGTTGTTTAGGTTGTCGACATCGGTTATTCTGCCAATGTCGGTAGGGGGAATGGTCGATGTCGATCAGGGCAATGGCCTTGGACGAGTTTTTAGTCTGCCTGTGATCAACAGAATGGACTGGGATGTCTGTGGGAGCTTGTGCAGGTTTGTAGAGCAATAGATAGGGTCTTAAGAGGGATGAAGGGTAGAGGATAGGTTGTCAAAAGGGAGTAGGGATATGGGGAAGGCCTCTTAGCCTCTCTAAGAAGAAAGTCAGGTCAGGTCTGGTTGATAGCTGAGTCTGGTTGATAATGTTTAGAAATAATGAAAAGAAACTAATTGCTTATACATTCTAAATCACTAAAATAGTAAAGAGGGGAAAAGAATACTTAGCTCTTGCTTGGTGCAGAGTGAGAGGTGTTTGAAGTGCTTGTACCTATTGTGTCTGTACCTAGAAGACCGTTGGTTGAAGTTTAATGATTGATCTCAGAGAGTTCCTATTGATATCTAGGTCTGAGAGCCGAGAGAGGAAGAGAGGTCAAATTTTAGGTCTAAGAGAATTCACATTCAGGGCTATGATTTTAGCATCCCAGTGGGAAGAGAATTCACCTTTGGGTTGTTTTAAGCAACTGACGTCGGCAATCCCATCGGCGTCGACCGACGGGTAACCGACATCGGCGGCTAGAAGATGGGAAAAAGGCTATTTTTAGCCTTCTACCCATTCCTCTGTCTGCTGAGTTTAATTGTCATTAGAAAATGGTCAAAGGCGGGTTTAAAAGGTGTGAGAATTAGTGAGAGGGTTGGAATGATTAGTCATAGGGTAATGAATGAGGGTATCCAAGGGTGAGGTGTCAAGGGAGGTGTTATTAATTTAAAATAAGTTATTATTTTAAATTAATAAGTGTGTGGGTTAGGAATGTGTTAGAAGTGGACCAAGGGGACCAAGGGGGAGTCGACCAAGGATTAGACACAATTTTGGTGTCTACATTTGCCCCTTTTTGTCTTGTTGGTTGTTCTAGATGAACTGCAAGACAAAAATATGAGTAAGTTGCCCCAGGTATGGGATGAGGTAGTTTTTACCTTGTTGGTTGTTCTAATGAATTGCAAGACAAAAATGAATGTAGGTTTCCCTAATTATGGGATGAGGTATTCCCCCTCAAAGCGGGAGTCGAGGGAAGGGACCCTGATATCGGGTGCTGATTTGATAGATAGTGGATGGATATGGTGAAGTTTGAGTGTGAACGTTGTAAATGGTGGGATTGCATGTATACCACTTCACGTGATGGTTAGGTCAAATTGTCGCAGGTCAAAGGTCGAGGAGTGCTAAAATCAAAATAACCGGTCCCCAGCATTTAGTTATAGCTGATTGGGTTATTCGATCCAAGCTATAACTCCAATGGTTGTCGTGTTCCAAGTATCTTAGGCTCAGGAAGTGCTCTTGGAAAACACGAAAAAGTCACAAGTAGTGGGGATCAACTTGCTTGCGATCCAATACTTGTGAGGGTCATAATGTGGGTTGCGGATAATTTGGCTAACTATTCATGAAGTAGCCTACATATAATAAAAAAAACTAAGGCAAAGTTGTTTTAAAAATGGTCGTGGTCTAAGGAGATAGTCGTGATCTCCAAGGTTGTTGGTCGATTCGAGTTGAGATAGTTGGTCCATTAGATGGACGAACAAAGGAATGACATGTGACAAAGGAATGGCCGAGCTAACCTCAGAAGACCCCATGTCAACTGAGTGCTGCCTACATAGTCCCGATTGTTAGGGCCTCAGGCCGATGTATTTCTCACAAAAAGAGAGGAAGAGGGTCAGTTATGGATGTGGATTGGACGAGGTTAAGTCATGGTTAAAGGTGAAATGGTTTATCCATCAAGTAGATGAACAAACAGATGTGGCTGAGTTAACCCCAAAAGACGTCATGTCATCTGAGTGCTGCCTACATAGCCCTTGTTTGAAGAGCCTCAAGCCAATGTAGTTCAGACTGGTTGATAGGTTGGTTTGGTCAGGTTATAAATGATGAGGGTATGATGATGTTACATCCTTTTCCATATTGTGTGATGGTGTATTCTGTAACATTGGTTGAGGTTTTTCATCCCTATCAATTTTTCATATTAGTGATGGATGTATGCTAGAAATGAAATGAGTATTTTTATGCTTCAACAAGTACTAGTTTATGCTTGACATAAATTGGGTGGTCGATAGTTTCCATGTGTATTGGTTTCCATAGAAACTAGTGTGAATAGGCTATGAGAACGTTAGTGGTCTGAAAAAGGTTTGGTTGGTTTTGGTTAGCAAATGATTTGGTTGGATTATTTGTGACCAAGATATGTAGGAAGTGAAAGGCATTTTTGCCCTTTCATTGACAAGGACCATAATGATAGCATAGGTAGGGGGTTTTTTAAAAACAAAAGCCCCATTCATGGATTATGTCGTTGACCATTGGTTGTGTTAGAGAAGTAATCGAATCACTTTGACATTAAAATGAGCTCGAAATCCCTTGAGTATGTTGGGGTAATAGGTTTGATTATGTGAGGTGGGAGGATAGCGTAACCCTTTTTAGCAAGGATAATTTTGCCCCTTTTATAGGTGGCCCTGAGAACGACTATAAGTCCAGTCCATGACCTTTTTTTTTTTTTTGGGTAGACTGATCAATGCGGGAAATCTACATGGGGATGTCATTTTGTTTTGTGATCATTTGTAAAGCTGATCGATGTGGGAAGCTTCTAAGAGAGTGCTATCTGTAGCAAGATTTTTAGGCATAGCCATCCTTCGAGGGAGTGGTCTATATTTTTGCTTTATATGTTTTTGAGGGCTTGGAATAGCTATCCTTCAAGGGAGCAGTCTATTAGCTACAATAATGATGATGTAGCTGTCCTTCGAGGGAGCAGTCTGCATTTATAGTTTTATGAATTTTATATGTTAGGCATCCCATTTTTATATGTTTTGTTTTTGACTGAATTCTTGGTCATGGACTTGACATAGAGGTTTAGAGGGTTCCCTTTTATTAGGACAAAGCATTCATACTTTATAAAAGGGTTACATAGTGTCGGTTTAGGGGAACATGGTTAAAAAGAATGAGGATTAAAATGACAGGGATTGCTCAAGGGACGAGCTCAAGTTAAATATCAAGTGAATGAGTACTTGATTAATAGTAGAATGGTCACAGATGCAAGGCATTAAGAGGCTCAGGTTCTGGTCGGCTTTCAAGAGAAGACAGATGATAAGTCCCTGATCCTTACTTGTGCGTTATGATGTAAGGTCCGAGCTAATTAGGAGCAAACTTGCCTCGTTTACTTATTTCCATATTGGTCACGTGTTAGAGATGATTAAGAAGTTGGTTGATGTTTGGTCGATGCTTGGTCCAGGCTTGGTTGATGCTTGGTCGAGGCTTGGTTGGTTGATATTTGGTCGATGCTTGGCTAGTTGATGTTTGGTTGAGGTCATGATAGTCAGGATAGAGTTGAATTCCCCCAGTTGCTTTGGTGATAGGGATGATGTTTGACAAATTTAGTTTGAGAGGGCAAGATCCTGATCTTCCATGTTGGAGGCAGGAATCTCAAAATTATGGATGGTGATGGAGGCAATGGTTGGTAATGATTAGATTAAGGCAGATAGTGGTTGGGAGTCTTCAGGTTGGACCTCCACTACTTGTAAGGCTTTGATTAAGGCTTGGTGATGTTATGGAGAGGTTTGAATTAGGTCATATAAAGATGTCTTCACAGGGGTTTGGTGAAGTTGTTTCACCATGGGGTCATGAAGTGGCTTTGAATAAGTGGGTCGGGATGTGTCCAAGATTGAGATCTTGGGTTTTGTTGGTTGAGGAGACTTGATGAATGGATATGTTTGAGGGAAATAAACCTTTGCTTTCCCTTTATCCTTCATGGTTTGTGACCTATTGGCCACATTGATGGTGTTGATTTCAAATAATGGGATTGAAGGTGGTAGAGGAACCATAGTGTGATGATGGGCTCCTGATTTAGGTGAAGATGTTTGAGAGGTATGTGATGGTGTCGATGGTTTGTTGAAAGGGTGTTAAAGAGGATCCTTAGCAAGAAGGGTGTCCTTTTTGAAGTGTTGATGAATGATAGCCTTAAGAGCACAACAACGCTCAGTGTCATGTCTAGGTGTGCGATGATATGCACAAAATTTAGTGTCATCGAACCAAGATGGTTTTGATCTAAAAGTTGATGAGTGTGATGGTGAAAAGGTTTGGGAGACATGAGATAGTGTCAGAGATTTGTTGACAGTATCCTCAACAAGAGGGGTGTCTTTCTCAAAGTATTGGTGGATAACGACCTTAAGGGCACAACAATTTTTAGTGTCATGCCCAGGTGTGTGATGATATTGGCAAATTTAGTGTCATTGAACCAAGACAGTTTTGGTCTGAGAGGTTGAAATGGTTTGATAGGTGAAAGAGTGATGTTAGAGGATTGTAACAATTGGCGTAACAGCAAGGTGTAAGAACCTGCTAATGGGTCTGCACGTTGTGTTGCAGTAAAAGTTGACAACTTTTGTTTAGAAGCTGTTGAGGGAGTGTTTCATACCATCCTTTTGTTTGTAGTGTGGCCAAACGTGTAGATGACACTTTCGTGGTAGGAGGCATTGGATGTTTTGAAGGAGGTATGTTTTTGTTAGGTGTTGGTAATAATGGAGGTGATTTTTTTTTGGGGTGTCGGAGTAGGAAGCACTCCTATTAAGGTGGATGGGTGTGGGCCCAAAATAGAGGGCAATGGTGATGGTGGGAGAAAAGTTCTCTGATGTGGTTTAATAGCCTTCTTTGGTTTAGTGTGAGGACTACTATTGTGCGAGGCAAGGTTCAAGTCTACCTTCACTTGTGTGTGAGTGAGGTTAGATATGGGGTGAACACTGAGGGATTTAACTGGTGTTGGTATGGTGGATGCTTGTGAAGGTTTAGGTTCTGATGTGGATGGCTGGGCTTTTGAAGGTTTGAAAGTAGAAGTCTAGTCTTTGTTGAAAACTTTTGGAGATTTTGTCACAAGAGGGTTGGCAGCACGAGATGAGATGGGACGTGTAAGGTGAGGAGCTTTGAGTTGCTCCCATAATGCCTCATGCTCTAATTTCCTCGAATGGAGAAATCCTAAGTTCTCAACCAATCAAGAGAATGGTTTGGAAGATGTTGGATGAGGCTTTGGTTTTTTAGAAGATGTGGGTGGTTGTGAGACCAAAAATGTGTTAGATGCAGTGATCTCAGACCCAAGGTGTGAGAGCTAAGTATGCATTTAGGTAGAAATAAGATGCAATATATTTTAAGCCCAAATTGAAATGTATGTTCAGATGCAAACAAGTTGAGAAAATGTTAAGAGCATGAATCTTCACTACTCTAAGATGCAAGAGGAAAGGTGACAAGAAGAAAAAGAAAGATTCTTTTTAAATTTGCTAATGGTTTCGTTTCGAAAGAGGAAGGAAGAAGAAGGATACAAGGAGAGAAAATTCCCTGATGCACCTATACAAATGTTTGCCTTTAGAAAAAAAAGGATGAACCCAAGCAAAACTCCAGGGGTCCCACTGGGGGTGCCAGAATGTTTCTAACTATTTTTCGCTTTTCACATTCAAAAGATGAAAGAAACTAAGATAATGGTCAGGGGTTAGATGATACCCAAATAAAATTTTGCGCACCGTATCCAGACGACTAAAGGAGCTCCTCTTTGGCTATGGAGGATGACACTTATAGAAGAAAGAGACTCAAACACAGAGATTGTTAGATAGAGATAAGGTGGACTGCCAAGTGATATGCTCGGTCTCAGAAGTGCAAAGACTTCCTTGAGGGATGACAGTCCACTGTTTATAAGTAAAAGTGTCAGAAATAAAGAAATGACAAATGACTAGCAAAGAGAAAGTTAGATAATGCATACCTGTTTCTTTGCAGTCAGTCTGCCACAGTCACCAACATCGGTTGTTCTGCCGACACTGGTTGTTCAAGTTATCGACATCAGTTATTCTGCCAATGTCAGTAGGGGAAATGGTCGATGTCGATCAGGGAAATGGCCTTGGATGAGTTTCTAGTCTGCCTGTGATCAATAGAATGGACTAGGATGTCTGTGGGAGCTTGTGCAGGTTTGTAGAGCAATAGATAGGGTCTTAGGAGGGACAAGGGGTAGAGGATAGGTTTTGAAAAGGGAGTAGGGATATGGGGAAGGCCTCTCAGCCTCTCCAAGAAGAAAGTCAGGTCTGGTCTGGTTGATAGCTGAGTCTAGTTGATAATGTTTAGAAATAATGAAAAGAAACTAATTGCTTATACATTCTAAATCACTGAAATAGTAAAGAGGGGAGAAGACTACTTAGCTCTTGCTTGGTGCAGAGTGAGAGGTGTTTGAATCACTTGTACCTGTTGTGTCTGTACCTAGAAGAGCATTGGTTAAAGTCTAATGATTGATCTGAGAGAGTTCCTGTTGATGTCTAGGTCTGAGAGCCGAGAGAGGAAGAGAGGTCGAATTTTGGGTCTAAGAGAATTCGCATTCAGGGCTGTGATTTTAGTGTCCCAGGGGGAAGAGAATTCAACTTCAAGTTGTTTTAAGGACATCGGCGATCCCACCGGCGTCAGCCGACGGGTAATCAACATCGGTGGCTAGAAGATGGGAAAAAGGCTATTTTTAGCCTTCTGCCTATTCCTCCATCTGCCGTGTTTAATTGTCATTGGAAAATGGTCGAAGGCAGATTTAAAAGGTGTGAGGATTAGTGAGAGGGTTGGAATGATTAGTCATAGGGTAATGAATGAGGGTATCCGAGGGTGAGGAATCCAAGGGTGAGGTGTCAAGGGAGGTGTTATTAATTTAAAATAAGTTATTATTTTAAATTAATAAGTGTGTGGGTTAGGAATGTGTTAGAAGTGGACCAAGGGGACCAAGGGGGAGTCGACCAAGGAGTAGACACAATTTTGGTGTCTACATTTAGGGGTCCCACAGAGTCTTAAGGAGGAGAAGGTAGGGAGATAGGGTGTCAGAAAAGGGCTAAGAGTATGAAGAAGGCTTTTTAGCCTCTCTGAGAAGAAAGTCAAGTCTGGTTTGGTTGATAGCTGGGTCTGGTTGATAATATTGCTTAGAAGTAGTAACTAGAGAACTAATTACTAATACATTCTAAATAATGAAATGAAATAAAAGAGGGATACTTAGCTCTTTGATAGAGAACCTGAAGTGTAAAAGACCTGTTGCTGATGCGGCTGATGTAGAAGACTTCTTGCAATATTTTAATTAGGGGTGGAGTGACTGATGTAGAGTCCCTGTAGCCTGTGATGCTTGGTGTGCGTCTGGGAGAGAGAGAGAGAAGTCAAATTCTGGGTGCAAGAGAATTAGCCTTCGGGTTTGTGATCTAGTGTCCCAGTGTTGTGATTTTAGCATCCCAGCCGGAAGAGAATTTGCTTTTGGGTTGTTTTAAGAGACCGACGTCAGTGATCCCGCTGGCGTCGACCGACTGGTAACCGACGTCGACGGCTAGAAGATGGGAAAAAGGCTAAAATTAGCCTTTTGCCCGTTCTTCCAACTGCCAGGGTTAATTGTCATTGATAAACGGTCGAAGGTAGATTAAATGAGCATGAGAGGTTAGTGGAAGGGTTGAAATGGGATTTAAGTAATTAAGATTTGGCATGGGGTGATGGAGGTATCCAAGGTGGGGTGAGGTGTCAAGGGAGGTGTTATTAATTTAAAATAAGCTATTATTTTAAATTAATAAGTGTGTGGGTTAGGAATGTGTAAAAGTGGACCAAGGGGACCAAGGGGGAGTCGACCAAGGAGTAGACACAATTTCGGTGTCTACATTTGCCCCTTTTTGTCTTGTTGGTTGTTCTAGACGAATTGCAAGACAAAAACAGGAGTAAGTTGCCCCAGGTATGGGATGAGGTAGTTTTTGCCCTGTTGGTTGTTCTAATGAACTGCAAGACAAAAATGAATGTAGGTTGCCCTGATTATGGGATGAGGTATTCCCCCTCAAAGCGGGAGTCGAGGGAAGGGACCTTGATATCAGGTGCCTATTTGATAGATAGTGGATGGATATGGTGAAGTTTGAGTGTGAACTTTGCAAAGGGTGGGATTACGCATATACCACTTCACGTGATGGTCAGGTCAAATTATCACAGGTCAAGGGTCAAGGAGTGCTAAAATTGAAATAACCAGTCCCTAGCATTTAGTCGTAGCTGATTGGGTTATTCGATCCAAGCTGTATCTCCAATGGTCATCGTGTTCCAAGTATCCCAAGCTTAGGAAGTGCTCTTGGAAAACATGAAAAAGTCACAAGTAGTGGGGATCAACTTGCTCGCAATCCAATACTTGTGAGGGTCATAATGTTGGTTACAGATAATTTGGCTAACTATTCGTGAAGTAGACTACATAGAATTAAAACAACTAGGGCAAAGTTGTCTCAAAAATGGTCATGGTCTGAGGAGATAGTCATGATATCCAAGGTTGTTGGTCAAGTCGAGTTGAGATAGTTGGTCCATTAGATGGACGGACGAAGGAATGGCTGAGCTAACCTGAGAGGACCCCATATCAACTGAGTACTGCCTACATAGCCCTTGTTGGAAGGGCCTTAGGCCAATGTAGTTCTCCCTAAAAGGGAAGAAGAGGGTCGGTTGTGGATGGGGTCAGACTAGGTTAAGTCATGGTAAAAGGTGAAATGGTTTGTCCATCAAGTAGACAAACAAATAGATGTGGCCGAGCTAACTCCAGAAGACGTCATGTCATCTGAGTGCTACCTACATAGCCCTTGTTTGAAGGGCCTCAGACCAATGTAGTTTAGACTGGTTGATAGGTTTGTTTGGTCAGGTTATAAATGATGAGGGTATGATGATGTTACAGCCTTTTTCATATTGTGTGATGGTGTATTCTATAACATTGGTTGAGGTTTTTCATCCCTAGCAATGTTCCATATTGGCGATTGGTGTATGCTAAAAATGAAATGAGTCTATTTATGCTTCAGCAAGTAATTGTTTATGCTTGACATAAATTGTGTGTGGTCAATAGTTTTCATGTGCATTGTTTTCCATGGAAACTATGTGAAATGGACTATGTCATGTCAGTGGTCTAAAAATGTTTGGTTTGGAAATTATTTGGTTGGATTGTTTGTGACCAAGATGTAGGAAGGGAAAGGCATTTTTTCCCTTTTATTGACAAGGACCATAATGATAGCATAGGTAGGGGGTTTTTTAGAAACAAAAGCCCTGTTCATGCATTACGTCATTGACCATTGGTTGTGTTAGAGAAGTAATCGAATCACTTTGACATTAAAATGAGCTCGAAATCCCTTGAGTAGGTGATGTGATATGTTAGGATAGGGTAACCCTTTTTAGTAGGGTTAACTTTGCCACTTTTTATAGGAGACCCTGAGAACGGCTATAAGTCAAGTCCATGACCTTTTTTTTTGGTAGACTGATCGATGCGGGAAGTCTACATGGGGATGTCATTTTGTTTTGTGGTCTTTTGTGAAGCTGATCGATGCGAGAAGCTTCTAAGAGAGTGTTGTTTGTAGCAATAATTTTTAGGCATAGCCATCCTTCGAGGGAGTGGTCTATATATATTTTTGAGAGCTTTGAATAGCTGTCCTTCAAGGGAGCAGTCTATTAGCTACAGTAATGATGATGTAGTTGTCCTTCGAGGGAGCAGTCTACATTTAGAGTTTTATGACCTTTTGATATTTTATTTGACATCTCAATTTATTTTTGATAGGATTTGTAGTCATGGACAAGACCATAGAAGCTTAAGGGATCCCTTTTATTAGGACAACATTCATACTTTATAAAAGGGTTACATAGTGTTTGTGTAGGGGAACAGGGTTGAAAGGAATGAGGATTAAAATGATAGAGATTACTCAAGGGATGAGCTCAAGTTAAATATCAAGTGAATGAGTACTTGATTAACAGTGGAGTGGTCGTAGATGCAAGGCATTAAGGGGCTCAGTTTCTGGTCGACCTTCAAGAGAAGACAGATGATAAGTCCCTGATTCATACTTGTGCGTTATGATATAAGGTCCGAGCCAATTAGGAGCAAACTTGCCTCATTTACTTCTTTCCATATTGGTCACGTGTTAGAGATGATTAAGAAGTTGGTTGATGTTTGGTCGATGCTTGGTCAATGCTTGGTCGATGCTTGGTCGAGGCTTGGTTGATGCTTGGTCGAGGCTTGGTTGGTTGATATTTGGTCGATGCTTGGCTGGTTGATGTTTGGTTAAGGTCATGATAGTCAGGATAGAGTCAAATTCCCCTAATTGCTTTGGTGATAGGGATGATGTTTGACAAATTTAGTTTGAGAGGGCAAGATCTTGATCTTCCATGTTGGAGGCAGGAATCTTAAAATTATGGACGGTGATGGAGGCAATGGTTGGTAATGATTGGATTAAGGCAAATAGTGGTTGGGAGTCTTCAGGTTGGACCTCCACTGCCTGTAAGGCTTTGATTAAGGCTTGGTGATGTTGTGGAGAGGTTTGAATTAGGTCATATAAAGATGTCTTCACAGGGGTTTGGTGAAGTTGTTTCACCATGGGGTCATGAAGTGGCTTTGAATAAGTGGGTCGAGATGTGCCCAAGATTGAGATCTTGTGTTTTGTTGGTTGAGGAGACTTGACGAATGAATATGTTTGAGGGAAAGAAACTTTTGCTTTCCCTTTATCCTTCATGGTTTGTGACCTATTGGCCACATTGATGGTGTTGATTTCAAATAATGGGGTTGAAGGTGGTAGAGGAACCATAGTGTGATGATGGGCTCTTGATTTAGGTGAAGATGTTTGAGAGGTATGTGATGGTGTCAATGGTTTGTTGAAAGGGTGGGCAAGAGGATCCTTAATAAAAGGAGTGTTTTGTTGCAAGTGTTGATGAATGACAGCCTTAAGAGCGCAACAACGCTTAGTGTCATGTCCAGGGGTGCGATGATACGCACAAAATTTAGTGTCATCGAACCAAGATGGTTTTGATCCGAGAGTTGATGAGTGTGAAGGTGAAGAGGTTTGGGGGACATTAGACGGTGTCATAGATTTATCAAAGGGGTCCTTAATGAGAAGAGTGCCCTTTTTCAAGTGTTGATGGATGACAACCTTAAGAGCGCAGCAATGCTCAGTGTCATGCCCAGGTGTGCAATGATATTGGCAAATTTTAGTGTCATTGAACCAAGACGGTTTTGGTCTGAGAGGTTGAAATGGTTTGATAGGCAAAAGAGTGATGTTAGAGGATTGTAACAATTGGCGTAACAATAAGGTGTAAGAACCTGCTAATGGGTTTACATGTTGTGTTGCAGTAAAAGTTGACAAATTCTATTTAGAAGCTGTTGAGGGAGTGTTTCGTACCATCCTTTTGTTTGGCGGTGTGGCCAAACGCATAAATGACACTTTCATGGTAGGAGGCATTGGATGTTTTGAAGGAGGTATGTTTTTGTTAGGTGTTGGTTGTAATGGAGGTGATTTGTTTTTGTTGGGTGTCGGAGTAGGAAGGAATCCTATTAAGGTGGATGGGTGTGGGCCCAAAATAGAGGGCAATGGTGATGGTGGGAGAAAAGTTCTCTGATGTGGTTTAGTAGCCTTCTTTGGTTGGGTGCGAGGACTACTATTGTGGGGGATAAGGTTCAAGTCTACCCTCATCGAATCTTCTTCGACCGAAGTAGGTGAGGTGGCGAGTTCCTCTCTCGACGAAGAAGGGATTGGAGAGTTTGGCTCTTTAAGAGGGAAAAGCATAGGGATGGTGATGGCTTCGGTGTGTGGTCGAGGTGCGGGAAAAGTATGACCCCCCATTGATGATAGGAAGGATGAGGGCGAGGCTAGTGGCATCATTATGGTTAAAGCGTCCTCCAATATAAGAGAGGTCGATGGAGAACTAATAAGAGAAGAAGGCTCTTCTACCTGTGAGGGACCAATGGGCGGGCTAACCTCTTCAGACTGTGAGAGAGGTTGGTTAGGCATAAGAGGCGAGACTGTGTTGACTGTGCATATATTACGCTCTTGGGAGTCATCGGCCATGGTCTGCATATTGTTTTGGCTAGGAGGATGGTTAGGAAAGGGTTGTCTAAAGATGTCTATGTTTTGATTAGGTGGCGCATTTGGGTTATCCAAGACTAGATCACCTTTATCTAACATGTCCTGAATGATGTTCTTGAAGGTTTTGCAGTTGTTTATGTCATGGCCTTTGACACGGTGATAATGACAAATGTCATTTTCCTTGTACCATGTAGGGATGGCTTTTGAGGGGTTGAATTGAGGTGGTAGTCAAATTTGGGTGAGATTAAGGACCCCCTGTTTAACAAGTTTATCCAACACAGACACGTATGATTCTCCTAGTGGAGTATATTGACACTGCACATATCATTGTTGGAATTGTTTTGTGATGCTTTGTGATGTGGAAGGTTCAGATTGGTTAGTTACTGTAGAGGATATTGATCTAATGACCACAGTGTTTGCTGACTCCTTAGATTTGGAGTGGGAAGAAGAAGGTCTAGAAGAAGAAGGGTCATTGGCTTTTGCATTAGTATTACACAATTTGACCTTATTTTCTTTGACAACGCGGAGTTCAAGCTTCTTGGCCATGGTGAAAGCTTCATCAAATGTGTGGAATGTTTGAACCCACAAAGTAGAGGAAATATGTTTGGCACACGTTTGTGAAAAGAGCTCAATGAGCTCGAGTTGAGGTAAAAAAAGGAGAGTTGGTTGATTAAGCCTCTCCAATGGGCAAAAAAATTGGCTATTGATTCGTCGTCAAACTATTTGATAGAATATAGGTCCGTGATGGAGACCTTCTTAGTGATGTTGATAGAAAAGTGGTCAAGGAAAAGTTAAGCTAGTTGGGTGAATGTAAAAAGAGAGTGACTGGTAATAGAACTATACCAATCGAGGGCAGCACTAAAAAGCGACATGGGAAATGTGCATAGCAATAACGCATCATCATGTGCTATAAGGTAACAAGCGTGTCTAAATGCACGTAGATGTTGCTGTGGGTCTTCCTTACTCTGAAAGCGAGTAAACTTGGGAAGTTCCCACTGACTGGGATACGATCGAATTGGTACTGAAGGATGAATGGGTTCATTGCAAATTTGTTCATATGAAAGAACATTGCTTGAACCAAAAATGGATGTCTCAAGATTAGACATCTTATCCATCAACATCTTGATTAGATCGGTTGACGAATTTACGGGTGGGCGCCCCCTAGATTGTAAGGCACTTGGAAGGTGCTAGGAGGGGTGTATGACGTAGTTGGTTACGCTTGTATAGGCGCAACATATTGATAACTAGCCATAGGGACATATGTTGAAGCCAATGGTGGTTGTGTCATGAAGCTAGGAGGCACAATGTGACTTGATGTTGCCAGAGGTGGTTGGATGGTGGCAACACTAGCCAAAGGATGAGTAGCCACCCTGGTGTTGATGGGTGTGAGAGTAGGCGGGATGGAGACAACTAGGTTTTGGAATGGTGTAGAACTTTGTTGAATATTTTGCGGTTGAGGGGGTACCGAAACCCTGATGGAAGTAGGTCCAGAAATAGAAGGAGAAGCCACACTTTGAAGGTTGGTCATGGTTGGGTTATTAGTTAAGGCAATGGCTTGAGTGTCTATGGGTTGAATTATGGAGGCAGTTGATATGACTACCGTCTCAACTAAGGAAGTTGGCATCCCATAAATCAGATTACCTAAAGAGACTTGCATTCGACTTCTCATGAGATAGTGCTGAAGGGCCTTGACATTGAGGTCAAGGAACCCTTCAAAGTCTTGGTCCCCTTCGAGAACAATTGAGGGTTGAGTCGGGGTTGGTTGGGTAGGAGTTCGTTCAATCTCTGAATGATACTCCATTAGAGGACTTGTTATGGAGGGTGAAGGTGGAAGTGGTTGTTGCCTTGTGTGGTCAACAAGAGTTTTGGTTTGACTACATGTCAAAACCATTCAAGGCAAAAAGGGTTAGGTTCTAGAAACTATGTTTTTTCAATTTTAGAAACTCAGAATGTGTTTTTGACAGCAAAATAGTTGGGTTTTTAGCTTGCTGTTTTGAGAAGAAAATTTTTGACAGTGACCGGCATCAGTGGAAAAATCGATGTCGGTGAAGAAAATTGCTGATGTCGGTCAGATAACCGATGTCAGTGAAGAAAGTTGATGACGTCAGTGGAAAAACCAATGTCGGTTACTGTGTATTTCTAGAAATTGAAAGTTCTTGGAAAAAAAAAGAAAGTTTTGAGTTGTTCTTGGAGCTCAGAATGCGACCTCACCAGCTCAAAAAACCAGATAGAGACAAAAAAATAGATGAAGACAAGCAAACCCCTAAATGTTTAATTCCTAAGAATAAGTTTTAGAGTCTTGTTGGCTTATGCCTTAGAAGAGTGTGTTTGGAAAGTTGGCTTTTAGAACGGGTCCTAAAAGAAGCAGTCTAAGGTTGGTTTTGGGTTAGTTTTGGTGCTCAAAGTCTGTATTAGGTTTCGTACATGGCCTGGTGCTAAGGAGAAAGCTCCCCTCACTTCATGAGCCCAGAGATAAGTTGGGTCACTTAGCCAGTATATACTTCCCCTAGAGTTTATACTCTGCTAGAGAATAGAGTGGGTTCTCCCCTTGGTAGTGAAGTCCAAGTAGGATTACCAGGAAGGGTAAGGTATCCGCTAGGTGATGAAATCCTAGTCGGACCTTGCCTAAGGTATGTTTAGATGTTTGATTGTGAAAGTGGTCTGGTCATGTAACATAAGTGCACTACGATTTATTCATAATGCATTTTTAATTACTAGATGTGAGAGCTAAGTATGCATTTAGGCAGAAATGAGATGCAATAGATTTTAAGCCCAAATTGAAATGTGTGTTTGGATGCAAACAAGTTGAGAAAATGTTAAGAGTATGAATTTCACTACTCTAAGATGCAAGAGGAAAGGTGACAAGAAGAAAAAGAAAGATTCTTTTTAACTTGCTAATGGTGTCTTTTCGAAATAAAGAGATGGAAGAAGGATGCAAGAAAAGAAATTTTCCTAATGCACCTATATGAATGTTTGCCTTTAGAAAAAAAAAGGATGAACCCAAGGAAAACTCCAGGGGTCCCACCAGGCATGCCAAAATGTTTCTAACTATTTTTTATTTTCACATTCAAAGGATGGAAGAAATTATGATAATGGTCAGGGGTTAGATGATACTCGGATGAAGTTTTGCACACCGTATCCAGACGATTGAAGGAGTTCCTCTTTGGCTGTGGAAGATGACACCTATAGAAGAAAGAGACTCAAACACATATATTATTAGATAGAGATAAGGTGGACTACCAAGTGATATGCTTGGTCCCAGAAGTGCAAAAATTTCTTTAAGGGATGACAGTCCACTGTTTATAAGTAAAAGTGTTGGAAATACAGAAATGACAAATGACTAGCAAAGAGGAAATTAGATAATGCGTACCTATTTCTTTGCAGTCGGTCTGCCACAGTCATTGATGCCGGTTAGTCTACCGTCATCGATTAGTCAGGGTTGCCGACGTTAGTTATTCTATCGACGTCGGTAGGGAAATGGTTGATGTCGATCAGGGCAATGGCCTTAGGCAAATTTTGGACAAGGTTGTGGTCAACAAAGGGGTCTGGAAGGAGTCTAGGTCTGTGTAGGATGGTAAGACAGTGGACAGAGTCTTAGGGAGGACAAGGTAGGGAGACAGGGTGTCAGAAAAGGGGTAAGAGTATGAAGAAGGATTTTCAACCTCTCTGGGAAGAAAGTCAGGTCTGGTTTGGTTGATAGCTAGGTCTGGTTGATTATATTGCTTAGAAGTAGTAACTAGAGAACCAATTACTAATACATTCTAAATAATGAAATGAAATAAAAGAGGGATACTTAGCTCTTTGACAGAGAACCAAAAGTGTAGAAGACCTGTTGCTGATGCAGCTAATGTAGAAGACTTCTTACAATATTTCAATCAGGGGTGGAGTGACTGATGTAGAGTCCCTATAGCCTGTGATTCTTGGTGTGCATTTGGGAGAGAGAGAGAGAGAAGTCAAATTTTGGGTGCAAGAGAATTAGCCTTCAGGTCTGTGATCTAGCGTCCTAGTGCTATGATTTTAGCATCCTAGCCAGAAGAGAATTCGCCTTCAGGTTGTTTTAAGAGATCGACATCGGCGATCCTGCTAGCGTTGGCTGACTGGTAACCGACGTCGGTAGCTAAAAGATGGGAAAAAGGCTAAAATTACCCCTTTGCCTGTTCTTCCAACTGCCAGGGTTAATTGTCGTTGATAAACGGTCGAAGCCAGATTAAATGAGTGCGAGAGGTTAGTGGAAGGGTTGAAATGGGGTTTAAGTAATTAAGATTTGGCATGGGGTGATGGAGGTATCCAAGGTGGGGTGAGGTGTCAAGGGAGGTGTTATTAATTTAAAATAAGTTATTATTTTAAATTAATAAGTGTGTGGGTTAGGAATGTGTAGAAGTGGACCAAGGGGACCAAGGGGGAGTCGACCAAGGAGTAGACACAATTTTGGTGTCTACAGATTGCACACCATAATATAACCCTCTTTCATCCATAGGTGAATATAATTGTTATAGGATTTTAATAAGATTTTGGTCAACTTCCTCACAAATATGTGTTATATAGGATGGACAAATTGGGGTGATCTATTTCCAATAGTTTTTATGTGCCTACTAGATAACATACAAGCATCTAAATAAGTATACACCATTTTAGTTAGTATTTGGAACTGAGGTTATCCTACCCATGAATTTCATGGTGCCTTACTTACACATTTACTGAGTTGATCACTGTAGACACTTAAAACTGGCCACTAATAACCTCCAATCAAGGGTTTGACCAATTTCTACCCAAAATACACAATTTGGCTTTAAAACACTAAAACATGCTAAATGATGTGAAACTAACAGATTCAAGTGCCAATTTTGGCCAAAGTATCCCTAAATGGGGCAATGCAATTTATGGGCCAACTAACTTTGATTAGATCATTTCGAGTCAAAATGCTGAATTTGCACCTGGGTACTCTGGGTTGCTCTTCCCTATCAAATCTCTTACACAAGACACGTGCATTTGTTATTTGTTGTTAGTAACATCCTAAATGGTAATACAGTTCCAATGCATCTGATGTCACCTTTTAATTCCAATCCAGTCAAATTTTAGAACAATAACAAAGCATTTTGATTAATTTGGGTAATTTGTGCACAAAGTTATTAATCATGCTTAAGAGCTAATTAACCCAAATCAAGGCATAATTGATAATTCCATGGGAAATTGTTGAATAATTATTTTTGGAAATAAATATTGAATATTTGCATCATCAAGTGACCTCATTTTTTGGGAAGACATCCCTAGGCCATAAATGCCACAAATATAAGGATTCATGCCTCCCATGCCTCATCAATGCCTTCCATGATGCCCTCTGTGCCTCTTAATTGCCCCTTTTTATAATGTCATGATGAGGATAATTACAAATTTAATTCCAAAAATTAAATTAATCCTAAACCACACATCTGAATCTTGAGATGAATGGTTTAGGTTGATTCTAGACATTCTCAAAAATCTATAAATAGAGAGGCCAGGAACATCATTTTGAAGCTATTTTGGTGCAAAGTTATAATGCATAAATATCTTTAAGAAGCCATTGCTACTAGTGTTACCATTCCAAATTGATGCCAAGGCAAGCCAAGCCGCAAGCCAAAGGTGCCAAGGAGAAGAGGAGATATCCAAGTCTCCTTTGATGAAGACTTCATGAACACAAGCTGAGCAAGCCACCATTACAAAGGCATTTGGAGCATCCAAGAAAGGTAAAGGAATTGTTGTGTTTTCATTCCTTGCTTTCTAGTTGTGTTTATCATTTGCTTATTGTTAACTAAGCTCTCCCTAGTGTCTAGGCCTAGAGATGTTATGTTTTAGATTAAGGTAAAAATAGGTTTTGAAGGGGCCCCAAAACCCTGTACAGATCAAGAAAGATAAGCATTACAAACTGTCAGAAGAGGCAAACCCACCAAAAAATAGTAACTAAACCAAGTTTTACATGGACCTGAAACCAACAAAATAAACCAGTTAAAGCTCCCCAGGTTTTACAAGGACCTAAAACCTAAACAAAACTAGGCTAACAACCTGAAAGCGCCAGAACGATGAAGGTAGAACCACCATACCCATCATTTTTAATGAGCAGGGCTCCTCCACGGCTTAGGGTTTCTCCATTTTTCCCTATGCAGGGCACTGTGGCTCAAACACCAACCACCGAGGAAACAGAGTTTCCCCCATGCAAACACTATTTTATTCTCATACCAAATCAGGATGGCCATCCAACTCGGGCAAGAGATCCCACCCAAGTTCCATCCTCAGTACAACAGACTGAAGCAAAATAAAAAACATGCAAAATGACAGATCTCTACATTAAGCACCGCGTACCGACGCACTGCCCAAAGTAGACAGCACCACCAACAAAGAAACTACCTTCGAACTCGTCGCCACCACCACCCAACCCATCCACCCTAGTGTCTGCAAAGATCACCCCCTTAATCAGAGGAATCACCGCCATGGCATTCCAAATACCTAGAGATGTTATGTTATTAGTGTATTTATTTCATTTTATTTGTTATTTTGGAACTAACACCATACTAACCATCCTCTTTTGAGTCAAATCCCTAGAGCACATAATGGCATGCCCGATGGGACTAGATGCATCTCAAACATGAAAGAGATCTTTTTTTAACTCTAAAATATTTATTTGAGCCCTTAAAACTCTTGCAAATTGATTTTCTAACTTTATTTTGCCATTTTTGTTTGCCATGATTTTACATAGTAACTGACGTCAAAAAGCAATACTGACATTAGTTACCTAACTTAATTGACATCGGTCAACAAAACCAACATTGGTTAGATCTTGGTTAGCTAGAGTAACTGACGTCAGTGGTAATAACCAACATCAGTCACTGTGTTTTTCCAAAAACACATACCTGAGAGCTATTTTTTCAAAGTTCATTGTTTCAAGTTAAAAAGAGCTTCAAAGCTAAAGGACATGTTAACATTTTTATTGCAGAACCAAGCTAGATATTTTCTCAAAACATATTTAAATCACCTTTGCATGCTTAAAAATCAATTAGGAATTTTGTTTTGGTGTTTAACAAAGGATTTAGATGTTTTTGATGAATGTTTTCAAATTTTGCATCTAAGACCAAGGGGTCAAATGAACACCATCAAATATTTCATTTTGGGTTTAAAATTGAACACACTTGTCAGTTCTTATTTGCAATAGTTGTTTAATCAAATTTTGTTTAGAAAAAAGAGGAATGTTGCATGTATGATATTCCATTTGTCCCCTATAGGAAACCCTTGGAATCAAAATCTCCATTCATATTTCAAGTAGCCTAGTCCAAGGCTTAAAAATAAAGTCATCTAAAGCACTCCCCAAAAACTCGTCAAAGTTTGGGTGACCTTGAAAATGACCCTAAAGTCTTTCTAATTTCATGCTTTCTTTGTTTTTATGCATCTTGGATTGCGAGGGGGACTTCATCACCTCCCACAAGTTATTTAGGGAAGCTTTGATCTGAGGTTTCACCTCCTGGTATTAGCTTCATTTGGCTCATTTGGAGTTACACACAAGACATATCTACATTTGGACATTGTACTACACTGAGTGAACAATAGGATGTAGTGGTTGTAAAATGGACTAGACCTTTTTACAACTAGATAATGTTGTAGTCACCTAATTTTTATGCTTTTATTTTACATCATTTGACGTGAAAGTCATTGTGTAATTGATTCCCCTAGAATGATTGAAACCTTGCTAGTTTAGTCAACCCCATTTTCCCATACCCTTGTTAGGATTTGGATGATTATACTCAGTGTATTTTGGTTATTTTTTATTGGTATGATTTGAGACTAAAACTTATTTTGTTTGTTTTTAAGCCATGTAAAAATAATGTATTTGAGTTGCAAAGGGTAGTGTTATGCTACCCAAATCATGTCAAAACATTTTTATCCTTTTAAGTTTTTGAAACATAACATTGACCACATCATTCGAGTATGCTTACGCCATTAGGTTGCTCAATTTATTTCAAGACTTATTTACCATTGTATCAAAACCATTTGTTTCAAACCATTTTGTGTATACCACTTGGACCTTTATCTTATGCTATTAGGTTGTCCAATCTTGTCTAGCTTGTTTGGTCAAATCCTATTTTTCAACATTGATTTTTTAATTAGCCTCATTAAGTTTGGATCCAAAAATTGATTGATTTATATTTAGGTCTCAATTAATGGGGCTAATACATGGATCTTTGTCTTTTGGGTTGCATAAATTTAGTTAATCGATTACCCAAATTTAAAAACTATTGATGGTTTGTTTGTTTAATGCCTATCCTCTTCATTGTTTGTGCCTTTATCTGAGAGAACACAAAATTTCTCAAAGAGCCTTTTGTCTCATGCTTTATGCCAACTAATCATGTTTATGTTTGATTTTGTGTGTTGGGTTTATGTCAAAGTTATCTCCAAATTTGTTAGATTAATTCAAATTACATCAGCCTTTGTTTCAAGTCTAGATTTTGACATTGTTTGGCTAAAAGTCCTATCACATGCCTATTTGTTTGAGCCTAGCTTTTGACTCCGTATTTGGACAAAAGACCTAGCAACTCAACTTTTCCCTTTCCTAGTTTAGACTTTGTTTGGAACACTTTGACTTGGACCTTTGACATGCCAATTTTTATTCAGACGCTTGACCTTTTATATGTATGACATTTGACATTAGACATTTGATGTTAGGCTATTTTATGACAAGTCTAATCACAAACCATTTTGGAGATATAGCTCTACTTTCAAAACACATTGGAGATAAAAATCCACCTTTCGACCAAGTTAGACCAAGTTTGAACCATTTTTCCTTTGGATAGTTTGTTAGAGTTTATGGAACTCTAAGCCCTTTTGTTTTAGAGCTTTCATCATTTACATGGATATGTCTAACTACACTTATGGTGGAGTCACTTAAAATCCAAATTATGATATAATGGCCACACAAAATGAATTTTATGGCTTTTTTCAAGACCCCAATGATGCTAATATGGTTTGTGAGATATATTTCTATCCACCTCATATTAATCATTCATGGGAACAAATTCATGAAACAACTTATGATCCACCTAGAGACCTTGATTGGTATGAAGAGGCTTGTGAGGAGGACTTTGTGTAGGGGAATCCAAGAACAAACACACCTGTTCTGATCCCACTTGTTAGGATCTTACTCCTCAGAAAGAGCACAATATGATTACCAAATATAAGCAATTAAACATGTGGAAATAACCAGAAGCACAAGTAACTAGAATTCACAAATAGCACAGAATATGAGAGACAATACACTATCTTGTATTAACACTTTACAGAAAAGAATACAATAAAGAGCTGCCACACTCTTCCACCTTACAGAGGCTTCCCACACCTCAAGTGTACAGTAATTCTTCTTCAAAACACTCTCCTATCAAAAACAGTCCCAACCACCAACTCACACAAAGAATTGGTGTTCACCTCTCCAATCAGTCAGTAATAACCCTGCCAGTACACCAAGCACTCTATAGTACTTCAAGTTGATCTCCCATGAACCTGCAACCTACAATTCAATAGACCATACTTACACATGTAGATCTCCTATGAGCTTGCAACAACCTGCAACTCAATGATCTTACAATGGAAGAAACTTCCTTGCCTTCCTTATCAGCTCATACATTACAATACATGCCAATGGGTCTATAAATAGATCCCAGTATTAAACAATAACTTAGAATCTTAATTTAGACAATTATCCATGTAGCTCAAGACTCTAATTAGCCTTTACATGCAAACACTTCGTTCACTTAACTAACTGTTCGTGCAACGAACAGTTTTGGAACACACAGGCGACCGACGCCCGTCCCTGCTTGCCTGGTTCTGCCGACATTCGCTGACTTCTTGCCATCGCTGATTGCCTTTTGCACTGGTCACGACCGACATCGGTCATGTTGCCGTTGCCGGTGCTTCTGGTTCTTCAGCAACCTTCAGTTTCCATTTGCAAAGAGTTGAAGCTTTTAGCTCCACACCCTAATAATCTCCCACTTGGAGATAAATAACTGCAACCTGTACCTATACCTATACTCTGTCTAGTTTGTTCCCTTGGCTTTGTATCCCTCCTTAAGATCAATCTTGAAGACCAACCACCACACACCTTGTGATGCAACTCATGTCATCCAAATCACCTACCACATCCACATCTACAAACCATGTAGAAAATAACTTGAACCTGCATAGCATGTGCACCTGCTGCTAGTCCCTCTAAGAATCCACTGAACTGCCTTTCAGTACTTCTCTCCTGGATTGGCTCCTAACTTGTGACAAATCCCACTACTTGGGAAGACTCAGGCTTAGTACATACCATGCACTCAACCTCATTATGTGAATCAAGAACCTGTTCTATGAACTGTCCAACCATCGGTGTGCTAACCGGTCTCACACAATCATCCTAAAACAAAGTCAACATGAGACCTTCCATGTCTCTAGAACACACTCATGCCAAAGAATCTTGCTGCTCCTAGATTCCTCATGACATCCCTCTAAACTAGCTTTACCTTTAGTTCAGCAATACCTGTATATGTAACCCTGCAACAAGCACATCATACAATAATAGGATAATGTAGCTAATATTATCCAACTTGGTAAAGAGAAACACAATGATCAAACCTCCATTGCCCTGTAGCCAATACAAGACCATATACCCTGGCCTACCGTCTCATGTATCCATTTCTGCTCTTCTTCATCCTGAACATCCATTCGTCTCTCAGTGCTTACTTCCAGCTGGCAACTCTACCCAAAAACTCTTGTTTGGTTCTCCTTCAAGGAATCACATCCTCCATCCATGCCTAGCTCCCATTATTTACTGGATCTACCTGTTCTGCTTCTTCAATAACTTCCTGGTCCTATACCATAAGTGAGCAACAAGTAGTGTAAAGAAGGGAAATGATGAATTTAAGAACTTACTTACACCTTCAGTCCTCAATATGGGCGCTTGAGACTCCTTGACAGCTTGCTATCCACCCAAAATTTGTCTCAGTGACCGATGCTGATCACATCTCAGTCTGCATTCGACCGATGTCTATTCTCTGCGACTGCCTCCTTGCTGATGTCAGTTCCCCCTGGCTGACGCCAGTAGTTATCTGCCCTGAGTCACCGACATCGGGCTGCACATAGCCAACGTCGGTCCCTGTCTGGACGCCGACACCGATTTTCCTACCAACGTCGGTCTCTATGTTTTTCTAGTGAGAACTGACTTTTTCCCACCAGCTCATTTTGGATCAAATCCTTGTCTAAATCACCCTTGCTCTGCTCAGAATTCTTCTACCCCTTGTGCTAAACTCTGTCCGTCACCTTCTCCTTGAAAACCAAGGCTTTCCTGTTCTTGTTACTAACATTGGATTCCTTAAGAAATGTCACCTTCTTCTTCTGCATACAGAAATCATGATCCATGCCTTCCAAATCCAAAAGCATACCCTTTGACTCAAGAACATGCATCTCTTTCTTATTCATGTGACCAAGCCTATTAAGCCACATCTTTGAATCTACAGCTAAAGTAGATAACCCAGAAAGAGAATCAGTAATACAAGTAGATAGATAAAGCGTACCTACTTTATTACCTCTAGCTACAACAAGTGCACTCTTGGTAACCTTCCAAGAGTTTGCTGTGAGAGTTACTGTGCAACCCTCATCACCCAAACTTCTAACAGAAATCAAATTCTGCTCTAGAACTGGGACATGCATGACCTCCTTTAACACCCATGTGTTACCTGTCTGCAATTTTAGCTTCACTTTCCCTTTGCCAACCATCTGACAAGGCTTACCATCCCCTACACAAATTTCTCCAAAGTCTCCCTGGACATACTCATGAAAAAATTCCCTATGTGGGGATGCATGAAAAGAGGCACCAGAATCTAAAACCCAAGATTCTACTTTATCCAAAGAACATACCAGAGCATCTTGTGCAACATAATCTACAACATCTACTTCTTCTTCATGTCCTTCATGCTGATCTTCACCCAATCTACAATCTCTCTTTAAGTGCCCTTACTTTCCACATTTCTAGCAGGTTATTCTGCCATACCTGGACTTGGATCTCCTGCCTATCTTGGACCTTGATCTCCCACACTCTATCTTCTCTCTTTGCCTTCCTCTGCCTTCAACGCTCAAAGCATTTCCTGATGATTCACCTGTGCTTTTCCTGCATATCTCTTCATTCAAGATCACACTCACAACATCATCCACTTTTAAGACTTTTGAAGCAGACACAGTGTTAGAAACTGCCATTACCAAACCTTCCCAACTTTCAGGTAATGAACACAAGATTAAGAGAGCTCTAATTTCATCATCAAATACAATATTGACTAAATTTAACTGATTTATCAAACCATGGAAATCACTAAGATGACTATGAACAGATCCACCTTCCAACATTTGCAAATTAAATAAATGCTTCATAAAAAATACCTTATTTGAAGCGGAGGGTTTTTCATATAAATTTGCCAAAGATTCCATCAACTCCACAGTTGTCTTACACTGTGATAAGCTGGAAATCACATATGATGGAAGACTCAATCTTATAGATCCCAGAGCCTTCTGATCAAGAACCTCCCATTCTTCATCCTTCATATCCTGGGGTTTGCAATCAACCCCACCCACGATAAGTACAAATCTTTCTGATACAGATAATCCTCAATTTGCATCCTCTATAATTGGTAGTTCTTGCCATTAAACTTCTCCATTCATAGATTACTATCTTCTGCCATTGCTCAACTCCCACTCAAACAGAAACCCTGTGAGTAACCTGTAATCAACACACACTAACTAGATCTAATCCAATCTGTTAGTATCCCAACCTAAATGCTTTGATACCAATTATAGGGGAATCCAAAAACAAACACACCTGTTCTGATCCCACTTGTTAGGATCTTGCTCCTCAGAAAGAGCACAATATGATTACCAAATATAAGCAATTAAACATGCAAAAATAACCAGAAGCACAAGTAACTAGAATTCACAAATAGCACAGAATATGAGAGACAATACATTATCTTGTATTAACACTTTACATAAAAGAATACAATAAAGAGCCACCACACTCTTCCACCTTATAGAGGCTTCCCACACCTCAAGTGTACAATAATTCTTCTTCAAAACACTCTCCTACCAAAAATGGTCCCAACAACCAACTCACACACAGAATTGGTGTTCACCTCTCCAACCAGTCAGTAATAACCCTGCCAGTACACCAAGCACTCTATAGTACTTCAAGTTGATCTCCCATGAACCTACAACCTACAATTTAATAGACCATACTTACACATGTAGATCTCCTATGATCTTGCAACAACCTGCATCTCAATGATCTTACAATGGAAGGAACTTCCTTGCCTTCCTTATCAGCTCATACATTACAATACATGCTAATGGGTCTATAAATAGATCTCAAACTTAAACAATAACTTAGACTCTTAATTTAGATAATTATCCACGCAGCTCAAGACTCTAACTAGCCTTTACATGCAAACACTTCGTTCACTTAACTAACTGTTCATGCAACAAACAGTTTTGGAACACACAGGTGACTGACGCCGGTCCCTGCTTGCCTAGTTTTGCCGATGTCGGCCGACTTCCTACCATCGCCGGTTGCCTTTTGCACTGGTCACGACCGACGTCGGTCATGCTACCGACGCCAGTGCTTCTGGTTCTTCAGCAACCTTCAGTTTCCATTTGTAAAGAGTTGAAGCTTTTAGCTCCACACCCTAACACTTTGAAGACCCAACTATAGATAATATTGTTTGGGATATGAATCCATACCCTCTTTTAAAAAATTAGTACATAGAACACAGTCAAGAACCATCTTATGAGCCAACTCACGATTGGGATGATATGGTCTATGAGGAAGACTTGGATGCTTTTGATTATGTAAGCAATCAAGTTTCATGACATCCTTTTACTATTCGATCATCAACTACCCCTAACCCTGCTTTGGATTATATGAGCTATCAAGCTTCACAATATCCAAAGAATACCATTCCCATACCAATACCTCATCCTTTAGTTTGTGAGAGCAACCAAGCTCCACAATGCCCAACCATTTCTATACTAGGACCTCATCCTTTAGTTTGCACAAGAAATCAAGCTCTATAACACCCCTTTATCATTCTAGGACCTATTCCTTTGGCTTGTGTGAGGAATAAATCCCCACAATGCCCTATCATTACTATCTCAAGAATTTATCCTTTAACTCATGTGAGCAATCATGTTCCCCAATGCCCTACCATTATCCAACCGCAAGTCATCCCATCCAAATCTCAATTGATTCAATCATTTGAAGACCAAGATGTGTTCAAAATTGTTATTTTCCAACTCATTGGAACCAAATCCAAGAAAACCAACCAATCCAAGATGTTTTTGTTAAACCAACCATTTATGATAAGTCAACCTATGATGAATCACCTATTGATCCTATACCAGTTGTTGAGGAGTCTCACACTGATGAGTTAGTCTTTTTCAAGTCACTTCTTAATGATTATAACCACCTTTGGGAAAATCATTACCTCGACCATGTGCCTATTTTTCAAGAGCCTCCTATTGACAAGCCAATCTTTGAGGAGTTGTCTCTTGACCTATTTCCCATCCTAGAGGAGTCTCACTTTGAAAAATCAATTTTTATGAAGCCCATTATACCATCACAGGACATTAGTTATCCAAAACCAAATATTCAATAAGACATCATTGTAATAGATTACCCATCAAATGAAAAATTAGAATTAGAGTTAGGTTATGTTCTTGAATTAACATCAAATTTAGCATCAAAATTAGAATCAACATCAGTATCAACATTGAGTTCAGAGTCCCTTGAGTTAGAATCAGATTCAAAAGAAGAATATGTTCATGGTTGTTACAATATTGGTTATGCCCACCTTGTAGATCAGTTTGAATAAATTTGTGATTCTTCTACAGTTTTTGAGAATGAGTACTTCATCTTCGACACAAGTTATCCTAGTATCTTCTACAAGGATTGTGCATCCTCTCCCCATTTCATTACCATTCCACAAGCCATTACCATCAACCAAGATAGCCATATTATTGACGTTCCATCTCCCATAGGTGTCGATTAGGATCGATAGAATCACACTTTGTTGAATTGCATCCATGGTGACATAGTAATTGATGAAGAGTAAGGAGCCCAAGACAACATTCATGTAGCAAAAGAAAACTCTCCTAGTGAAACCTTTTTAGAGGTGCAAGGGGATAATAAAATTTTTAACTCAACATCTTCTAGTGAAACTTTTTCAAAAGCACTAGAAGAAAATAAAAGTCAAAAGCCAATGTTCATCAATGAAACCTTCTTGAAGGTGTTACAGGATAATCAAGACAACTTCATTGGTGAAAACCTCTTTGAGGCACCTATAGATGAACATAAAAGTTCTTCACTACTTGATGAAGATGAAATCAAAGATCAAATCAAAATAACTTCCTATCTATAGCCTAATCAGATGGTATCTACTCTCAAGATCAAACAAAAAAAATCTGGTGGTCTTATTAAGAGAAAAAGTATTTGGTCCCACAACAATAAAAGTTATGTCGAATTTGGCATCAACAACATTAAGTGTGACTAAAAGTCATGATCTTTATTTATTTCTCCACCATTATACATTCCATTATCATCTGTCACTCCATTTCACAATCAAACCTACCATCCATTATTTATCCTTGTTTACCATCCACAACCACACTTTCCTTTGCAAAGGATACAAAGATACCTTGTCTCAATGTTTGAAGGAATCAAAATCAATGACCAATGAAGATCATAAAAGCATTCTTGAAAAACAAATATGCATCAAGTTCTTGATAGATCAGTTATTCAGATGAGGTGTGGGCTAGCAATTAACATGATCGAGTATTTTATTTGTATCATTTGTTGATTAGGATGTGCATCTCCCCATCAATAGGAAAAATAAAATCAAAAACCATACCCAGGCCAAAAACATGTACCATACCATTTCACATACCATTGTCATTGTTACATATGACTATTTACCATTATTGTAGATTCTTGCCATTCCCCCCATCACTTAGGGGTAACCTTCTTACCATTTTATCCAATTTATCCAAACCATCATTATCCTTAGCAAGACCATGTCATCCTATCATTCCATTCCTATGTAGACGAAAGCTTGTTTTTAGTCATCCTACCCAATCCTATTTTTGATCTTGGTTTTATTGGTTCTTCTTGCACTTTTTGTGGGGCGATTCCAATCAAGTTTTAAACAATCAATCCAGTTTGTGTTTACAATGACATTATATGAAAGTAGTGAGATATTTTATGTGAGATTGATTATAACCACCTATGGGAAAATTAGTGTTTCACCGGTCTTTCTATATCGATATATCTAGTGTGACATTTCATCCTATATCCACATTTGTTTATGTGAGCTTGATTATAACCACCTATGGGCAAATCAGTGTTTCACCAGTCTTGCTACTAATTATAACCACCTATGGGAAAATTAGTATCATTGACCTACACCATTGTATCCTAGTTATAACTACCTATAGGAAAACTAGGGGCAACACTTGTTTACCATGCATTACCACATCACCTTGCCATTACTATTTTCATTTGGCTGGCCATTTGTCAGATTTGAGAACTTATTGGGACCTAGTTGGTTTTTCTTCACCTTTTGTGTGGATGGAATTACTATGACTTAAGTTCATTTTAGGACTATGTAGGTCATGATAAACTCATGTTGAGGTCACCTTAGTCCCCTTTCCATACGCTCTCACCATTTTACGAGCACCCTAATGCATGCTCTCATTATTTTGTGAGCAACCTAAGCCGAATGCTCTCACTATTTTGTGAGAAACCTAAGCCAAATGCTCTCACCATTTTATGATTAGGTATCTTATAATTATCTAATGATTTAAGATACCTCAAAAATCTAAAAACATTCATAACATTTCAAAAATACCAAAAATATTTGTCCTAGTTAAGCCTAATCAGTTATCCTCGACCCACCTTATTGGAGTATTGTCATTGTTAGGATGTTTTCTTTTGATTTTGTTTTCAGTATTTCTATTTGTTTATTTATTTTAGGTTATTTTTTTGTTTTTTTTGTTTATTTGCCTATTTGTTTACTTTCAACACTATTGCCTTGACTTAGTCTATATGTGTTCATTGGGTGATTCCTTGATCACATTATTATTGAGTCTATATATATTCATATGTAAATATTATCATCATGGTTTTTATCATTGGTGTACTATTTTTGAGTGTTTATTAGATATTGAGAGTCATTACTTACACATATTTTGGCTAAGTCTTCATGGTGTTCTATCATGAAGCCTACCATCATATGCTATAGCAAAAATTAGCTTTAAGAAGGTGTACAATCAATGGAGCCATATAAGTTTCTCCTTGGTACCTTGGAAAATCCTTCCATCCCACCCTTGGTTAATATAACTCATTTGCCCATTCTAGTTGTATCATTGTTAACCAGGATGAGCATCTCCTCATTGATAGGTACAACTAAATCATTCTATTGATTAATCTCATTCCTCTATCCATCGCTTTCATCAATTTGCACCAACTCATCTTTTAATCTATATTCCAGGTTATATCCTTGAGTTATGCTTGCTAATCAGCCCTAAATGGGGTACAACAATCAATTTTAAGCCAATCCAGGTCATCTTCATGATTATAACCACCTATGGGCAAATCATTATTTTGACTTTTATTCTTGATTATAACCACCTTTGGGAAAATCAACATCTTTTTTACATCAATGCATGAAATTAGTTTCTTATTTAGATCAATGTCAACCATGAGTTAATTCCACATTTCTTCTTATTTATTTTTGATGGACTGTCCATCAATAAATGTTATTGCCATTCCCTTGAGGGGGCATTATCATAGGATTCCAAAAAACCATTTGGAGCTTTGTTCTTTGACCATCATATTATTTTTGGCATACAAGCCATTTATCATTCTTTGAGAAGTCATTGCTTTACCTACATTTTGCAACATCTTCCCAAATAGGGGCAAATTATCGACACCTAAAACTAGCCACCAATAACCTCCAATCAAGCTTTTAGCCTATTTCCACCCAAAATGTACAATTTGAATTAAAAACACTAAAACATGCTCAATGATGTGAAAATGACATATTCAAGTGCCGATTTTGGCTAGGGTATCCCTAAATGGGGCAATGTAATTTGTGGGCCAGCTAATTTTGATCAGATTATTTCAAGTCAAAATGCCAAATTTGCACTTGGGTGCTCTAGATTGTTCTTCCATATCAAATATCTTACACAAGACACATGCCTTCATTATTTATTATTGGTAACATCCTAAATGGGAATATGGTTCTAATGCATCTAATGTTGCCTTCCAATTCTAATCGAGTCAAAATTTGGACCAATAACAAGGCATTTTGATCAATTTGGGTAATTTATGCACAAAGTGCTTAATCATGCTTAAGAGCTAATTAACCCAAATCAAGGCATAATTGATAATTCCATGGGAACTTGTTGAATACTTATTTTTAGAAATGAATATTGAATATCTGCATCATCAAGTGACCTCATTTCTTGGGAGACATCCCTAGGCCATAAATGCCACAAATATCAGGATTCATGCCTCATCAATGCCTTCCATGATGCTCTCTATGCCTCTTAATTTCTCCTTCTTCCAATTTCATGATGAGGATAATTACAAACTTAATTCCAAAAATTGAATTAATTCTCAACCACACATCTCAATCTTGAGATGGACGGTTCAGGTTGATTCTAGAAATTCTCAAAAATCTATAAATAGAGAGGTCATGAACATCATTTCGAAGTTATTTTAGTGCAAATTTATAATGCAAAAATATATTCAAGAAGCCATTTCTACTAGTGTTACCATGCCAAATTGATGCCAAGGCAAGCCAAGCCACAAGCAAAAGGTGCCAAGGAGAAGAGGAGATAGACAAACCTCCTTCGATGAAGACTTCATGAGTATGAGATGAGAAATCCACGATTACAAAGGCATTTGGAGCATCCAAATAAGGTGAAGGAATTCTTGTGTTTTCATTCCTTGC